>JAJOZX010001207.1:390000-975857 GCA_023014485.1 Bathynomus jamesi
TCTTGGGAGAGAAAGTCAAGCATATCGTCTATCGGCACTTTGTAAACAATGAACAAACATCAAAACTGATCAATCTATCGTTAGTTTCAGTACGTGCATTATTCAATTTTTCAGTAAGATCCATGGAATTTTTACATGTGAATCAGAGATAGTTCCGAGAATGGGGGACAAGACTTTGACAAGCCCTTTGGAGAGTTTATAAGTAATAGAGCCCACCGAGCTAATAATAGGGCGCCCTATTATTAGCTCGGTGGGCTCTATTACTTATAAACTCTCCAAATGGCTTGTCAAAGTCTTGTCCCCCATTCTCGGAACTATCTCTGATTCACATGTAAAAAATTCCATGGATCTTACTGAAAAAATTGAATAATGCACGTACTGAAACTAACGATAGATTGATCAGTTTTGATGTTTGTTCATTGTTTACAAAAGTGCCGATAGACGATATGCTTGACTTTCTCTCCCAAGAATTACATAAGTATGACCTGCCACTACCTTCACACATTGTTTTGGAACTTATTAAGCTTTGCATCAAAGACTGTAAATTCACTTTCATAACGAGTATTATCAACAAGTTTTTGGATGGCCGTGGGCAACCCTTATCGCCCCTCCTCTCCAATATTTACATGGTTTTTCGCAATTACTTATATTCCGAGAATCCTGGGGGTTGGCATCCCGTGGTTGCGGTACGTCGACGATATTTGTGTATCTGGGCCCATGAATCGTGACATGGATAACTTCCTCCTTCAGTTTGTTGGTTTACGTCGTCGTCGTTGCCTAGGCAAGCTACGGCTTGGGACCGTAGCGCATCTATCCGGTATAGGTTAACCTGGATGATGTAGCCATAAGCACTGCCGCTAGTTAAGTGCCAACCAGTGATTATCTCACTAGCCGTATTGAGTCCGTTAGGCGAAACTGCGACAGTACCAAAGGTGGAAAATATAACCATTGGTTTTCTATTATTTATTTGTAAAATGGGACATGGTATTAGATTAAAATAAATTTGAATATAAATAATTAACTGACAATTGTGATATATATTAATTATGTTTACATACAATAAAATAATATAGTATACATAAATTAGTATTAATGTGGTTCACAATTGAATTAATTGGGTAACTAATTTAAAATGAATTTATACTATTCCGAAATTCAAGACGGTAAAATTAACATTTAACTTGAAACTAAAATAAGAGTATTCACTACACACTCCCCACCAGAGAGGAAGTTCAAAGAGTTCCGAACGACACAGATTTCCGCTGGACCTTTTTGGTAGCTACTTGTACCACTTAAGGTTGATTCCAAAAACGCAGGCTTAAGACGATCGATAGAAACCTTGCGACCTTGGAACCGCGCTGGATGAGAAATGATTTGCGCGTACGTCGGAGAACTTCATAGGGCCCGTCATATGGACATTGGAGAGGCCGTTTTGGGACAGGTACACGAACGAAAACGTGGGTGCAACTGGGGCTGGGAAATAAAGATGTTCTGTTGGCTAGTCAATCGAGGGGGAACAGGCTGAAGGGACTGCATGTGAGAGGAAAGTGTTTGAGCGAATTCCGTAGGATCACATGACTTATCCCCTGCAGTGAAGTAGCCACCTGGTAGCCGCAGTGTTGTTCCATAGACTAGTTCAGCCGCTGTAGTCTTCAGATCACTCTTAAATGCAGAGCGAATACCAAGCAACACGAGTGGAAGCTTATCCATCCAATGGGAGCCTTCGTGACACATAAGGGATGACTTCAGCTGGCGATGGAAGCGTTCGACGAGGCCGTTAGCTTGCGGATGATACGCACAGGTATGCGCATGTACTGTACCCAACAAGCTGGTAAACTTCTTCCAAAGCGAAGACTCAAATTGGCGACCTTGGTCAGTGATGACTTTTGTCGGCAATCCAAATCTTGATACCATCCATGAAGAAAGGCTCTTGCAACAGTGTCCGCTGGATATCAGGAAGTGGGATGGCTTCAGGCCATCTGGAAAAGCGGTCGAGACAGGTGAGCAGATAACGTGGCCTGAATCACTGGAAGAGGGCCAACAATGTCTCATGAATTACCTCAAATCGCTGGGATGGGGGCGGAAATGCGTCAAAGGGGGACCTGGTGTGCCTTTGGACTTTGGCACGCTGGCAGGCAAGGCACGTTTTGGTCCAATGTTGACATCCTTCCGCATCGAGGGCCAAACAAAGCGAGAGGTAACAGGTGTTGCGAAGCACGGATACCAGGATGGGGAGGGCTTAGAGATCCGTGAAGACTGCTTTTCTGTGACATGGAGGGACATAAGGGCGAATAGCAGCTGTTGATACGTCGCAATAGAGGGGCACAGACAATCCTGGCATACTCATTTCTTGAGGGAAAGTGAGTGAGTGGAGTCTTCTCTGAGCAGGTCTTGTAGTTCCGATCCTTATCTTGATCCTGTGCAATAGCATTCCACAGTGTAGAGCTGAGGGTAACAGAAGTAATCTCTATTCTTGAAAGTGCATCCGCTGGAGTGTTCAAGACACCTTTGATGTGGCGGATATCTGTGGTAAATTGCGAGATATAATCGAGTTGCCTGATGACTCTGGGGAGTGGTTACAGCTGTTTTATTGAAGACAGTGACCAAAGGTTTGTGGTCGGTAAAAACACAAACTCTCGGCCTTCAAGGAAATGTTGAAAATGCTTCACGTTTAAGTAAATAGCAAGAAGTTCACGTCCGAAAGCACTATAACGCGTTTGGGCTGGCTGCAGCTTTTTCGAGGTAAAACGCGATGGGCTTGTTGACCGTTAAATGGTTTGTTCCAACACTCCACCGATCGCAACATCTGATGCATCGACCGTCAGAGTTAGGGGGGCATCACTGATAGGAAATGACAGAGACAATGCACTATTGATAGCATTTTTGGCATTGTCGAACGCCTGTAAACTATCGCTACACCATACCAATTTCGTTACCTTGCGTTTGTGTGTGATCATAGCGTGTAGAGGAGCAAGAACACTGGCACAGTTTTTAATGAACTTGTGGTAAAATTTACCAAACCTAGAAAACCGACGTAACTCACGCTGATTATTTGGCATAGGGTAATTTTTTATCACTTCACACTTGTCCTGAAGGGGGGTAATTCCGTGCTGCGAAATCGTGTGACCAAGAAATTCCAAGGTTGGCTGTGCAAACACACACTTAGATGCATTAATAGTAACACCGTATTGTTCTAAGCGTTGAAAGAGGAGTGAAAGATGTTCCTTATGTTCCTCTTCCGTTGAGCTGGCCACAAGCAAATCATCGATGTAGGCATAAACAAAGTCTAAGCCTCTGGTGACCTCATCTATAAACCTCTGAAAGGTTTGCGCAGCATTCCGTAGCCCGAACGGCATCTTCACAAATTCGAATAACCCAAATGGTGTACAAACTGCAGTCTTGGGAATATCGAAGGCTCTACGGGAATGTGGTGGAAAGCCTTAACGAGATCTATTTTACTGAAGATAGATTTGCCGTGGAGAAGAAAGTAAAGTCTTGGACATTGGTACCGGATATCGGTCGCGGGATGGTTGTCGAATTTAAAAACCGGTAATCCCCACATGGTCTCCAGTCTCCTGATTCTCTGGACCAGGTGTAGGGGAGAGGACCAACTGCTTTTGGAAGGTCTTATTATCCCAAGATCTACATAAGCTGGAATTCCGATTTGGCAGCTTTCAGTTTGTCCGGGGCAAGACGTCTGGGTTTTGCAAACACAGGGGGACCTTTGTTGTAATGTGATGGGTAATGGTGTGCTTAATGTATCACCCATCTGCATCGGTTGAAGAATTCCTGGATATCGCTGGAAAAGGCACTGGTACATGGAATTAGGGGGAACGAGGGAAAGTGCAGAGTTCGAGGCGTCCGGAAGGGCAACCTGTTTGGCAAGAACAGAAAGCAGTGTGGCTGGTCGCATAAGCGTCGCTTGTCAAGATCCACCAGGAGTTTGAAATGCTGGAGGAAGTCAGCGCCGATTATGGGATGCTGCACTTGAGCACAGATGAAAATCCACTTGAAGGATCGGTGAAGGCCCAAGTTTAGTTCACGCGACTGAGTACCGTACGTGGGTATGCGTGAACCGTTAGCAGCGTATAGAGCGGAGATTCGAGTGCGTATGACCAGATTTTTGAGGGAATACACTGACTGACGCTCGGTATCGACCAAGAAATTGACACCAGAGTTCCTGTCCTTTATGAATAACAGGTTGGCAGTGCGATACTAGACGCCATTAGGACTCGCTGCTGGGGTTTTCCGACGAAAAAATTGCAAGGGAGATGCACTTCCTAGCCTTCTTTCCAAATTTGGCGGGTAGAAGCAGATCTTCCCGGAACTCGAACGATGCCTCTTCGTAAATCTTGACCGAGAATGGCTTCTTTGCCGTTGATTTGTAGCAGAGAACAAACGTGGTTGAGTTTGTTGACTACTCTTCACTTTCAACTCCAGTTCCGATTGTGTGTTCACGTTGTTGACCGGAGCTGTGTCAATCTCCACTACTTTGTCGGCAGTTTCTGCTAGTTTATCAACTGGAGTAGCAGGATCCATAGTGGCCAAGACACGCTGAGCTGATGGAGAAGTTTCTGCAAGAACACTGTCTAAAGATGTCCTTATCGAAGGTTTGTGCGCGTTCGCCTAGAGCGCACTGCATAGCCCTCAGCATTTGAGTGGGCTTACGGTCTCCAAGTTCTTCTTTTGAGATTAACTGATGTAGTTTCTCACGCTCGGAGACAGTGGTGCGGCACAGGATGGCAGACTTCAGATCGTTGTACGGGTCCTCACTAGTGGAAGTAGATACGATGACGTCACGGACTTCAGAGATGATGCTCGCTGGTAGAGAGGACAAAACATGATCGTATTTTGTCCTGCTAGCGGTGATCCTTCCCAAGTTGAATTGTGATTCCACTTGGTGGAACCAAATAAATGGATCACCCGGCCAGAAGACGGGGAGCTTTACGCTCAAGTGGGAGATGGCACCAGCGTCGTCAGGCATCTTCTCCTATGCTTGCTGACGTACAAGCAAGACGACAAGTTCCCAACGAAGGAGTGGAGGTTGAGACGAGCGCAGGCACAGAGCGCACGGGCAGGGGTGAGGGGCAGAGGGCACGAGCGACATTACAGTCTGGTCCTAGTCGCTCGGGTGAAGGGGGTGATGGGCACGAACGACGTTACAGTCTGGTCCTAGTCGCTCGGGTGAAGGGGGTGATGGGCACGAACGACATTACAGTCTAGTCCTAGTCGTTCGGGTGAAGGGGGTGATGGGCACGAACGACGTTACAGTCTAATCCTAGTCGTTCGGGTAAAAGGGGTAATCCAGCTCCGGGGTCACCAATTGTTGGTTTACGTCGTCGTCGTTGGCCTAGGCAAGCTACGGCTTGGGACCGTAGCGCATCTATCCGGTATAGGTTAACCTGGATGATGTAGCCATAAGCACTGCCGCTAGTTAAGTGCCAACCAGTGATTATCTCACTAGCCGTATTGAGTCCGTTAGGCGAAACTGCGACAGTACCAAAGGTGGAAAATATAACCATTGGTTTTCTATTATTTATTTGTAAAATGGACATGGTATTAGATTAAAATAAATATTTGAATATAAATAATTAACTGACAATTGTGATATATAATTAATTATGTTTACATACAATAAAATAATATAGTATACATAAAATTAGTATTAATGTGGTTCACAATTGAATTATAATGGGGTAACTAATTTAAAATGAATTTATACTATTCCGAAATTCAAGACGGTAAAATTAACATTTAACTTGAAACTAAAATAAGAGTATTCACTACAAGTTAAATGATCAAATCCCCTCCATTAAGTTTACTTTAGAAGTGGAACAAGATAATTCAATCCCATTTTTGGATGTGCGTGTACATAGGGAAAGCCCAGGTTTTAAGTTTAGTATCTATCGGAAAACAACAAACAATTTGTCCTACGTACACTTTTACTCGGGACATGACACCCCCACTAAGAAGGCCATTTTTTCATCAATGTTTCTCCGCGCCCTTAGGATCGCCAGTCCGGAATACATCGATGCCGAATTGGAAAAAATCAACGGTATTGGAAGTGATTTGTGTTATCCATCTGCGTTTATGGAATCTTGTCTCAACAAGGCAAAACGAACTTTCTATCGTGTCAATAATAACACTCGTACTTGTCAAAAAATATTTAGTACTTCCATTTTTCCCGGGCTTTTTAGGCATTGCTAATGTACTTAAACTTTTGGATATTAATGTAGTATTTTCATAAACAATATTGTGAAAAATATCATAGTAAAAAATAGCCCTACCAATAATTCAGGCATTATCTATAAAATTGGTTGTAAACAATGTGATTCCTTTTACATAGGTCAGACGGGAAAGGATTTGCACACACATATAAAACAGCATCAATATTCCGTTAGAACAGGACAGTTGTCCAGTGCCCTTTTTGTCCATTTGTCAGAGTTAGCCCACTGTATTGATTGGAATAATGCTTCAGTTTTATTCCATTCTAGCAACATTGTTAATAGAAATATTCTTGAGTCTGCCATTATCCAACTTTCAAATAACTTCAACATAAGCAAAGGTCTTTTTCAACTCGATCCTGTTATTTTTAATTCCTTCCAAACAGATTTAGATAAGAAGGGTAGAACACTAAATTGGTAAACTTGTCTGCTACTTTATTAACTTTTAATTTGCATTTTATTTTTATATATATCGAAACCTGACCATAGGCAGAGTGTTAAAACCCGGGCAGTTTTCCAATATAAATTGTATTTTATAATCCATTTGATCTTGTGCTAAAAATCGATATTATTCCTTACAAATCTGTACGCCTCACTGATAATCCTTTAATTTTTAATTTTAATTTTTATTTTTACTTCTCTGTTTATTGCATATATATATATATATATATATATATAATATATATATATATATATATGTATGTATGTATATGTATATATAGATATGTATGTATGTATATATGTGTGTGGTGTATGTATGTATGTTATTTATTTTTCTTTTTTTTCTTTCTGTAACCTATATATAGGCTGTTACCCTTTTATGTACTTCAGTGTTCCTGAGGATGTCATTAGACGAAAGCGCTTGAGCACCATTTTGTGTTTCCTTTCCTTCGTGGTTTTATTCATCATAAATATTTTTCACGTGTTACTTTCGTGAAATAATTTTCATATATATACTGTATATATAATATATATATATAAACTTCAATTGCAATAACCGCAACAATATAAAATTACACCAACCGCAAGGAAAAAAATATAAAATTAATTATAAAACTGTTTAAAAAGGCTGGTCACAACCAAGCCCTTTTCAAAGCCATAAACTAACTAAAATATCTGAAAAAGTTATAAAACTTTCGTCCTGCGGAAGAGCTAAGGGTAAAATGACTCTGTGAAGGCATATACACGGACAGAGAGATGGAAGCTGTCGTATGTCTGGTAATTGGCAAAGGCAAACTATTGCCCAGATTTCAAACCTTCGAGATGAGAAATCTATAAGTAAAAATCAATCCTGTACATCTGGCAGCCGCTTACGACCTGAAATTGTAATAAAATATTTTAAAATTTTAAAATTAAAGCTATCCATACTGTACGACAACTTAATATTGGAAATGGTGTTTTCTGCCAAAATATAAAATGCCTCGTATATTTGTCTCTGTTCCTGATCCCTGACCTTCATGATGGGTTTAGAATCCTGGAAGTTAAAAATATGATTATGCCGTTCCCTATGCTGAACTAGGCTACTATAAGTATTATCCGATCTCAGGTTACATTTGTTTGTGAGAATTAATCCTTCTCTGAAAATCAATTGTCTCCCCGATTTATTTTTGAGGGCAGCCTCCGCACCGGATTTCATAACTACGCCAGAATTGTTGGAGGTTTTAGTAATAGGACGACGAATGAACGAAGACAATTTATTTGGCACAACGGAGACCAACTTAATCTGCTTGGCAAGAGTGAGGAAAGCCCTTTGTTAGCCTCAAAGGGCACTTTCAGGAATGAAACGTCTTTATCCCGGTTCCCAGTTTTGGGAGAAAAGGAAGATCTCCTAGCGGCGAAATAAGCTTTGTCGATGAACAATTTGGAATAACCCAAACATATACATATACTTTTAATATATAAAACTTCATCGTCAAGATAAATGGGGTCACAAATTCTGAAAGCTCTCAAAAAGAGACCGGAAATAACGCCTTTCTTAGTACAAAGATCTCTTAAATCTTTTAAAATAAGAACATCCAAAAACGAGAGAGATCCACTATTTTCAACTTCATGCACAACTGTATTGAGGGTACAAAACTATTAAGAACTCCCACCAGCTCATCCAGATCCACACGAAATTCCAAAATAACACACGTGTCATACTCTTCCTACTTTTTTTCTTTTCTTATCCTCTCTTTACTTGCATGTCTGTAGTTTGCATGGTATGACAGTGTTTGAGCTAAGACTGTTTGCATAGTTTGTAAGCGTTCCTATTTTACTTCTTTTCATCTTTCACCCCTTTCTTATTCTCTTCGACTATTTTTCCGACTTGTCGGCAGTGGCCGGCGGATGATGATGGTGAGTCTTTCTTTCTCTTTTTCTGAATGAATGTTAACCCACGAATGATAGGTTTCGCTACTTACTTAACCCGTTATTCTCTTCTTTTAGCCCCCTACTCTCTTCTTTCTTTTGGGCTAACCTTAGAGTGGATCGTAGGGTCTTTGTTAGCCTTAGCTTATGTAGATCTGTAGAACGTAACGGAATCAATTGACCCCCGGCACCAAAGATTCCGGCAAAAAATTAACCTCCAAAAAATTCCATAAAAATATTAGCTAAAATTGGAGAGAGCGAAGAGCCCATAGGTAAACCTGTCCGCTGTCTAAAAAATTACCCATTAAAAGAAAAATAGTTATGTTTCGAGCAAAGTCTAACAAGCTCCAAAATAATTCCATAATCAAACCGAATGGTCTCAGGATGATCATGAAGCCACTCTTCCAGGAACAGCAAGGTTAGATCCAAAGGGACTCTGGTAAACAAAGGCACCACGTCAAAACTCAGAGAAGGATTAATTCCCACAAACGTGACCTGAGATCGGGTAATACTTATAGTAGCCTAGTTCAGCATAGGGAACAGCATAATCATATTTTTAACTTCCAGGATTCTAAACCATCATGAAGGTCAGGGACCAGGAACAGAGACAAATATACAAGGCATTTTATATTTTGGCAGAAAACACCATTTCCAATATTAAGTTGTCGTACAGTATGGATAGCTTTATTTTTAAAATTTTAAAATATTTTAAGGCAATTTCAGGTCGTGACCGGCTGCCAGATGTATAGGATTGATGTTTTTTACTTATAGATTTCTCATCTCGAAGGTTTGAAATCTGGGCAATAGTTTGCCTTTGCCAATTACCAGACGTACGACAGCTACCATTTCTCTGTCCGTGTACATGCCTTCACACAGTCATTTTACCCTTAGCTCTTCCGCAGGACGAAAGTTTCATAACTTTTTCAGATATTTTAATTAGTTTATGGCTTTGAAAAGGGCTTGGTTGTGACCAGCCGAAATTAATTAGTCTTTTTAAACACTGTTTTATAATTAATTTTATATTTTTTCCTTGCGGGTTGGTGTAATTATATATATATATGATGAATAAAACCACGAAGGAAAGGAAACACAGAGTGGTGCTCAAGCGCTTTCGTCTAGTGACATCCTCAGGAACACTGAAGTAAATAAAGAGTTCAAGACTATATGTAGGTTAAAAATATATATATATATATATATATATATATATATATATATATATATATTATATATATATATATATAATATATATATATATATATATATATATATATATATATATATATATATATATTATATATATATATATATATTATATATATTATATATATATATATATATATATATTATATATATATAATATATATATATATATAATATATACATATAGTAAATATAGAAATAAAAATTGTGGGAGGAGCATACAAATTTGTAAGGAAAACTACCAATTTTAGCACTTCGCCCGAATTCAACACAAGCTCAAATAGATTGTTTACAACCAACTTTATAGATAATGCCTGAATGATATATAGGTCACAAAAAAAAATTAAAAAAATAAAAATAAATTGAAAAATAAAAATTGTAAGAGGAACATACAAATTTATAAGGGAAAATTACCAAAGGTTTAGCACTCTGCCCTTCTTGTCTAAATCCGTTCTGAACGAATTCAAAACAACGGGATCGAGTTGAAAAATACCTTTGCTCCTGTTAAAGTTATTTGTGAGTTGAATAATAGCAGACTCAAGAATATTTCTGTTAACAATGTTACTAGAGTGAAACAAAACAAGCATTATTCCAATCAATACAATGGGATAACTCTGACAAATGGACAAAAAGGGCACTGGACGACTGTCACGTTCTAACGGAATATTGATGCTGTTTTACACGCGTGTGCAAATCCTTTCCCGTCTGACCAATGTAAAAGGAATCACACTGTTTACAACCAATTTTATAGATAATGCCTGAATTAATTATTGGTGGGGCTATTTTTTACTATGATATTTTTCACAATATTGTTATATGAAAATACTACATTAATATCCAAAAGTAAGTACATTAGCAATGCATAAAAGCAAAGGTGGGCAGTTGCGCCACAAAAAGTTGCGGCGCAACTTGCGGCGCAACATTTTTGGTTGCGCTTGCACTTGCGGCGCAACTTTTTGAAAAGGGTTGCGCTTGCGCGTGCGGCGCAACTATTTCAGCAGAGTTGCGGTTGCGGCTGCGGCGCTACAAAAATCGTTGCGCGTGCCCACCACTGCCTAAAAGGCCCGGCAAAAATGGAAGTACTAAAATATTCTTTGACAAAGTGCGAGTGTTATTATGCACACGATAGAAGGTTCGTTTTGCCTTGTTAAGATAAGATTCCATAAACACAGGTGGGTAACATAGATCACTTCCAATACCGCTATAGATCGGTCACAAAGGAAATTAGAGGAAGGCACAGATGATGGATAGAAACCGAAGGAGGGCAGTTTGAAAATTAAGGATTTGTATCAGCTTTTGATATGTCTAGTACAGTAGCAAAGGTTTCACCGGAATACCAAAAGGAGGATGACCAAGAGTCAAAAAGATATGCAAGAAGATCGCCAGTAGAGCGTCCTTTGTGGAACCCATACGAACAATCTGAAAAAAAGATTGAGTAGAGAGGTGTTTAAGAATCTTCCTATTGCGAATGAATTAAAAAACTTTAAAAAGGCAAGAAATCAAAACATTTGGGCAATAGTTGGAGGGTTGAGAGCGGTCACACTTCTTTGGGAAAGGTTGAATGAAAGCAAACTTCCAGTAGGAAGGAAAAGTGTCAGATGGAAGACAAAGACGAATGAGTTTGCCTAGTCCCAGATAGGGCAGAAGAGATATCTTTGGAGGAGATTCTAATTTCAAACATAATTAAGTTGGAGGGAAGAGGAGATGGAGGAATAACACCGGAACGTCCAGGGTTGAGTTGGAGGCAAATGTCTAAGCGAAGAGTTCAGCTCCATCAGGAGAAGAGGCGGCAAATGAGAATGGAAAAGAGGAGGGAAAGAATAAGAAGTAAAGTTGTTGGAGAGGTTCTGGGCTAAGTGGCAGAAAGAGCGAGAAGAATTAGAATTGGATAGGTTTTCACATTTTTGTCTGATGAAGGAAGTTGTGGTGGGTCGAAGAACAGATTTTGCACGATTCCAGGCAGAAATATAAGCTAAGTGAGAGTCAGGAATTCGATGTTGACGATACTTCGAAAAGCCTCTTCTCTGTTGTGGATAGCATTTAGAACAATCAAGTTTTTATTGCATTAGTAGTAGGAATAGAGTATGGAATGTATACCTCGATGCCTGAGAGAATCACCTCCGTGAAGCGCTCAGCGCAATCGGAGGGTCCCCAGCCACGGAAGCAGTAATTATTCTATGGGAAATCAGAGCAGTACTGCTTAAGGGCTTCCCAATCAGCGGCGCCAAAGTGGCAGAGTCGCCTCCTCTTGGGAAGTTCTAAAGGCCAAACTGGAACGATAGGACCGAAAACAGATATAAGAAAAATGTTTGTCATGTAGACCGCAGCCGGAGGGTGTAGAATTCGGAAGAGTCAAAGTTCGGGAATACGAAAGGAAGTTAGGTTGTTGCGTACATGTACGCAACATTCACCTTTGGAATGAAATTGAGTCTCCAGAAAGTAGGAGGGTACAGAAATGGGGTTGCTGCCAGTCGTTCCAGACACTTGAGTTTCAGTGAGGAGAAGGTGGTGGTTTAGAGGAGAAGAGGTGGTGTCAAACAGATTGGAAATTTGACGAAAGGCCACAACCTCACGATCATCAGAGCGTTTTAACCACTAGGCTACCCAGGGTACCCATTTATCTACTAACCAATTTTTTATTGTATAGAACAGTGGTTCTCAACCTTTTCTATACCAACGCCCCTTTACCAATTATTAGACCTCTCAACGCCCCCCACCAGGAAAATTAAATTCTTAAGTCTTGGAATGTTGAATACGGTCATGCAAATCTTCCCTGGAAATGAAACAACAGCTTAACATAACATGAAAGAATTTTATTCAAACAAACAAAAACGCAGTAAACGTAAAATAAAAACAGTGTGCCACACAAAAATAATACAAAAATACTAGTGAGAGCCTTGCGCTTGGTGTTTTCCAGCCAATATCTTCACTGAAGGTTGGATAGAAGTCAGGTTCAACCTCAGTGCACCTTTGGCTGTTATATTAAGCCTGTTACGATATTTGGACTGCATGTAAAGGACATGGCTGAAACCCTGTTCCACTAAATATGAGGTAGGGAATGCCAAGAGAAGAAGACGAGTTCTTTTCCAAAGAACTGGATAAACGTTGCCAATGTGTTGCCCACATACCACGCCAGCCAGAGGTGCGGAAGGTTACCTGGGCCTCATCGTCATTTTGTACATCAACAAGCTCCTTCTGGATCTCAACTTCAAATTTCGTAACATCTGATTTGAAGGGCTGTACCACCCAGTCAGGGACGTCAAGCTTTTGAAGATCGCTGAATCGGATTTCCATGTCAGCCTTCATCATCTTTAAGTGGTCGATGTAACGGAGTAGATGTTCATCAGTCAGTTTCTCGGACACCTGTGAATAAATTCAATAAAAGCACATTAAAAAACAAGTAGTTTTTAAATAAAAATTTCTGAAATTTATTAAAAAGTAAGTATTTAGTAAAATCAATTACCTTCATCAATTTGGGAAAATGAGCCAGCTGACGCCGTCCAATGCCTTCCTGGTATATGTTCAGCTTGGCGATGAAGCTGCAAATTACAGATTTGCAGTGAATCAGCGTCACTTCATTTCCTTGTAATTTAATGTGATCTCATTCATTTTTTCAAAGATGTCTGCCAGGTAGAAAATATCGCATTGACTTAACAACACTTGTTCCTTGAGAGTTGCATCAGTATCCTCAAAAAACTCTAAAACTGTGCTGAACAACTCACACAAACGGGAAAGACAATTGCCTTTCGAGAGCCAGCGCACCTCGGTGTGAAGTAGCAGACGCTCAAAAATTTCATCATTGTCCCCACAGAGTTGTCTGAACACTCGGTCATTCAGTGCATTGGCCTTTATCTTGTTGATGGCCTTAACTGCCACACTCAGTGACTCGTGGAGAGGAGGGCTGATTTTTTTCGCCACCAGATCATGACGGTGCAGCACGCAATGGACTGTCAAAATGTGTGGAGCCCACTTTTTCAATAGAGTAGTGAAACCACGGTACCGTCCAACCATGGATGGAGCCCCATCGGTGGCACATGCAATGATGTTGGCAGCTGGAATAGAATTGCAACTCAAGTATTCTTCAACTGCATTAAATATGGTCTGCCCTTTAGTGTCGGTTTCCAAATACTTGGGGAACAAAAACTCCGGAAATTTCACCAGATGACAGATAACGAACATAGGTCATCAGCAAAACGTTATTATCTGAGGCAGTTGTCTCGTCAGCCTGAAGAGTGAACGGATTTTCTCGCAGAATGGCACACAACTGCTCCTCACTATCCAATGCCATTTCATTGATTCTCCTTGACACAGTGTCATTGCTGAGGGGGATGGATTTTAGAACCTGCGAAGGGTCAAATTCCATAACAGTGCAAATAGCTTCTTTAATAGCAGGAAGAATCAGCTTTTCTCCAACTGTGAATGGCATTCCACATTTGGCAATAAGGAGAGAGATATTATATGAGGCAACTAAGCCTTCTCAGTTTGGTTTACGTTCTTTTTGAATATGCTACTGATTGTGCTTCTGGCATGTCTTTCTTTGAGGTCTTTAAAGAATGCAAGGTCTTTGTCAGTTTTATCAGGATGGATTTTAATTATGTGCTCCTTCAGGCGTGAGGGTTTCATGGCCTCGTTAGAGGCCCCTGGGGGGCGGTACCGCCCCGTTGAGAACCACTGGTATAGAAGGATGAATAGCTGGGTTTGCTGAGCGCGGCCTGCTGTCACTGGGAATCAAACCCGGGGCTGGTGGATTCGTAGTCAGCGGTGCTAACCACTACACCACTGAGGCGCATTATATATTATTACTATTATATTTGTATATACTCGTATATTATATATATTATATATATATATATATATATATATATATATATATATATATAACGGAAAAAAGATTAATTGACTTATTACTTAGAGCATTGTTTATACCATACTAATTAATCCAACGTGGCATTTTATCTCTAGTACCACTTACGATTAAGAGTCTACTAACCTAATCAGGACAGAAGACTGAAAGTGTTTGATGAAGATAATTTTTAGTTATTTAACTTTAAAATAGAATTAGGAGATGGGAACTGTAATTATACTGTGCATTAAGCAAGAAAACTTAATTTCACTGAGAGAGAGAGAGAGAGAGAGAGAGAGAGAGAGACTTGCAAGATATCTGGTAGCAAGGCTCTTATTAATATTTACCAACAAATACAGTTTGCTGATGTTGGCGTGACATATGTGTAGACCAATGGTTCTCAACCTGTTTTGTATGGTTACCCAAAACCAATTCTAAACCAGCCTCATTACCTCAATCATTAGATATTATTTTTTTATAACTTCTCCATTATCACAATATTATTTTTTATAATTTCTGGATCGCGTGTCATAATCCTGCAAAATAGTTGTCATTACCCCATTTGGATAATTTACCCACCGGTTGAGAACCAATGGTGTAGAGAAAGAGCCTTTTGGAGACTGAATTCTCTCTCTCTCTCTCTCTCTCTCTTTAAATACCCGTTTTGTTACCAGAGAATTCAAACCAACATATTGTATTTCATTATTTTGTAATTATGAAATGATTCAGTCTGTTACACTATATATAAACGCCAAACAATATTAAGTAACTCATTAATATGTATATAATTTTAGTTATTATATAATTTACTATTATGTTATTCTACATAGTAAAGGTAACTTCAGACACACTTCTGAATTTTCTGTTTGTAAGAGTAACTCAGTAACTACTAAAGTTGCAAAAACCAAATAAGTCAAACTTGAAAGGTAATTTGATATCTTTTAACCCAGTAAATATAAACGAGTGATGATGATAATAATAATAATAATAATAAATAATTCAATCTTTATAGGTAAAATAAATAAATATTACAGTATTACAATTTATAATATTACAATAATAATTTGAAGGAACATATTTATTTATTTTTTCTGTGTAGTTTGCCCTTAAGCTTCGGCCTTCACTGAGTTTTCAGAGTAATTGTAAGCCTTCCATATATATACAGTAGGTAGTTACGATTTGGTTGTAGAAACATTATAATTACTAATTATAATACGAAACAAACTTCGTAATTATGAAACATATAAATATGATTAATTATGATTATAATCACGTAAGATAACGCGAGATTTATAGTTATGTTGGATAATTAGTTTAGGACGCACGAGCAAACTTACACTCGACATGAGAAATGAATTCTGTGAACAATATACAGGGTGTCCCTAAAGTCTGGACACATAGGAAATATCACTAACTATAACTAACTATATGTTATTATTATTTTATTATTATTATTATTATTATTATTATTATCTTAAATTCATGCAACTGAGGCCTAAGGTAGACCCACATCGAATCAGCAACCCTGAGGTAGGACCAAATAGGACCTCCAAGTCCATAACTTATGGACTTGGAGGTCCTATTTGGTCCTACCTCAGGGTTGCTGATTCGATGTGGGCCTACCTTAGGCCTCAGTTGCATGAATTTAAGATAATAATAATAATAATAATAATAATAACAATAACATATAGTTAGTGATATTTCCTATGTGTCCAGACTTTAGGGACACCCTGTACATTAAATTTTGGTCATTATAATGGTTTTGAAACCTACGGTAATAAGAGCTAATAGTAAATACAACAATTAGATAAGTAATACAGTATTTAATCTCTAAATGCATTAGCGCGATTTCAGTTTGTTTTTAAACGCTCTTAGAATATTTTGAAGATCAGTGCTTAAATCATTCTATAATTTCAAACTTACTAAAATAGGTGATTTTGGAATGATGTCCATTTTTATTTCTATTTTTATTCCTAGTCTGGTATAAGTAAATCTCATGATGAGTTGCAAAATATTATTTATCACCTCAAGATTAATTATTTTATTCATACATTCACAAATAAAAATAAAATGTGCCATTTGATTACGTCTTCGATTTTAGAATGCACTCGTACGATCAAAAAAGTCTGCACCAGATAATATCCTTAGTACTAGCTCGCTTTTGAACAACAAAGATACTGTCTAATGCGTTATCAGCAGTATTTCTCTCCGAGTAAGATTGCGGTATATCGTATAAAAAATAACAAAAGTATGACGCAAGAGTTAATAAAACCTGTTTATGAGCTATAAATCGATGTTCAAACATAATAACACTCTTATGAAAAATTATATCTCTAAAAAGATTTATATAAAATTATTTTAAAACTCTCCCGACTTTTGTCCATTCTTGGCCCATTTCCCATCTCACTGAAAAAATTACTTTTTTAATGTAACTCGTTATTGTTACAGTTATTTGCTTATAAAAGCGATGAATTGTGTTAAAAGCTGAGTTAAAAATTCCAGCGCTGAAACGGATCAACATAAATGGAATTACCTAAAGTTAGCATTTGGTGTGCTGTCATGTGGCTGCATAATCGGTCCTTTATTTATTTATTTTTTTGACAATCGTACCATCTTAACACGCATGTTTTCGCGTTATAGACATTTTTTCTTCCCCAACAAAGGCTATTGGAGTTGACGTAAGGAGTATAATCTTTCAACAACTTTCTACCAGGAAGCAGCCTTTCCTCAGCGTTGGAAATTAAATTTAATTCAGAATAAAAATGAAAAGTGTAGAATGATTTCTTAAAAATAAAACATAAAATAATAAACATAAATTATAAATTATCTTAAAATAAATTCAGTAAAAGAGAGATCACCGTTAAAATAGTAAAAATTTTCGTGTTTGAATGGTTTTCGGTGGTAAACACACGGTATACTTCATTAAATAAAGTGAGAAAAATTACCCTTCACCGTAATGGATTGTCAGTAAATAAATAAATATAATTAAGGGCAAGAGAAAACATCTTTTTCACATTATCGAGATGACCACTAAAAGAAAACGACCAGTTTATGGTTCCACGAGTTGTTGTCATAAACATTTCCTAATTGACTTTTTGAAATATAATTTGAGGTGAATGAAGGGATGGTGATAAACGTAAGTTTACCTTTCTGTTCCTTAATAACCTACAAGTAGGCCTCGCATGTTCCTCATGAAGTAGAAGCAACTCCTTAGAACTTAATTAAAGTTACAGGCGTCAATCAGTGACCTAATCGATTTTACGTGTATACACCAAAAAAAACAAAAAAAACCAGAACTATATGGAAAAGAAGCTCGCTATTAAGACAGACCTCAGTTGATCTGTGTCAATAACCCAGCCAAGGATTCCCCCAAGGCAGTCTGAGACATGGGAAGGACTGTGCAGCGATGAGCCCGCTGCACGTAATGTACAGTAATTGTCTCGGCCCGGTTCCCTTTAAAATAAGGGATTATTGTTTCCCGGTTGCTGGCATCATCGCTCGTTTCAATGCCTTTACTCAGACGAAGGGCGTAAAACGGAATAACCAACCAACCAACCAACCACTCTGCACCACTCGTTGGAGATGGAGGCATTTATAGGGTCCTTAATCATAATAAAATTACATTCGAGTAAAGTCATGAAACATGAGTCGTTATTTAATTTATGAAAACGTTGTGTATTGAACTGTAGGTCATCTTGTAAAGATTTTCTCTTTAATAAACAAATTTAGATATGAATTATGCTTTTGTAATGCTAATAAATATGTATGTTTTCGATTAATTTATAAAAAAATTGTTGAAATAACGCACACACTATTGTACAGACTAGCCAAATCATGCTGATTTTATATACTCGAGTGTGTGTGTGTGTGTGTATATATATATATATATATATATATATATATATATAAATAAACATTTTACAAAGAAATAAGCAAATGATTTGCTGACCCCTAAAAAATTACAAAAGCGATTTTATTTCTCATTATTTCAAAAGTATTGTTGAAATAAAATCACAATAAAAACAAGAAAACAACTTTAGGTGAAACGCTTTTCATGAAAAGAAAAAGATGCGCAAGCAAGAAGAAACCTATTGAATTATCTACGCAGTTGATACCCAGGATATAGCCTGAGGGTAATGCGTCCATTAACTTAATATATTCGTCTTGCAGAGAAAAATAAGATTTAACGAGTTTTTTTATTGTTATTACGAGTATTTAAAGCTAATGAATCTTTCATGTACGCAGGAAGGGTATTCATCTAGCTAGCGTTCAGTTGAAAAGATTCCTCACTGAAGGCTCGATGTTTGGAGGCCTCATTAGGAATGGTTTAGTTTCTGTGACAGAGAAGGAAGCATCAGTGTTTGTCGATGTAAGCAGTGTTGTGGGGTTTAAGGGGTTCCAAAAAACCTTAGCCCCCCATTTGCAGCTTACATGTTTACTTATATTGAAATAATTTTTAGTGATTATAAAAATATATAAAATTCTTTATTTATTGCAGGTATTAAAATTACTCTAGCTGATAAAGTGATAATATAATGGCTTCTCAATTAATTGGTGATTCGGAGAGGCAACGTGTGATAGATCGCATACGAGCAATAACATTTCGGGAAGCTCGTGATGCTGGAGCCACCTTTATAACACGTTCATGGGTTGCCAAAAAGTTGCGAAGAAGTGAGGACTTCGTCAAAAGAAATTGGAATAAAACTTTGGATGAATGTGAAATGGATACAACCAAATCTGGGCGCCCAAATTTGCCACTCTCTCAGGAAACAAAGGACATCATTGAAAGCGGCACGCGTAAGCGGAAAAACAGCTGTGCTAAACTTTCTAGAGAGATCGAAGTGTTGAGAGAAAAGATCGTTAGTGGTGAGATCATTCGACTGTACCGTCATGGGTAAGGTTTAAAGCCTTGGCATGAACTTCCAAAGCCAAGAAAAACTCAACTTAACATCGATGACAGAACGTGGTTTGCCCATTATCTTGAAGATTGGGATGTGGATGATTTCATGCATTTAGCTGTCTCCGATGAATTTTTGTTTACGTAACACGTCGGCCTAACTACCAAAATGATCGAGTGTGGGCCACAACACCAGATGAAATCGATGACACTGAACATTATCGCGAATTATTAAAAAGTTTAGACTGTGTTGGTGTGTTTGTTTTGTTCACTGCAAAGAAGCTCATGTGGGTGCTGAAGCCAAATGGTCAGAGTTGGGATGGACAGTATTTTCGTGATATTATTCTATCCCAGCATGTCATTCCTTTTCTAAGAAACCCAAACAATGTTATGGATGTCGATCAGGTCACACTTCTGCACGATAAGGCCCCCTGCTTTAAGGCATTAGCCACTCAACAGTTGTTGCGGAACCATGACATCGAATTCTTTGGAAATGGAGAATGACAGGAAATTCTCCAGACCTGAACGTCTGTGAATACATTGGATCAGTTATAAAGGACAAGGTTGAATGTCTCTTAGTTCAAGAACCTGCAGCAAATCGATTTTCGAAGGATACAATGACGCAACACATTGAAACTGTTTTAGCAAATTTGCGTAACGATCAAGATCTATTCACGTCACTTTTGGCAAGCTACCCAAAGCGAATTCAGGCTGTCTTGGAAGCCAATGGCGGGAACACCAAGTTTTAATTGCTTCTCATTAAATGCAGGATTAAATTCTCTTTTGTAAGGTATGTTTAGTTTTACTGTACCTCTAATGGTTTAGGCCATGGGCGGGGGAGCTAAGATTTATTGGAGCCCCGTATATGGACGAAAATTTTGGCCAAAAATTTGTTACACGCTCAGAGATGCCCCCTCCTTTCCTTTGACTATTGTAATGTTGCTTCCACAATTTCCCTCAGACTCGCGCCCTGGAAATGGTTCTTCGTTTTCCCTGGTGGTTGCCATGCCATCCATATTTATATACACTCGTGTTACCTGGTTGCCTTTTGGATCTCTCCCACTTATTTTCGCTCACATCTGCACACACTACATAAATATAAAGATACTAAATAAAGTAACGAGGAAGTAAAGTAAAAACGAAATCGTTATAGCAAAAGACATTTTAACTGAAACTAAATTAAAAACAATTTGTATTACATATAAATTTCTAAACTTTTAGGTAAACCAACTAAAAAAAAAAAGTGATACACAAAAATTTAGTTTTTGCTAAAGTGAAATTAAAAACAAGAATAAAATGTGTTATGTACAAATACTGAATATAATTCAACTAAAATATACACGAAACAGAGTATTTAAACTAGAAAATTATTAGTGTTTAGATAACGAGAGCGAGTCTCATCGGTGCTACGTGTAGTACCGATACGGTGTGCTACTCGTACGGTGCTACTCGTATCTAAAAGATGATAAGAGATGTTTGATGAAATGAGTGAAGAAGGGTGTTTGTTTATTCACCTAATTGATGAGTCATTATGTCGTAAAGTGATAAGGTAAATGGGCGTGGATGTCTAATTTTCATAATCTTAACAATGATAAAATATTCTGGCCTGCTCTCAAAAATTTCAATTCCAACTTCAATAGAAACTTCACACCGAATCTCATACAACCTAATGATTCTGTGACGAGTTCCCGGAACGAGGCTAATCTTCTTGCTCACATGTATGCCTCTAGTTCTACCTTACAAAAGAATGATTGAGCGGTTCCTCGTCTGAGGCTGAACACTAGACCTCTCCAAAGTATTCGACAGAGTTTGGCATCGTTCCCTCAATTCCAAGTTTCCTCCTTCTGGCCGTACCCACTTTGCTCACTTCCTTTCTTCTTTCGTCTCCGGTCGTAGGGTTCGGGTAGTATTAGATGGTGTTTCCCAGGAATCATCCTTGGCTCCGACACTATTTCTTTTATATATTAACGATCTCTTCCACATCCAACCTCATCCATCCCTATGCGGATGACTCAAGTCATCATAGTTCCTTTACTCTTAAAACCACCATTCTCCAGTTTCAGCCCATATTCAAAACACAAGGCAGCACACTATTAACAACTTAAATTCTGAGCTCGCTACGATTGCAGAGTGGGGATCTGATAATATGGTTTCTTTCGACGATCTAAAATAAAACATATTATCTTCGGTAATAGAAACAACCATCCAATGTAGCCAATATACCAGTTTCTCAAAGAGCTGAGATTTTGGGGATTGCTTTCACCAGTAACTGATCATGGACCCTATTTATAAAAGCTTTAGATAAGAAAACTTCCAAAAAGCTTGGCCCTTTAGAGAGAGGAAAGCATTATTTCACAGACGAGCCGTTGGTAATTATTTATAAAAGCCATGTTGTACGCTCTCAGATGGAGATTTGCTATCATCCCTGGGCGGGTGGTGCGGAGTTTTCCTTCACTCTTTCGATTCATTTCAAAGTAGAGCAATTAAAAAACATACAATAAAACCATAACTGATAACTTCACACCACTTTCCCTACGGCGACATGTCACATCACTCTATTTTCTATAGATATTTCCACCATTAGTGCTCCGAGGAGCCATAGTCAATAGTACCTCTTCTGCACCTACTTAACACAGACAAACCAGAGCATCTGGGAATGCACATGGCTTTTCCGTTAAGTCACCACAATGCAGAACCACTGCATTTCAGCATTCATTGATAGTCCAAACTCCCACTCTGGAACTCACTTGCAGAGAGTGTATATCCGCCATCTTACAACTTACAACAGTTTAGACGAAACATAAACGGGCTTTTTTTTCACAAAAGGGAGATCGTCGTCGGCGAATGGACGAGAATAGGTTCTTAGAACCTACCCATGTCTGTGGTCCCTCTTTTTTTTCTTTTTTTTACTAAAAAAACTTGCTGGAATGTTTTCTTACGTTGAAAAGCTTAAAATACCTGAAACTAAACACATATGAAAAAAAGCAGTGTAACGTAATATACACTAACTAAACGAGTATTAAACCTTACATAATTCTTAGTAGGTACGTGAATAAAAACTACTTTTGAAATCATGCGGTGAGACTTGGTAGTGGAGAATGATACCTTAAACTAACACTAAATGTCCCGAACAATGGAGTAAGAAAAATAATTTTAAAATTAAGTAAATGAAGAACGAGGAAGACATATAATAATAGAGCGAAAATCCTTTTCCTTGGAGTGTGTAGGCAAAAGACCTAGCAATAGATAATGTAAGTTGCAAGTTGGTGATGAATATAAGTAGTATAGCCGCAAAAGGGGAGAGTGCAGGAATGTTGCAGGTTATTATGTAATGTTGCAAAGGGGGGTGGGGGTTGTTGCAAAGGGGGTGGGGGTTGTTGCAAAGGGGATGTTGCAAAGGGGGATGTTGCAAAGGGGTGTGTTGCAAAGGGGGTGGGGGGAAACTTGGAGGCGGCGTTATCCCCCAAGAGAAAGGAGGAGGAGGAGAGAAAGGAGGAGAGGTGTTCACCTGGCAGGAGCCAAGTGCACACTAAGACTTCCAGCCGGTCTGGCGTTGTTTTATAGGCTCCTAATCAGCCAGTTGGCTGAGTTGCCAGATACCGCCATGTATTCCATTGTATACATTATTATCCTAATCAGCCAGTTGGCTGAGCCAGAGACGCCTGAAGAAGAGAGAGAGATGCCTGTAGGAGGGAGAGACGCCTGAAGAAGAAGAGAGAGATGCCTGTAGGAGGGAGAGACGCCTGAAGGAGAGAGGATAGGTGCACATGCAGGAGTACACATGCAGGAGGTACACATGCAGGAGTACACATGCAGTAGGTACACATGCTGGATGTACACATGCAGGAGTACACATGCTGGAGGCAAACATGCAGGAGAGAGAGAGAGAGAGAGGCGCCTGAAGGAGAGAGAGAGAGAGCTGAAGGAGGGAGAGAGACACCTGAAGGACAGAGTGGAGTTCTCCCCCAATTTATTTTCGTTTCCCTAACCTAAGAGGCCACTATGGGGTTTACCAAAGGGCATGAAATAGAAGGAGCAGAGCTCCTTACTCGGCCGGAGCCGAGGGGGGAATGGTTCTTCATCAACTTCGCGATCTTTTATAATCCTCTATTCTGGCTGAGTTGCCAGATAGCGCCATGTGTCCCATTAATCGATTGCACATCAATTATCATTATTATTATTTCTACAATGAAACGGGTTCGGGTCGAAGAACGGGGGAGAGGTCTTCCCCCCAATATATATATATATATATATATATAATATATCTATATTATTTATTTTATAACATTTAATTTTAGTTTAGAAGCAAATTTGAATTCATTGGAAACAAATAACATAGTTTACCTTCGAAAACGTCATAATAGAAAACTTCATTTTACGGTAAACTATGTTATTTGATGAATGAAACAAATAACATAGTTATCCATAATTCCAGATAGCGCCATGTGCCCCATTAATCGTGTAACACATATATAACGGCTGTTATTCCCTTGTATATATAATAAGCTAATGAATCATTAAAATACCAAATATATGGTTATACAAGATTCGACCGTATAAAATAACACAAGCACCTCTTCATTACGCTTTAATAAATTAGTAAAGTTACCCAATAAATAAATCGTTAGACGATTTTTATAAGGGATACCAAACTAATTATCCACCATTCAATAAATAATACGTGAATAAAGAGTTCCAATTCATGTGAATCAGATAACTAAAATTTTAGTTATTGTATTATCATAAGACTACATCAATATTTACTATAAATACGAGTATATTTAATATTCTTCATTAACAAAAGCTTTAAATCCAGATCTCTAAAATATTTCCAACTTTCTTCGTCTCTTTAAATTCGTTTTTCAATTCCCTGCGAAGAAATTGAAAAACGAAATTTAAAGAGGACGAAGAAAGTTGGAAATACCCAAAACATAATCCGATAGAGGAAAGGATTTCCGAGAATCTGCCAAAATCGGTCGGCCATATCTTACCTTTCTACGAGTCAAATCAGGCAATACCTCGCCTCACTCCTTGTTTCAGCATTCATTCATTTCACGTTTATTGTGAATTTCATCCCATATATATATATATATATATATACCCTTTGGATACCCTTTGGTTAGCTTCCGCCCGAATTATTCCTTCTGACGAAGGTCAAGCTTTCCACTCCACCTAGACCTACAGTTTGAACCATCAACAGCCCGCGTCTTAACCACTAGGACACGTAGGGTGCCCATTTATCTGCCAACCACTTTCTTTTATTATGTGGAATGACCACCTTAGACTACAGTTTGAACCATCAACAGCCAGCGTCTTAACCACTAGGACACGTAGGGTGCCCATTTATCTGCCAACCACTTTCTTTTATTATGTGTAATGACCACCTTAGACCTACAGTTTGAACCATCAACAGCCCCCGCGTCTTAACCACTAGGACACGTAGGGTGCCCATTTATCTGCCAACCACTTTCTTTTATTATGTGGAATGACCACCTTAGACCTACAGTTTGAAACCATCAACAGCCCAGCGTCTCAACCACTAGGACACTAGGGTGCCCATTTATCTGCCAACCACTTTCTTTTATTATGTGTAATGACCACCTTAGACCTACAGTTTGAACCATCAACAGCCCCGCGTCTTAACCACTAGGACACGTAGGGTGCCCATTTATCTGCCAACCACTTTCTTTTATTATGTGTAATGACCACCTTAGACCTACAGTTTGAACCATCAACAGCCCCAGCGTCTTAACCACTAGGACACGTAGGGTGCCCATTTATCTGCCGACCACTTTCTTTTATTATGGTATTGACCACCTTAGACCTACAGTTTGAACCATCAACAGCCCCGCGTCTTAACCACTAGGACACGTAGGGTGCCCATTTATCTGCCAACCACTTTCTTTTATTATGTTAATGACCACCTTAGACCTACAGTTTGAACCATCAACAGCCCCAGCGTCTTAACCACTAGGACACGTAGGGTGCCCATTTATCTGCCAACCACTTTCTTTATTATGTGTAATGACCACCAAAACACCAAATATTTTCCCCCGAACCCCATCTATCTATCTATCTATATATATATATATATAATCGTACATTCCCCAGCTATGTTTGTATATTAACATATCACACACACACACACACACACACACACACACACACAACACCACAGACCACAAACCAATTCATTTTTCATATCTCCTGGAGACCTTTTGAAAGGATTGTCGAATCACAGTTTAATGTGGAGATGAATCCTCTTTTAAAATATAATTAGAAGTGTATATATATATATATATATATATATATATATATATATGAAGGAATGTAGTATCACGTTTCACCGAAATAAACCAAAACAAGCGATCGTGTTCGGATCTTCGATTCGCCCCTAGAGAACTTTTTCGGGCCCAGGGCCTGATAAATCTCTCTACATTCGTCGAAATATTACCCCTCCCCATACCCCATTATATATATATATATATATATATATATATATATATATATAAATTGAATTTACCGTGGAACACCGTGTTTGGCAAACGGTTTAGTGGTGTAAGCCACATTTACTGATGCATATTATATCTATCGGGCAAATAACTTTTAATTCAGTCACTGATTAATCCTCTAATACCGCAACAGCACAAATTATTGAGTAGAATGTTGCGCTCTATTACATCAAACAACTTACTCATACCCACTGTCATAATTTTCTTTTATCATAACTCCAACTACGTTAAGCGACGTTGGATCTGAGTGGTAGTTGGATGGGGAGTCATCCACCGCAGCAGATAAATGTAATTAAATAAAATATGCACTTATTTTTATATCACGGATGGAATCGATGTAGACAATGCAATTAGCGCCTAAATTATCTAAAACCATAACAATACAAATTATTTCAATAGAATATTATGGTCTATTACATTATTACGCCTTGCCCAGATCCAATAACCTCAATTTAGTAATAATAACAATTATCTCTCATACACTATATATATATATATATATATATATATATATATATATAGAAAGAGAGCGAGAGTTTTGCTCAAATAAAGGATTCCATTTATAATGAAAAGGTAAGACTTGGGGTGTCATTCGATTACTGAGAGTTATTAGCAATGAAGTTCAGTAGAGATTCCCCCAGCTAATATGTATCATACTTCTGAGAAAGTCGAAAACCATACCTGCTTTAGTGGTGTAAGCCACATTTACTGATGCATATTATATCTATCGGGCAAATAACTTTTAATTCAGTCACTGATTAATCCTCTAATACCGCAACAGCACAAATTATTGAGTAGAATGTTGCGTTCTATTACATCAAACAACTTACTCATACCCACTGTCATAATTTTCTTTTATCATAACTCCAACTACGTTAAGCGACGTTGGATCTGAGTGGTAGTTGGATGGGGAGTCATCCACCGCCAGTTACCTGGCACCTATGATCCGCCAACCACTTTCTTTTATTATGTGTAATGACCACCTTAGACCTACAGTTTGAACCGCGGGTCGATGCAAGACAGTCGGCAGGAGACCTACCGTTGATATCTCCGGTGACTCCGCACTCAGGACGGGGGCATCCATGCCACCAGCAACCGTTAAAGGAGTACACAGTCTTCACACCAGTGACACGGTTTTCACTTAACCCATCAACCCAAAAAACACGTCCATTAATCTTAATGGGTACTTCACCCGTGTTGTGGGCGTGCTTTATGTATACACCTGTCTGTTGCTGTAGGTGTATGAGCCAGTAAATAGCCTTGTGCCCGTAACTGCGGGGATTGTTTCGGTGAATAATGGCTAAGGTGTCTTTCGGCATGAAGTTATTCTTGAACACCGTAAAACATAATGATGCGATGATGGTTGCGACTTGCAGTGGATCGCATTTGAAACGGGATATGTACATCCTTCTAAAGGCCTGGAAACATACTCTAAGCACGCGCACATCATTCACGCAATAACGCTCACATTCATCAGCTATATTATAAGGGTTACTTTCATTAAAACTGTCGTAGTATCGATCAAAGTCTTCATCCATGCAGTCAAAATAATGTTTGGGGGGTGGTGGGCCTACGTAGTTTAAAGTCTCGCTGGTGAGGAAAGTGTATGGGAAGTACCCTTTGGAAACTTCAGCTGCTACTCCCATCACCTTGGGTAGCTTTGCTAATTTACAAGGTGTGAATAATAAAGTATCTTTAAATTGTACATTGCCTCAGGGAATCACAGATAGTAGCATGACTCACGGTCTTACAGTGGGCGGAGCTTAGAATTTTCGCCTGTGCACACACAAAGGAGAAAGTGAAACGCTAATTGAAACATGAGTTATTTAATAAACGAGATATTCAGTTAACACAAGAAATAACAGAAAACACAAGAAAAAACAAATGCTTAGATTTGGTGATCACGAACAACAGAAACCTAAAGAAACCTGTACTCGATATGAAGGGCTTTCATATCGTTCAGTAG
The DNA here is from genome assembly GCA_023014485.1 of Bathynomus jamesi. Classification (NCBI taxonomy): domain Eukaryota; kingdom Metazoa; phylum Arthropoda; class Malacostraca; order Isopoda; family Cirolanidae; genus Bathynomus; species Bathynomus jamesi. The sequence goes on from JAJOZX010001207.1 coordinate 417,992, forward strand.
TATTTTTGTTCCCAACAACCGGATGGTAAGTCATCTTTAAATACGTCTAGAATACAATCAAAAGCACGCACAAAGAGTTCATCGTTAGTTACATTATTAAACAAGTTTATAAACACGCTTTTCCAATCGAGGGTTTATTTCTACCGACCCGAGCTTTTCAATCGTGAACACGTCTTCACTCAACATAGCGGCATTTGAAATAATCTTCTAAATCGTTACGACAACTGCCCGTTATATAAAGAAATAGTTCTTCAGTATAATTTTCACGAACTAGGCATATTTTATAATGTTTTACTAAACATCTTCATACACCGGCGCATTATTTGAGAGGAACATATGCTCATATTTTTCCTTTCTGCCCGTCAAACGATACTCATCTCTAAAGTCTGTTAAAAACTCACGCAGGACACTAGCCACAACCTCACTACGAACCTCGTCATGATATACATTAATATAGTGATAAAAATACTTAAGATTGTCCATGCTCACGAGATTCACATTTTCAGTCGTAGGGCATGAGTAATCGACATGGTGTAGCATGACGTAATGCGGCTTGTCACACCACCCATCCGCAAGACTCATTATCCATACCTGCTGCTTCTCTTCTGCACACGCTGTTTCTTTTACTTTAGACTTTATAAAGTTTAGATCTGCAGCATACTTCAGCACATCGTCAGTGCAACGAAAGCCTTCAATGGTCTCACCAGAACATCCGTAGAGTATTTGGCATCTTGGAACTTCACACAATCCAATGTGGTTTTAAAAGAGGCATAGGAGGGGGGGAATAGGAAGTTTTTCGGTATCCGCCACATCCTGGCACTTTGCTGAATACCATTTCATAAACGTTGTACAAACAATATTAAAGGTCGCCATTTGAATACACGTCTGATTTTTCTTCTGAATACACGTCTGATCTCTCGGTCTTACTGCATCGACTGATCACGCAGGGAATCACAGATAGCAACATGGCTCAAGGTCTTACAGTGGGCGGAGCTTAGAATTTTCGCCTGTGCACACACAAAGGAGAAAGTGAAACGCTAATTGAAACATGAGTTATTTAATAAACGAGATATTCAGTTAACACAAGAAATAACAGAAAACACAAGAAAAAACAAATGCTTAGATTTGGTGATCACAAACAACAGAAACCTAATACTTTAAAGAAAGCATTCTATTAAATACTTTTAGCCTATGTTCACGAATTAATACCGGTCTTAAAATAGATTCGACAAGAAGACCGGCTGGACTGATTTTATAGAAATTCAAGGATTCCAAGTTGATCACGAGAGAAGCTATGTAGTCATCTTCCATGCTGCAAAATCTCATCGTTAGCCTGCCTGCTCAGAGCACCGACAAGAGGTAAAATCGAATCCACATCAACACAAAATTTTAGTCGCTAAAATAACAGCCTGAGTATTGTTCATGTTCTAAATTATCTTTGAGTCGTTTTGATAAAATTGAGTAAACTGCAGCCTTTGTTTCCTGATCAGAAACTCTCCGTCTTTTTCTGGTATGGTGCAAGGCTTCGTTGCAACCATATTCACTGCACGAGTCTACTTCACAGTCGTTGCCTTCTAATCTAGATTTACACTCTTCACTAATGCATTCGATGGGTGAATAATCATCTTGGTTGATATTATTGACACCACATTCGAGAGGGCTCACTGGGGTAACGGACACTTCAGGTAATGGCGCGGACGCTTGAGGTGGGTCGGGGACAATCTCCTCAGGTTGCCCTTGTGGCGGGGCAAATATTGTGTGGGGGTAATTATGTGTTGCTTCTAAGTAAGCAAAACGGGCCTTATGTAACACAGTGGCAATTAATAATGATTTATGCAAAGATGCACCAGCTCTTCTGGAACGTCTGGATGCAATTTTACCGAGCGATATATTTATCAACTTGTATGCTTCAAACCCGTTTGGAACGTCAGATATCATGTTCACCACCTAGGAAATGGTCAAGGCACAGAGAGCTAACTAACACGACTCTATCCTCTATTACCAATCTTGTAATGAGTTAAAGTGAAAGTTTCGCCTGCCTTTATACAATGTCGTTCTGACGTCGTTATCAAGCTCCACACAGGGAATTTCCAGGAAGTAACATGAATCACGTTGCTGTTCTTTCACACACACACACACACACACACACACACACACACACACAAAGGAGAAAGTGATACGTTGGTTGAAACATGATTTATTTAATAAAAGAAATATTCAAGCTATATATATATATATATATATATATATATTTACAAACACGTGTAATAAATAAGTTAACAACAGACATCAATGATTATATTCAAGACATATTTACAAACGTGTGATAAATAAGTTAACAATTGAATTTCTGTAACCCGAGAGACGACGGACGGAGTCATTACAAGCTCAGCTCCGCCGTGCTTGTAATGACTCCGTCCGTCGTCTCTCGGGTTACATAATTTCATTGTTAACTTGTTTATTACACGTTTGTAAATATGTCTTGAATATAATCATTGTGTCTGTTGTTAACTTATTTATTACACGTGTTTGTAAATATATATATATATATATATATATATATATAAGCTTGAATATTTCTTTTATTAAATAAATCATGTTTCAACCAACGTATCACTTTCTCCTTTGTGTGTGTGTGTGTGTGTGTGTGTGTGTGTGTGTGTGTGTGTGAAAGAACAGCAACGTGATTCATGTTACTTCCTGGAAATTCCCTGTGTGGAGCTTGATAACGACGTCAGAACGACATTGTATAAAGGCAGGCGAAACTTTCACTTTAACTCATTACAAGATTGGTAATAGAGGATAGAGTCGTGTTAGTTAGCTCTCTGTGCCTTGACCATTTCCTAGGTGGTGAACATGATATCTGACGTTCCAAACGGGTTTGAAGCATACAAGTTGATAAATATCGCTCGGTAAAATTGCATCCAGACGTTCCAGAAGAGCTGGTGCATCTTTGCATAAATCATTATTAATTGCCACTGTGTTACATAAGGCCCGTTTTGCTTACTTAGAAGCAACACATAATTACCCCCACACAATATTTGCCCCGCCACAAGGGCAACCTGAGGAGATTGTCCCCGACCCACCTCAAGCGTCCGCGCCATTACCTGAAGTGTCCGTTACCCCAGTGAGCCCTCTCGAATGTGGTGTCAATAATATCAACCAAGATGATTATTCACCCATCGAATGCATTAGTGAAGAGTGTAAATCTAGATTAGAAGGCAACGACTGTGAAGTAGACTCGTGCAGTGAATATGGTTGCAACGAAGCCTTGCACCATACCAGAAAAAGACGGAGAGTTTCTGATCAGGAAACAAAGGCTGCAGTTTACTCAATTTTATCAAAACGACTCAAAGATAATTTAGAACATGAACAATACTCAGGCTGTTATTTTAGCGACTAAAATTTTGTGTTGATGTGGATTCGATTTTACCTCTTGTCGGTGCTCTGAGCAGGCAGGCTAACGATGAGATTTTGCAGCATGGAAGATGACTACATACTTCTCTCGTGATCAACTTGGAATCCTTGAATTTCTATAAAATCAGTCCAGCCGGTCTTCTTGTCGAATCTATTTTAAGACCGGTATTAATTCGTGAACATAGGCTAAAAGTATTTAATAGAATGCTTTCTTTAAAGTATTAGGTTTCTGTTGTTTGTGATCACCAAATCTAAGCATTTGTTTTTTCTTGTGTTTTCTGTTATTTCTTGTGTTAACTGAATACTCGTTTATTAAATAACTCATGTTTCAATTAGCGTTTCACTTTCTCCTTTGTGTGTGCACAGGCGAAAATTCTAAGCTCCGCCCACTGTAAGACCTTGAGCCATGTTGCTATCTGTGATTCCCTGCGTGATCAGTCGACTGCAGTAAGACCGAGAGATCAGACGTGTATTCAGAAGAAAAATCAGACGTGTATTCAAATGGCGACCTTTAATATTGTTTGTACAACGTTTATGAAATGGTATTCAGCAAAGTGCCAGGATGTGGCGGATACCGAAAAACTTCCTATTCCCCCCCTCCTATGCCTCTTTTAAAACCACATTGGATTGTGTGAAGTTCCAAGATGCGCAAATACTCTACGGATGTTCTGGTGAGACCATTGAAGGCTTTCGTTGCACTGACGATGTGCTGAAGTATGCTGCAGATCTAAACTTTATAAAGTCTAAAGTAAAAGAAACAGCGTGTGCAGAAGAGAAGCAGCAGGTATGGATAATGAGTCTTGCGGATGGGTGGTGTGACAAGCCGCATTACGTCATGCTACACCATGTCGATTACTCATGCCCTACGACTGAAAATGTGAATCTCGTGAGCATGGACAATCTTAAGTATTTTTATCACTATATTAATGTATATCATGACGAGGTTCGTAGTGAGGTTGTGGCTAGTGTCCTGCGTGAGTTTTTAACAGACTTTAGAGATGAGTATCGTTTGACGGGCAGAAAGGAAAAATATGAGCATATGTTCCTCTCAAATAATGCGCCGGTGTATGAAGATGTTTAGTAAAACATTATAAAATATGCCTAGTTCGTGAAAATTATACTGAAGAACTATTTCTTTATATAACGGGCAGTTGTCGTAACGATTTAGAAGATTATTTCAAATGCCGCTATGTTGAGTGAAGACGTGTTCACGATTGAAAAGCTCGGGTCGGTAGAAATAAACCCTCGATTGGAAAAGCGTGTTTATAAACTTGTTTAATAATGTAACTAACGATGAACTCTTTGTGCGTGCTTTTGATTGTATTCTAGACGTATTTAAAGATGACTTACCATCCGGTTGTTGGGAACAAAAATACTACTGAACGATATGAAAGCCCTTCATATCGAGTACAGGTTTCTTTAGGTTTCTGTTGTTCGTGATCACCAAATCTAAGCATTTGTTTTTTCTTGTGTTTTCTGTTATTTCTTGTGTTAACTGAATATCTCGTTTATTAAATAACTCATGTTTCAATTAGCGTTTCACTTTCTCCTTTGTGTGTGCACAGGCGAAAATTCTAAGCTCCGCCCACTGTAAGACCGTGAGTCATGCTACTATCTGTGATTCCCTGAGGCAATGTACAATTTAAAGATACTTTATTATTCACACCTTGTAAATTAGCAAAGCTACCCAAGGTGATGGGAGTAGCAGCTGAAGTTTCCAAAGGGTACTTCCCATACACTTTCCTCACCAGCGAGACTTTAAACTACGTAGGCCCACCACCCCCCAAACATTATTTTGACTGCATGGATGAAGACTTTGATCGATACTACGACAGTTTTAATGAAAGTAACCCTTATAATATAGCTGATGAATGTGAGCGTTATTGCGTGAATGATGTGCGCGTGCTTAGAGTATGTTTCCAGGCCTTTAGAAGGATGTACATATCCCGTTTCAAATGCGATCCACTGCAAGTCGCAACCATCATCGCATCATTATGTTTTACGGTGTTCAAGAATAACTTCATGCCGAAAGACACCTTAGCCATTATTCACCGAAACAATCCCCGCAGTTACGGGCACAAGGCTATTTACTGGCTCATACACCTACAGCAACAGACAGGTGTATACATAAAGCACGCCCACAACACGGGTGAAGTACCCATTAAGATTAATGGACGTGTTTTTTGGGTTGATGGGTTAAGTGAAAACCGTGTCACTGGTGTGAAGACTGTGTACTCCTTTAACGGTTGCTGGTGGCATGGATGCCCCCGTCCTGAGTGCGGAGTCACCGGAGATATCAACGGTAGGTCTCCTGCCGACTGTCTTGCATCGACCCGCGGTTCAAACTGTAGGTCTAAGGTGGTCATTACACATAATAAAAGAAAGTGGTTGGCGGATCATAGGTGCCAGGTAACTGGCGGTGGATGACTCCCCATCCAACTACCACTCAGATCCAACGTCGCTTAACGTAGTTGGAGTTATGATAAAAGAAAATTATGACAGTGGGTATGAGTAAGTTGTTTGATGTAATAGAACGCAACATTCTACTCAATAATTTGTGCTGTTGCGGTATTAGAGGATTAATCAGTGACTGAATTAAAAGTTATTTGCCCGATAGATATAATATGCATCAGTAAATGTGGCTTACACCACTAAAGCAGGTATGGTTTTCGACTTTCTCAGAAGTATGATACATATTAGCTGGGGGAATCTCTACTGAACTTCATTGCTAATAACTCTCAGTAATCGAATGACACCCCAAGTCTTACCTTTTCATTATAAATGGAATCCTTTATTTGAGCAAAACTCTCGCTCTCTTTCTATATATATATATATATATATATATATATATATATATATATATATATATATAGTGTATGAGAGATAATTGTTATTATTACTAAATTGAGGTTATTGGATCTGGGCAAGGCGTAATAATGTAATAGACCATAATATTCTATTGAAATAATTTGTATTGTTATGGTTTTAGATAATTTAGGCGCTAATTGCATTGTCTACATCGATTCCATCCGTGATATAAAAATAAGTGCATATTTTATTTAATTACATTTATCTGCTGCGGTGGATGACTCCCCATCCAACTACCACTCAGATCCAACGTCGCTTAACGTAGTTGGAGTTATGATAAAAGAAAATTATGACAGTGGGTATGAGTAAGTTGTTTGATGTAATAGAGCGCAACATTCTACTCAATAATTTGTGCTGTTGCGGTATTAGAGGATTAATCAGTGACTGAATTAAAAGTTATTTGCCCGATAGATATAATATGCATCAGTAAATGTGGCTTACACCACTAAACCGTTTGCCAAACACGGTGTTCCACGGTAAATTCAATTTATATATATATATATATATATATATATATATATATATAATGGGGTATGGGGAGGGGTAATATTTCGACGAATGTAGAGAGATTTATCAGGCCCTGGGCCCGAAAAAGTTCTCTAGGGGCGAATCGAAGATCCGAACACGATCGCTTGTTTTGGTTTATTTCGGTGAAACGTGATACTACATTCCTTCATATATATAATATATATATATATATATATATATATACACCTTCTAATTATATTTTAAAAGAGGATTCATCTCCACATTAAACTGTGATTCGACAATCCTTTCAAAAGGTCTCCAGGAGATATGAAAAATGAATTGGTTTGTGGTCTGTGTGTGTGTGTGTGTGTGTGTGTGTGTGTGTGTGTGTGTGTGATATGTTAATATACAAACATAGCTGGGGAATGTACGATTATATATATATATATATAGATAGATAGATAGATGGGGTTCGGGGGACAAATATTTGGTGTTTTGGTGGTCATTACACATAATAAAAGAAAGTGGTTGGCAGATAAATGGGCACCCTACGTGTCCTAGTGGTTAAGACGCTGGGGCTGTTGATGGTTCAAACTGTAGGTCTAAGGTGGTCATTACACATAATAAAAGAAAGTGGTTGGCAGATAAATGGGCACCCTACGTGTCCTAGTGGTTAAGACGCGGGGCTGTTGATGGTTCAAACTGTAGGTCTAAGGTGGTCAATACACATAATAAAAGAAAGTGGTCGGCAGATAAATGGGCACCCTACGTGTCCTAGTGGTTAAGACGCTGGGGCTGTTGATGGTTCAAACTGTAGGTCTAAGGTGGTCATTACACATAATAAAAGAAAGTGGTTGGCAGATAAATGGGCACCCTACGTGTCCTAGTGGTTAAGACGCGGGGCTGTTGATGGTTCAAACTGTAGGTCTAAGGTGGTCATTACACATAATAAAAGAAAGTGGTTGGCAGATAAATGGGCACCCTACGTGTCCTAGTGGTTGAGACGCTGGGCTGTTGATGGTTCAAACTGTAGGTCTAAGGTGGTCATTCCACATAATAAAAGAAAGTGGTTGGCAGATAAATGGGCACCCTACGTGTCCTAGTGGTTAAGACGCGGGGGCTGTTGATGGTTCAAACTGTAGGTCTAAGGTGGTCATTACACATAATAAAAGAAAGTGGTTGGCAGATAAATGGGCACCCTACGTGTCCTAGTGGTTAAGACGCTGGGCTGTTGATGGTTCAAACTGTAGGTCTAAGGTGGTCATTCCACATAATAAAAGAAAGTGGTTGGCAGATAAATGGGCACCCTACGTGTCCTAGTGGTTAAGACGCGGGGCTGTTGATGGTTCAAACTGTAGGTCTAAGGTGGAGTGGAAAGCTTGACCTTCGTCAGAAGGAATAATTCGGGCGGAAGCTAACCAAAGGGTATCCAAAGGGTATATATATATATATATATATATGGGATGAAATTCACAATAAAACGTGAAATGAATGAATGCTGAAACAAGGAGTGAGGCGAGGTATTGCCTGATTTGACTCGTAGAAAGGTAAGATATGGCCGACCGATTTTGGCAGATTCTCGGAAATCCTTTCCTCTATCGGATTATGTTTTGGGTATTTCCAACTTTCTTCGTCTCTTTAAATTTCGTTTTTCAATTTTCTTCGCAGGGAATTGAAAAACGAAATTTAAAGAGACGAAGAAAGTTGGAAATATTTTAGAGATCTGGATTTAAAGCTTTTGTTAATGAAGAATATTAAATATACTCGTATTTATAGTAAATATTGATGTAGTCTTATGATAATACAATAACTAAAATTTTAGTTATCTGATTCACATGAATTGGAACTCTTTATTCACGTATTATTTATTGAATGGTGGATAATTAGTTTGGTATCCCTTATAAAAATCGTCTAACGATTTATTTATTGGGTAACTTTACTAATTCTATTAAAGCGTAATGAAAGAGGTGCTTGTGTTATTTTATACGGTCGAATCTTGTATAACCATATATTGTGGTATTTTATATGATTCATTAGCTTATTATATATACAAGGGAATAACAGCCGTTATATATGTGTTACACGATTAATGGGGCACATGGCGCTATCTGGAATTATGGATAACTATGTTATTTGTTTCATTCATCAAATAACATAGTTTACCGTAAAATGAAGTTTTCTATTATGACGTTTTCGAAGGTAAACTATGTTATTTGTTTCCAATGAATTCAAATTTGCTTCTAAACTAAAATTAAATGTTATAAAATAAATAATATATATATATATATATATAATATATATATTATATATATATATATATATTGGGGGGAAGACCTCTCCCCGTTCTTCGACCCGAACCCGTTTCATTGTAGAAATAATAATAATGATAATTGATGTGCAATCGATTAATGGGACACATGGCGCTATCTGGCAACTCAGCCTGAATAGAGGATTATAAAAGATCGCGAAGTTGATGAAGAACCATTCCCCCCTCGGCTCCGGCCGAGTAAGGAGCTCTGCTCCTTCTATTTCATGCCCTTTGGTAAACCCCATAGTGGCCTCTTAGGTTAGGGAAACGAAAATAAATTGGGGGAGAACTCCACTCTGTCCTTCAGGTGTCTCTCTCCCTCCTTCAGCTCTCTCTCTCTCTCTCCTTCAGGCGCCTCTCTCTCTCTCTCTCTCTCCTGCATGTTTGCCTCCAGCATGTGTACTCCTGCATGTGTACATCCAGCATGTGTACCTACTGCATGTGTACTCCTGCATGTGTACCTCCTGCATGTGTACTCCTGCATGTGCACCTATCCTCTCTCCTTCAGGCGTCTCTCCCTCCTACAGGCATCTCTCTCTTCTTCTTCAGGCGTCTCTCCCTCCTACAGGCATCTCTCTCTCTTCTTCAGGCGTCTCTGGCTCAGCCAACTGGCTGATTAGGATAATAATGTATACAATGGAATACATGGCGGTATCTGGCAACTCAGCCAACTGGCTGATTAGGAGCCTATAAAACAACGCCAGACCGGCTGGAAGTCTTAGTGTGCACTTGGCTCCTGCCAGGTGAACACCTCTCCTCCTTTCTCTCCTCCTCCTCCTTTCTCTTGGGGGATAACGCCGCCTCCAAGTTTCCCCCCACCCCCCTTTCCCCCACCCCCTTTGCAACATCCCCCTTTGCAACATCCCCCCTTTGCAACATCCCCTTTGCAACATTACATAATAACCTGCAACATTCCTGCACTCTCCTCTTTTGCGGCTATACTACTAATATACAGTAGAAGAAGAGTGTCATCATTTTTCCGATAAGTGGCGTTAGCCTCAAATGGAGAGTGAAAACTTATTCTTTCGTTTGATAGATTGCGGAACCATATAAGGAGCCAGTAAAGAGAAACGCCAACTGGCAAAGCTCTCGCTGTCAGTGCCTCCGTTAGGCGTTCGCTGAGGGTCCCACACACTGGCCGACAAATTTTTTATATCACGGGAATTCTTCCCTGAAGTCGGAGTGAAATCTTTTGAATATTAGTTTGAATGTTAATTTTAATGTTTTTCTTAGTATATTTAGTTTTCAATTACTTACTGCAACTCTTTGTTTGTTTTCAGCCTAATCCGCTAGAAAGTAATTTTAACTTCCCGCTGCTCAATTAAACTGGTCGTCAGCTGGACATGGCACTCTCAAAATTGAAGCTTATAAAAATTTATTTACGTTCTATCTCAGAACAACTGTCAAGTCTGGCTATTATCTCCAATGAAAAATTTTTTAAAGAGAAAACGAAGTTATGCGGACATTACTGACGATACAAAAAATGTGGAATAGAAGTGTCGATGAAGAAATGCAGAAGACTAGAAAAAATTAGCAGGAAAAAGGTAGGAAAATGTAGAAGTATTACTGATTATTTTGCGTCGATACTGATTATGTTGCGTTAATTTTTTGTTACAAAGTAAATTTTGTTACTCAAAATTAATGTCTGCGTTTGATTGGTCCGCTCAAAGATAGGGCCCCTCACATACAGAGCAGAGGCCCTGCTCACTGTAAATGAAAATGAAAATGAAAAGGTTTATTGGCAGACTATAGTCCATATGACAAATATTATTAATATAATGACAGTTCATATACTAAGGATAGAAATATATACAATTGATTAGAAATAATACTGTAATGTCGAAGTTAAGTGGAGCTACAGACAGACGTTTTCGTACCAAGAAGTCCATAGCTTAGAGGATAAATGGCAGAACTCATGGATAGCTTGGATGATCGGGTTGGTTGATTTTTTAATTCTTTGCATTAGACTGTGTTGAGCACGTCTTGTTACCTCCAGGAAGCTCGGGACATTGCGGGTAGCAAACATTTGCGAAGCTGAGCATCTCGGGGGTTAATTTATGTAAGAGTCTAAAAGACCTGTTGTACAGCAAATTTAGGGTTCTGCCAGAACCTTTTTTATAATTCACCCACAGTTGCTGTCCGTATATATTACTGCAGAAAGTACGAAAGAGTGTGTCTTTAGCGTCACTTGTACAGAAACGAAAGTTCCTTATGGTCATATTCGCTTTAGCACACAGGCTTCGAGATTGTTTTCTTATATCTGAGTCATCACTCAAGGAACTGGTAATAGTTTGACCCAAATACTTAAACTCTTGTACTTCCTTAGTTACTTCCCCTCTCATTTTAAACCTAATATCGACTGGCTGATTACAGCTTTTAGGATGAAATTGCATAACCTTAGTTTTTGTAACATTAAAAAGAATATCATGTTTCTGCGAATACACTTCGCAGACGTTTAGTAGCCGATCCAGACCTTTAACGGAGGGCCTTATTAACACCATATCATCGGCATAAACTAAGTTATTTATTCTTGTGTTATCTATATAACCTATGTTATCTAAACAACCTGAGTTGTTATTTAGTGTTTGTTTAATGTAGAGAAAGAGTTTAGTTATCCTTTTATGATGCCATCGTCCGTAGGTCAGTGGGTAACACTGTTTCCCTATAAGCGAAGTGAAGACACTGAGGTCGAGGGTTGGAATCTGTGTGATACAATGTTTTTTCTCAGGGGCGTCCGCAGGGCGGGCAAGGCCGGGCACTTATCCCCCTGCCCCCCCCTTGAAAATGAGAAATATATTTCTTTTTTTTCTTCGCTCACTATTTGTGTATGAATTAAGCTGTCTCACTGTAAGAAAGAACGATCCTTCAGTACGCTGAGACGTGTCAAAACGTGGCTTCGTTCATCAATGTCTACTGAACACTAGGGTGGATCACTTTTCACTTTTTTTTTAAAAATTATAGCTGTTCAAAGTTTTTCCCATGATTTGGTTCAGTGGAAGTAAACTGACACCATTTTCACCAAAATCGATCAATATTTAGGGGTCGCGCATCGACCTTGAAAATTTCAATTTTGGAAATTTGGCCAAATTGACAATTTTTTACTGAATAAAGATAAATCATCAAATGACCATATTTTCTGAATCCTCTCAGTGAAAGAAATCCTCTCAGATACCAAGTTGATCGGACAAGTGGTTTAGAAGTTACACTCACCTAGAAATAACATTAAAATTTAAAATACCGTATTTGTCCCCCGTTATGGACGTAATCATAGCATCAGTAGCTGGCGCATCCTAAAATCCCAATTACACACACACGCTATGTCTATGACCAATATTTTTACTAATCACAGTTTGCTTTTTACAGATCAACTGTGTCAATTGATTCTTGTTTGATAAGTCTAGACTTTAGTACAATGGATAAACTGTTAACAACCAGGAGTGGGAAGACTCTGAAAGTTACTTATTCTGGAAAAGAGAAAGCAGCAACAACAGCACCACCTTCTCTAAGGTCAGCCACGGACGTCTTCTTAATTGGTCAGCCATCTTCCTCGATCGGTCATGCCAAATTGTCAACCACCCATCAAGTTCTCCAGTATTTCTTCTATGCCAAGCAGGAAACTACCGACAGGAAGGCCGCCGTAAAAGACACGGTGGTCAATGTTCTGGCATTTTGGAACATGGCACGTATAAAGACGATCACGAGGCGTAACTGCGAAAGAAAACTGGAGTTACTGTGGGAAGAGTGGCGCTCGCTGCAGAAGAGCAATATGAGAGACAGTGACGCGGGAAAAGGCAGGGAGAAGTTTTCAGAAAATCTGAACAAGCTCTGGGACATCGGAGCTCCCGATGCTATTGAAGAGATACAGAAACGTCGACTGCTCTCAGACAACAACAAACAAGAAGATATTAAATTTTATGAGGATCAACGGGGCCTGCGCCAGGCAACAATGAGTGGGAATGATAAAGTGTTCGTTGTCAAGAGAAAACAGCAACTCTCAAGACAACAATCTCGTGATGAGCCAGGCACCTCAAAAACGAAATTAGGAACCGAAGCTGAGAGCGACGATGAATCTATAGAAAGCAGATCATCGAGCAACTCCGAATCACAGCTAGAACCACCATACCGACAGCCGAGAGAATCAACTGTATCAATCAGCCTTCCTCACCGCATCCTCAATGCACCGGCTGTTATTGAAGTGGCTGATCACTTCCGGATGTCCAATAATCAGGTGTGTATATATCAGTAATGATCTTTCCTTGACAAAGATATAATAGACGTAACGACGGAAAATTTAGTGATTATTTTGTCATAAAAAACATACGCATCCTTGTCAATTTCCTTTCAATTTCGCACATAGGTGGCAAGTGTCGTGGCGGCAGTCCTACGTTCGGCAGATCTGCCCGCAGACCTGGATAAATTCAGTATCTCGAAGGATACGTCTCGCCGTGGAAGAGTGGCACATCGTTGTGAAGTGTCGACAGCTGTGCAGAAATCCTTCGTATCTCCGAGGCATGCTGTCGTCCACTGGGACGGTAAAGTAATCAAGGTCAGTTTTGCCCTCACCGTGGACGACAGTGAATTAACATGTTCCAGTGACGACAGTGGATTAACATGTTCCAGTGACGACAGTGGATTGACATATTCCAGTGGACGATAATGGATTGGCATGTATGACATACGTTTCAGGACTCTCTTGGATCATTGGAGCACCGCCAGGCGATTCTCATCTCCGGAGCTTCCCAATGCACAGAAGGAAAGTTGCTGGCCGTTCCGACTGTTGCTGACGGCACCGGTCTGTCCCAGGCCCAGGCGACCTTTCGTGCTCTCAAAGACTGGGGATGCGAGAACAACGTGATTGGACTGTGCTTCGACACAACTTCCTCCAATACGGGGAGGGTGCAGGGTGCGGTGGTCCGGCTGGAGAACATGCTTGGTAAACCGCTCTTCCAGCTGGGCTGTCGCCATCACGTTATGGAGCTCATCGTGGGGGCAGTGGTCATCACCGCGTTTGGAAGAACCACAGCACCAACTGAACCTTTGTTCCAGTATCTGAGGAGAAGGTGAATTTCAAGTCTAAGGCGCATTTGTTTTCTCCAATGATTTTTTGCCTTCAGAGCAATTGAGATATCAGCGTCCTTCTACTAATGATGTTAGTAGCAGTCGAAAAGGGAAACTTCAGTCGTTTTCATGCAATATTTTCATAACTCCCCTTTCAGGTGTGACAAGCTCGACCTCTCGACTTATCGCGAGCTAGAGATCGAGCATTTGGCGGAGGTGACGTGGCTGATGGAGCTCCGAGATGAGGCAGTCAAGTTCCTCGGCACCGCTTCTGGTCTTGTCAGAGAAGACTACCGAGAAGTGGCGGAGATTACACTCCTGGTACTCGAGGCCCAGCCACGTCGTGGCACACACTTCATGCGCCCAGGAGCCTACCATCATGCGAGGTGGATGGCCAAGGTTGGTATTTTGAATTAGAAGTTAAATATTGTATTGCCTTCTGCAAACAGCCATTTGAAGTCCCTACCAGAAAAAAATAAGATAAATAATTTACCATTAAACAAACTTATATGGAGTGGTATCGGTATTTATACATCACAGTGCGTATTCGTTTCAGATCATCTACTACACGAAGCTCCTGATGTTCAGCGCTCAGCCAGCTGGAGTTCGATGACGAGCTGGTACAGAAACTTCAGAGAGTGGTACTATTTACTGCACTCCTCTACGCACCTGCCTGGCTGGCGGCTCCTGTCGCAGCTGATGCCCCGCTGAATGACCTTGTGTTGTACCAGCGTCTTCTGCAGTACAGGGCTGTGGATCGCGAGATTGCAGAGGCTTCACTGGCAGTGATCAGGCGGCACTTGTGGTATCTGAGGCCTCAGACCGTCGTTTTCGCCCTCTGCAGTGACAAAATGGAAGACACTGTGAAGCACGAGATGGCAAAGAAGCTGTGCCGCCTCGCTGTGCCCGAGGACTTCACGTATGACAACGTCTCGGTTGATGACACGACGCGCCTTCCGGACCTGATCGATAAGTCATCGTGGTTCGTGTTCACAGGCCTGCAGGTGTGCGCGTCTACGTGGCTCACTCTGCCGGTGAATAAGTGAGATCAAGATAAGAACTACTGTGATCTGAAGAATGTCATCTCGCATCTGAAAGTTACCAACGACGTGGCAGAGAGAGGGATAAAACTGATAGAAGATTACGCGAACACTGTCACAAAAGACGAGTCACAGCTGCAGAGTCTTCTTCAGCTCGTGGAAAAGAGCCGGAAAGAACTCGGTGACTTCAAGAAGTCGTCACTTGCCAAGATGACGTAGCGCAGAGGGAAAGGGAGTTAGCAGAGAGAGTACATGACGCACGCCTTAAGATGACGTGTGTTCTAACCACGATTCATACAGTTTTTGAACCTAGTTAGGGGCACCGGAGTAAGTGCCTTTAGTGATATCGGTAAACCGTTTTAATACAAAATACATTTGATCTTTCCTTATTCGTTTTATCTTATCCTAAAAAGCAGACAATGGCAGACAGCATATGGAGGTACGGGGACAAATACGATATTTTAAATTTTAATGCTATCTCAAGTTGAGTATAGCTTCTAAACCACTTGTCCTATGAACTTGGAAAGTATCTGAGAGGATTTCTTTCACTGAGAGGATTCAGAAAATATGGTCATTTGATGATTTATCTTTATTCAGTAAAACATTGTCAATTTGGCCAAATTTCCAAAATTGAAATTTTCAAGGTCGATGCGCGACCCCTAAATATTGATCGATTTTGGTAACAATGGTGTCAGTGTACTTCCACTGAACCAAATCATGGGAAAAACTTTGACCAGCTATAATTTTTTAAAAAAAGTGAAAAGTGATCCACCCTACTGAACACTTGTCTGGCTTGTGCATGCTGAGCGTGAGCGTGCATCGACAAAAGGTGATAAACAGGAAGGAAGCCATCACTAAAGACGTGATTGACCGCTTTGGATCGGACAAGCGCCGCCTGCAGTACTTATTTAGCCAGTGAAACTAGATATTATCATTTGTAATTTTGCATATACTTGTTTTGAATAAATTGATACCTTGTCAGGTCTTGCCTTCTTGACGCCCCACCTTGGAAAAAATCCTGCCGACGCCCCTGTTTGTTCTACTGGGTCTGAAAATATTTTACGAAGATTTATTTATATTTTTTTTAACATGCAACCAGAGAGAGATTGGGTTGCAATGGGCTCGCAAGCGAAGGAATTGAGAAAGGGGAGGTGGGGTAGGTTATTTGTAAGTTTGTGCGTATTTGTAAGTTTTTAAGAGAGAATAGAGCGCGTATATGTACCTATGTGAATGGATAGCCATTCCTGAAGAAGATCTAAAATTACAACTCCTATAAAGGCTGATATATATATATATATATATTATATATAATATATATATATATATATATTAATATATATATATATATATATATATATATATATATATATAACTTATATATATATATATATATATATATTACCCATTTTCAGTGGATTGAAACTATGGAATGATCTAAAATGCTGATATAAAAAAATATTGTGAATGTAAATTCGTTTAAAACCAAGTTGAAATCTCGATTAATAATGGAATACTAATAAAAATCTAGAATTAAATGTACATTACTCTGTTACTTATTAATTTCTCTTGTGTAATCTAGGGTTAAAGACACATTACTTGTTATTGTTCATCTCTTATCTCTCATGTCTAATGCTGATTTCTTTGTATAGTATTGGTATCATACTTTCAACAATGACTTTGTATTTGTTTTATATCGATAATAAAAATTTAAGATTAATACATACCTCAATTAATAATTCTATTCATGATTTATGTATTATTAATTAATAATAACTATGTTCTATTTATAATTAAGAGCCCAGTAAAACCTAAAGCTTAAGGGCCAAATTAAATAAAATAAACAGTCCAGTTTCACAATTATATATGTCATTGTAATTTGTAAAAATACAGTGTTTATTTTATCATTAAGGGTTATTCAGTTCCCCCCAAAAAATATGTGTATATATACACCTTTCAAAGGTTCCGTGCGATGATTCATCATTTCACGAAGGTCAAGCTTGTCGCCCCTCCTCTCGAGTTGGCCTGGTGAAGTAGTGAGTTCGTTTCTTGTACTCTCCACCTCACATAGCCAGGTACGCCCGACTCATCGGAGATTGTTCTGAGCCAGGCGTCTAAGCTTCTTTTGAAGATGTCCACTGCAACACCATTCGTGTTCCTTAGGTCTTTGGGCAATTAATTAAACAGTTTTAGTCCTCTCACAACAAAACTATTTTCTTTCAGGGTGAAGGATGTTCCCTGTCTCGCCTTTAATTTGGAAACACGACACAGTCTTCCTTTTCTACTTTCCACCGTTGTTTGGGGAGTTACAGGGTTCAGAATAATATTAGGGACTAGTTTCTCCATTATTTTCCAAATGTAAATGATAGTGTATCTCTCTCTGCACCCTTTGATCTTGGCTGTGAAACTTCTCTAAATCCCTTCTAGCTGTCTAATGTCTTCTTTTTTATATGGGCATGTTAGGACCGAGCAGTATTCCAATTTGCGTATGATCAGTGTTTTCAGGAGAGGACTCATTATATTCCTATTCCTTCGTTTAAAGGTTCTCAATATCTGCCCAGTTATTTTCTTTGCTCTGTTTACTGCTATCTTATTTTGTGTTTCAAATTTCGCATCATCAGTCATTACAACCCCTAAATCTTTTGCTTTAGAATTTCTCTGGATTTCCAGTCCATATTGGGTATAATAAATTTCTCAATGTTAAACTTCATATTTTTGTCTTCCGTCCACTTGTATATATATATATATATATATATATATATATATATATATATATATATATATATATATATATATATATATATATATATATATAGAGAGAGAGAGAGAGAGAGAGAGAGAGAGAGAGAGAGAGAGACAGCAGATTTCAAACACGGGACCTTTTGAGTACGAGTTGCGACCGCTACCACCATAGTACAATGACAAAAATTAACACAGTCGGTCATATATTTAAATAACCAAGGAAACGCAGAACGCTTTCGGGTCCTAAGACATAAAAATAATGATAATACTGACATCTATATACCTAAAACATAAAATAAATAAATAAACCTAATGTTAAGTTTCGCGGAAACCAGATTACACTAGGTTAGGTGGTCGTTTTAGATTCGTAAGTTGTTTCCCATGTGACCAATTTCTACCAATTACGATCTTTAAAACAAATTTAGACTTTGTCAAAAACACCGATCTCCGCGAAACTTAATATTTACCCTAAATAAGTACACCAGTAAACGAAGAGTGATATAAGCTCACCCACGTAATACGCAACTTAAGCGCGACTTTGCCAGCGTCCGTAACTCGGTGGGTAGCACCACTGGTAACACCGTTTCCCTATGAGCAAAGTGAAGATACTGAGGTCGGCGGTTTGACTTTCGATGGTGCTGGTAATAATAGTACGAGAGTTAGAGCAGTGGACCCCATTAGCTGGCCTGAGAGCTATGCCGGTTTCTGACTCTCCTTACTCTTCATTATTGAACGCGACTTAATAATTCTGTCGGCCTTTTTGAATGGCCGAGTGGGTAAAACGTGGCATTCAGAAGCGAGAGTTCTCTCGGCGTTACTCGTTCAAATCCTTCCAAAAGGTGAACATTTTCATTTCGTTTAAAAATCGTAGGAGCAGTATGGGAATGGTGTGTACTGGCACATACGTATTTCTGTTTTGTTTTAGCGTCAGAGAGAGAGGGAGAGAGAATTTAAAGGAACGTGCCGTTGGAATAAATAAACACCAACGCTCAACGATCATGTCATTGAGAAAAAGCTCACGACGCTTCGAAATATAATGTATAATACAGATAAACTGCTAATAAGTGCGAGGCATCTCTTAATAACTCGGGACTAAAGAGCAGGTTATCTTCATTAAGGAGGAGGAAAACAGTACCGTGAAACTTAATTATAATTAGAGATTTTATTGAGATACTAATAGATCTTTCGTGCAGACAATAAACCACGGTATTTTAGAAAAAATAATAAAAGCCTTAATTGAATTGCTTAAAATCGTTGGAGATGGAAGCATTTGCCTCTCCATTAAGCAAGAAACGTGAACAAGGATCAATAAATATACAATACAAATGCATAATAATAATAGAAGAAGAAGAAGAAGAAGTGTGTGCGGAAAAGTATAGGAGAGTGGAGGGCGAAGCATCCCTTGGGTAAATATTGCAAGAGGGTGTACTGGCGTAGTGTCGCGTGCCTTTGCATTTGCTATGTAACAAAACAGAGTTTTAGTAGTTAAGTACATATTTTTAATCCGCTGTCAGTATTTGCAGTGAATCTTAAGCGATGAATAAAATGAACGCACCGTATAAGATGAAGCACTTCCTTTCTTTCAAGTGAATGGAGTCTTCATAACAAGAATTAAAAAAGTACGATTTGTGAGGCAATTTTATTTGTTTAGGAATGAAATCGTAGCTACACTTCACTGAGATCTGAAAATTGTGTTCTGTTGGAAAACTGTTTAGAAATTGTTACCTTTTTATATATATAAAGAAATGTTTACTTGCTAAATCAACCTTTTTTTTTATATATTTCAAACTTAAAAAGCTTTAACTGTGAATTTGTTTTTCAGTATATTGCTAAGAACTAATTATCACTTCAAGTTAGCACATTCCGTATGACATTAAAATTCACAGTAACATCATTAAATTAAAATAATTGAAGTATTAAATTATCACCATGATTTTCTATAATTTTCACACATATCAATTTCAACACAAGATTTTGGTCACATACAGTTTCGGAAAAAGATTCGCCAAGAAATATAAAATTTCTAAAAACCCTAAAAACTACCAATTATTAATGACTGGCTTTATTTCCGAAATGTTTTTATTCTTGCCAAAAAGAATAAAATTATATCCAAAAAAAAAGAGAATTGACTACGAAAGTACTCAGTACTCTGTGGGGAAGGTTAGGCAGGAGACAGAGTGCTGGAACTCCCGTTTCTCCTGTTACTGTCCTCCTCAGTTGATCTTTTTCATTGCCTCATCTACCCTGAGAGGAGTCCAGCATGCTTTCAAATACACACTTCTCTCCTTATTCCTCGCCACACATACATGTATCTTATACACTACACGATCAGTTCAAACTTAAAAAAAAAAGGGCATCATTTTTAAAAGCCTCGGAGTTCCCTGGAAAGGAGATCATAAATGTCCCCACTTCTGGCACCAGCTTTGCAAATACCAGAAACGGAGATTCTTTCCAGTATAGAGGCGTACATTTCATATTCTTTTCCTACTACTAATGCAACAAAACCTTGGTTTAACTTTGCTTGTTCTAATGCAAACCGCAACAGAGAGGATGCTTTCAGAAGGTATCGTCGCCATCCAACTCCTGGCTCTCACTCAGTTTATATTTCTGCCCGGAATCGTGCAAAATCTGTTCTTCGACCCGCCAGAACTTCCTCCATCAGACGAAAACGTGAAAACCTATCTAATTCTAATTTTTATCGCTCTTTCTGGCACCCAACCAAACTTTCGCCTCCATCTCAAACCTGGACGATTCCGGTGTTATTTCTCCATCTCCTCCTCTCTCTGATTTTATTATGTCTGAAATTAGAATCCAAAGACGTTTTTCTGCCCAATCTGGGTTCAACTCTAGGAAGGCGTACGGTCCTGATGGTGTCCCTCCTGTTGTTCCTAAGAACTGTGTATCTGTGTTGACACCCTGCCAAGGCAAACTCTTTCATCTTTGTCTTTCATTTGGTGCTTTTCCTTCCTACGAAGTTCACTTTCATTCAGCCTCTCCCAAAGAAGTGTGACCACTCCCAACTCTCCAGGGCTACGTCGTAGCCAATGTCGTAACACCGCTTCCCGTTGATCAGCGACGTTAAGCGACATTGGGTCTGGGTAGTAGTTGGATGGGAGACCGTCCGCTGCGTCCAGACTATGTAGCGACCCGTGGTTCGGATCCCACGTAAAGCTGTAGGTCCCCTCCGTCATATGACCTTAGATATTGCGAAGGAGGTTAAACGAAACCAATAATTATTATCCCAACTCTCCAACTATCGTCCAAATGCTTTGATTTGTTGCCTTTTTACAGTTTTTGAATATGTCTTTAATAAGAAGATTCTTAAACACCTCTCTTTTCACAATGTTCTTTCAGATCGTCAGTATGGGTTCTGCATTGGACGCTCTACTGGCGAACTTCTTTCATGTCTCTCTGACTATTCGTCATCCTCCTTTCGAGATTTTGGTGAAACCTTTGGTTTTGCGCCAGATATATCAAAAGCTTTTGATGGAGTCTGGTCCAAATCTTTAATTTCCAAACTCCCCTCCATCGGTTTCTATTCATCCATCTGTGCCTTCATCTCTGATTTCCTTTCTGACCGAGCTATATCTGTGGTTGTAGGTGACCATTGTTCTTCTCCTAAAGATATTAATATTGGTGTTCCTCAGGGCTCCGTCCTGTGACACACTCTCTTCCTTTTATTTATCAGCGATGTATTAAGTCGTACTTCCAGTCGTAGCCATTCCTGTACCGATGATTCTACGCTTCACTTCTCCACTCGCTTTACAACGCGTCCCTCTAAACAGTCACTCCATGATTCGCGTGGGACGGCTATGGCGCACCTGACCTCTGATCTTCCTACTGGAGCAGAGAAAACCTAGTTTTCACTATCTCAAAAACTCAGTTCCTTCATCTGTCTACTGGTTACAATCTTTCACACGACTATCCCCTTACCTTCAACAATACACAACTCAATCCTTCCTCTTCTCTCATCATTCTTGGCGTTTCCTTTTCTCGTGATCTTTCCTGGAAAGATTACGTATATACGTCTTTCTAAAACAGCTTCTAAGAGGTTAAGCGTGTTGTACCGGATTCGCAGTTTCTTCACCTACGTACACCAAGTTGCTGTCTCTTTATAAGGGTCTTGTCTGCCCCCTGTATGAAATACGCTTCTCATGTGTGGGGTGGCTCAACTCACAGTTATAAATGACCGGGTGGAGTCAAAGGCACTTTGTCTCATCAATTCCCCGCCTCTTGCTGACTGTCTTCAATCCCTCTCCCTTCGCCGCAGTGTTGCCTCACTACCTCTTTACTATCGCTATTGTAAAGGTCACTGCACTTCTGAACTCTTTAGCTGCATGTCTCCTCTTTTAGGGAGGGCTCGCAGCACCCGACTTTCGACACATTCTCATTCCTTTTCTGTTCAACTCTCTAACGTAAAGGTTAATCGCTATTCACACTCTTTCATCCACTCAACCGGTCAACTCTGGAGCAACCGTCCTCAATCTATTTTTCTCTCTGTTTTTGACCTCCGACCTCCCAAACGCAGTGTCCAGGCTTCTCAAAAACTTTGGACCTTGATTTTGGTTCTCACACAGTTTTTGAGGGCCCTCCTTCCTGCATAAAAAAATTGGTAATTTTTTATGATTTTTATCTTGGCAACTTTTTTCCAAAACGGTACGTCAACCATTTCATTGTCTGTTATTAAGCTTGGAAATGAATGAAAATTCTCTTTTCCTGGAACGCTCCTTGCATAGAAAATACGTCCAAATTTTGGGAACATTTTATTGAACGGAGCTGACTTTTCTGCTTGTTAAAATAGCTGGTTTTTTGACTTTTGGGAAAATTCTAATTGACAGTCGAAGAGAGTGGAAAAATAAAAAGGAAAAGTGAAGAAGGAACAGAAATAAATATAAAATAGGGTAATCAACGATTTTTAATGCAACTTTTATTTCATTCGTAATAATATATATATATATATATATATATATATATCGGGTGGCCCCCCCCCAAAAAAAAATCCTTGAGATTTGAACATCAATAGCTTCGAAAATATGCAGTTCACACTTCCAAAATTTACATAACTTTTACCACAATCTATTGATAAGCCATCATAAAAATTTCAGACCTCTACATAAAATACTTTTCTCACAGCTGAGGGAAAAATGAGGTATGGTGAAAAAAACGAATATCATAAACTGGAAAAATTTTATTATTCACATCTTATCAACAAATATGATTAATATGTCCGCCGTCCTGCTTACAAACTAATCTTAACCTTTTCTTCCACGACATGATACATTTTCTGATTTCTGCTAATGTTATTTTGTCCCAACATTTGAGTATTTTTTTCTTTAATTGCATTTCTGTAAACTTTTTTGTTTGGCCTTCATAAATCTTTCCTGCTAGAGTGTTCCATATGCAATAATCCATGGGATTGCAATCAGGTGATTGCCGGGGCCAGTCGTTTTTTCCAATGAAGTTTATTACATTCTGTTGTAGATAATCCTGTGTGAACTTGCTAGTATGAGTTGTAGCACCATCTTGTTGGAATATGAAATAGTTTCCATAATACAGACGCCAACAATCAGACAAAAGATTCTCCTCTAAGAGATTTACATAGGTTTCTGAATTAATTTTTTTATTTTCTGAAATGAAATGAATTTTCGTCTTTCCATTCCACGATACACCTGCTAATACCATGATTTTCTTGGAAAACCGACTTGTTTGGTGGTAAAGTCTCGATGGAGGAATGCCTTTCTTACGCCGACCATAAACAATATCGTTCCGGAGTTTCGAGCAATCTCGATGGTGAAATCTTTTTCATCTGTAAAAACTATTTTTTTAACATCATTGGACGAAAATCTATCAAGCAATTTTCTACAACGAATTTTTCTTTTTGCCCTTACATTGCTGTCACGTCTTAAAACACGGATCCTTTTAAATGCCTTAAGTCCTACTGTTCTCTGCATTCTTTGTATGGAACTTCGACTGATACCTAAATTTCTTGCAATTTTCCTCTAAGAGCAGTGTGACCCAGGTCGATCCTCTTGAGATAGGCTTGTCATTTTTAACATTGCTATATTGTCTCGAGTGTAAACTGTTTTAGGCCGACCACTTCCACGCTTCCGTGCCGTCGAACCGGTTGCTTTAAGTTTTTTAATTATTCTATTCACAGACGTAATATTATAAGTTATTCCTGGAAATTCCCTCAAAATTCTTGCCCTAGTCCATCCTTTTTTCCAAGAAACACTTTTCAATCCCCGCTTTTTCACCGTTAGTTAGAACCATAATTTGAAGGGTAAGTTTAAAAAACAGTATTTACGATGGGCGTAGTCTGTATCATCTGACGTTTTTCAGAGACTAACAGATTATCCATAGGCAAAGGAAACTACTACAAGTCTTAGAATAGTTGCCAGGTACAGCTATACACATTTAGGATTTAGGATATTGTTTTTTGTTTCACCATACCTCATTGTTCCCTCAGCTGTGGAAAAAGTATTCTATGTAGAAGTCTGAAATTTTTAAGAATGCTTATTAATAGATTGAGGTAAAACTTTTGTAAATTTTGGAAGTGTGAACTGCATATTTTTGAAGTTATTGACGTTCAAATCTCAAGGCATTTTTTTTTGGGGGGGGGGGGGGGGCACCCGATATATACTGTGTGTATATATATATATATATATATATAATGGACCCGTCCAGACCACTATTTTTCAATTTCGGCACGTATATAGTATAGTGGGAATTGCCGCTAAACTACTTTAATATGAAATACAAATAACTCTCGAATAACACGTGTCTTGATTTGTGAAATACTTTTAAAATACTCTAAGCATATTTCGATTCTGGACGGTCCAAACAAGTCCAAGAACCCTAGGTTGGACCAAATATTTATATATATATAATATATATATATATATGTGTGTGTGTGTGTATATATATATATATATGTGTGTGTGTGTATGTGTGTGTAAAGAACGACGCTTGTAGAAGAGCGTCCGCACAAGATGGGGAGAGAGAAAGAGCAAATGAAAAATAAGGCACCTCCCAGGAATCGAACCCGGGATCATCCAATTGCCGGTCGGATATGCTAACCACTGCACCAAGGTTTCCAATCAGTCACAACTCGTAATTCTCCTACATACGAGCGGAATCAAATGCCCTGAGGGAGGTGCCTTATTTTTTATTTGCTCGTTCTCTCTCCCCGTCTTGTGCGAACGCTCTTCTACACAAGCGTCTTTCTTTACATTAATTATACTGTGTTGTTTGCAGTTAAAATGTGTGTGTATATATATATATATAGCCAAAAGTCACAATCGGGTCGTTTAGAAGTGTATAGGAATTAGAAATAAAAAATGTTCCAAAGAATATTTACTACTGAATTCACAAAAATTCGCCAAATAGAAGCAGCTAGGCTTAGGATAATCACGTAGCCTAGGCTATGTGGTATGTAAACAAACTTCATAATGACGAAGGCTGTCAAGCCTTCAACATGTCGGATAGAAGTTCTTTTACAATCGAAGAGCGTCTTGTTGTGAGTGTTTGGTTTCACGAAAAAGAACGTACTGGTAAAACGTATAATAATATAACAGAAAACTTTGCAATGAATTTTAATAAAGCAGCTCCGACTGAGGTAAATTTACATAAACTAGAGAAAAAAACATTCACAATCGGATCTGTTTTAGATACCAAACGATGTGGGAGGCCGTAAAAATATGCGGACGTTAGTACTCGTTTTGAGGAGTCGGTTCTTCAATCACCCAAGAAACCAACTAAGAAACGATCTGGAACTTCCATACAACGTTTGATGAAGAAGGAAAGCTACCATAATTATAGGCCCGTATTTATCAATGAATTAATCTGACCATGATATGAACGTACGGCGGCAATCATGTCAAATTTTATTGCATGAATTTCCAACCTTAGCTTCTCGTCGAAACATTATGTTCACTGTCATATATCTTAGCACGAGGTCTCGGAATGTTTATTTCTGAGAGAAAGAAAACCCCCATTTCTTTGAAAAAAATAGATAGCACAACACCCTCCCCATGTTATGATGTGGGCTGGTGTAACCTGTGAACTGATTGTTGGTCTACATCTTTTTCGATGTAGCGTGAGAGGTGAAAGACATCTGGAAATGTTTTCTCATTGGTTCATTTACAAGGCCCACTTTCTCAAGTTCGGGAATTGTGTTATTTTACAACAAGACTGAGCACCAGCCCATTATGCAATTAACGTGCGCAATTTCCTCTACAACCAATTTCCAGTGTGGATTGGGCGACGAGGATCTTTCAATTGGTCTCCCAGAAGTACCGACCACACAACTTGTAATAACTAATGCAAAAAACTTCACTTTTTACGTGAAGGTCAAAATATGATAATAAAAACTCACTCTAATAGAGAGAGTTTATTTCCACAACAGTTTCGATGCCCACTGGCATCCTCCTCGGGTGGATACAGTAAAACGAATGAACCAAAAACAAGAGGGAAAACAGTCCAGAGACCTTTAAGAAATTCGCACCTAGATTAGATCCCGTTAGCCCGACACTGGAAGGGCATTTTTATTAAATAAAGGGACCGGCT
This sequence comes from Bathynomus jamesi, assembly GCA_023014485.1. Taxonomy (NCBI): domain Eukaryota; kingdom Metazoa; phylum Arthropoda; class Malacostraca; order Isopoda; family Cirolanidae; genus Bathynomus; species Bathynomus jamesi. Next base: position 444,455 of record JAJOZX010001207.1, read on the forward strand.
TATACATACATTCGCATAAATTTAAAACTATCTTCTTGTTCTCTACATATAGATTCTATTATTTTACATAATTATTACATTTGTTATTAAAATTGTTACATTTAATATTGTATTATTATTTATTACAGAAATTATAAATTTATTATTACATTGATTATTACATTGTTGTTTATTATACAAAAATTATAAACTGAAAAACAAATGAAAAAGGGCGAGGAGGAGACAATCAAGAGACCGTTACGAATAGATTAGGTCCCATTCTTCCGACACTGGAAGGGCATTTTTTTTTATTAAAGGGACCCGCTTATAAGTACTGTATATTCGCATAAATTTAAAACTATAGACTTGTTCTATCATACAGATTCTATTATTTTTTTACATAATCTTTACATTTATTATTCAATTTATTACATTTCATATTGAATTATTATTTATTACAGAAATTATAAATTTATTATTACATTGATTATTACATTGTTATTTATTATACAGAAATTGTAAACCGAAACAAATGAAAAGGGGAGGAGGAAACAATCCAGAGACCGTTATCCCGTTCCCCCGACACCGGAAGGGCATTTTTTATTACAGGGTCCCGCTTATAAGTATATACGCACAAATTAAAACTATCTTCTTGTTCCATGCAGATTCTACTATTTTGACATAATTACTGCATTTATTATTGCATTTACATTTTTTTAACATTTATTATTATTATTACCTTTACACTAATTACACTTATGTTAGAACCCGTTCACCCGACTCCGTAAGGGATTTTTTGATCAAGAATCTCATTAAAGGGTCTAACTTATAGGTACCCTCGCACAAATTAAAATTATTTACTTGTTCTATACACACAGATTCTATTATTTTTCTTTTGACATAATTATTACATTTATAAAGTACTTTACTTGATTCCCAATCTATAGCATGATTATTTTGGCTGGCGTGATAAAAAATAGCATTATTAGTATTACAACTTCTGAAGGCATATTTGTGTTCCTTAATACGGGTTGCAATATTTCTTCCAGTTTCTCCTACGTATACTAAATCATAACTTTTACAGGGAATGCTGTAGACACAGGCTTGTTCCTGTTTTGCAACGTTATTCCTGACCAATTTACTTTTCACGGTAGACGAATATTTGAACGCCAACGCAAACTTAAAATCTTTCGTCAACGGTTTTACTCTTTCTAAGCCGGCAATGTAAGGCAAACTCACATATTGTTTTTGGTTAACTGAAGGTTCCCGAGGGGCATAAAAAGATTTTCTAGCTTTAAAATACGCCTTGCTGATAAACCACTCAGGATATTTTAAATCCTTAAAAATATTCCAAATCTTTGAATTTTCCGTGTCAGGCAAATGTGGGCTACAAATCCTGAGTGCTCTTAGAAACATGGAAGAAATAATTGAGCTTTTAACCCCTTCATCATGATATGAAAAATAATGAATGTACGAATTACAATGGGTAAGTTTTCTAAGACCGTGAAATTGGGCTTTCCGCTTTCGTTAATGACCAAAACATCTAGAAAAGGTAATTGTTTGTCATTCTCCCATTCATATATAAATTTAATAGAGAGAACAAGATTATTCCGTTTTAAATTTATCGACATATGTCTTATCCAAATCCGAAAAGGAAGTTCTTAACTTAGGGCTGTCGTTTGCCCTTAAACCCGATAAAAACATTGTTTTAGATTTTGTGTCGTCCGTAGTTAATTCCAGGGTGGATATTATGTGTTTAAATGGTTTGATTCTGAGCAAGTTTCTGGAACATTCCAACTCAATGAACTCGATTCCCAAAAGATTCCGGTTAGCTTTAGACAAGCTCAGGAAGAACAAAGCAATATTTGTTACTAAAGCGGACAAAAGTAACACTGGTTATTTTGGACAAGTGTGATTATAAACAAAAAATGGAAGCGTTACTTAGTGATGGATTCACCTATACTAAAGTGAGATTGTCCCCCTAAAGCTTCTTTCTGCTGAATTCAACAAAACGATCAGGAACTTATTAAAAGATGTCCCGGCGTTTGACCCTAAAAGATTTCTACAGATTAACCCCAAACTCCTCCACATTTACGGCTTACCCAAAACCCATAAGATTAATATACCACTCCATCCCATTATTTCACACAGGGGTTCCTTTAGTTACAGGTTATCTAAATTTCTTGCATATAAATTATCCCCATTAGTTGGTAAATTTTCAGGCTCGCACATCACTAATTCCTGTGACTTTATTAACAAAGTTACGTCCTTAGATTTAAAACGGGGAAGAATGATCAGTTTTGACGTTGAATCCCTGTTTACGAAAGTTCCCATTGATGATGTACTTAGTTTTTTAGATAGAAAATTGCCAACATGTAACGTAGAACTAGGTATGCCCACATTTGTACTTTTAGAACTGATAAAACTCTGTGTCACCAATAATGCCTTTTCCTTCGGAGAAGAATTTTATTTGCAAAGTTTTGGTATGGGAATGGGGGTCCCCTTTATCCCCAATACTGAGTACATTATACATGGAATATTATGAGTCGGAATTGTTGCAAACAATATGTCCCAGGAATCTAATTTGGTTTCGTTGTGTAGATATTATTTTCTCATTTTGGCCTGACCACTGGAACAACTTCGACACTTTCTTTCAGTCATTAAATAATCTTGTTCCCTCTGTTAAATTTAAATACGAAGGGGAGAATGACAAACAATTACCTTTTCTAGATGTTTTGGTCATTAACGAAAGCGGAAAGCCCAATTTCACGGTCTATAGAAAACTTACCCATTGTAATTCGTACATTCATTTTTTTTCATATCATGATGAAGGGGTTAAAAGCTCAATTATTTCTTCCATGTTTCTAAGAGCACTCAGGATTTGTAGCCCACATTTGCTAGACCCGGAAAATTCAAAGATTTGGAATATTTTTAAGGATTTAAAATATCCTGAGTGGTTTATCAGCAAGGCGTATTTTAAAGCCAGAAAATCTTATGTCCCTAAGGAACCTTCAGTTAACCAAAGACAATATGAGAGTTTGCCTTACATTGCCGGCTTAGAAAGAGTAAAACCGTTGACGAAAGATTTTAAGTTTGCGTTGGCGTTCAAATATTTGTCTACCGTGAAAAGTAAATTGGTCAGGAATAACGTTGCAAAACAGGAACAAGCCTGTGTCTACAGCATTCCCTGTAAAAGTTGTGATTTAGTATACGTAGGAGAAACTGGAAGAAATAGTGCAACCCGTATTAAGGAACACAAATATGCCTTCAGAAGTTGTAATACTAATAATGCTATTTTTTATCACGCCAGCCAAAATAATCATGCTATAGATTGGGAATCAAGTAAAGTACTTTATAAATGTAATAATTATGTCAAAAGAAAAATAATAGAATCTGTGTGTATAGAACAAGTAGATAATTTTAATTTGTGCGAGGGTACCTATAAGTTAGAACCTTTAATGAGATTCATGGTCAAAAAATCCCTTACGGAGTCGGGTGAACGGGTTCTAACATTAGTGTAAAGGTAATAATAATAAATGTTAAAAAAATGTAAATGCAATAATAAATGCGATAATTATGTCAAAATAGTAGAATCTGTATGGAACAAGAAGATAGTTTTAATTTGTGCGTATGTACTTATAAGCGGGACCCTGTAATTAAAAAATGCCCTACACCGGGGGAACGGGATAAAGGTCTCTGGATTGTTTCCTCCTCCCCTTTTCATTTGTTTCGGTTTACAATTTCTGTATAATAAATAACAATGTAATAACCAATGTAATAATAAATTTATAATTTCTGTAATAAATAATAATTCAATATGAAATGTAATAAATTGAATAATAAATGTAATAATTATTTAAAAAAATAATAGAATCTGTATGTATAGAACAAGTCTATAGTTTTAAATTTATGCGAATATGCTTATAAGCGGGTCCCTTTAATAAAAAAAAATGCCCTTCCAGTGTCGGAAGAACGGGACCTAATCTATTTGTAACGGTCTCTTGATTGTCTCCTCCTCCCCCTTTTTCATTCGTTTTTCGGTTTATAATTTTTGTATAATAAACAACAATGTATTAAATTTATAATTTCTGTAATAAATAATACAATATTAAATGTAACAATTTTAATAATAAATGTAATAATTATGTAAAATAATAGAATCTATATGTACAGAACAAGAAGATAGTTTTAAATTTATGCGAATGTACGTATAAGCGGGTCCCTTTAATAAAAATGCCCTTCTACTGTCGGGATAACGGGATCTAATCTAGGTGCGAATTTCTTAAAGGTCTCTGGACTGTTTTCCCTCTTGTTTTTGGTTCATTCGTTTTTCTGTATCCACCCGAAGAGGATGCCAGTGGGCATTGAAACTGTTGTGGAAATAAACTCTGTCTATTAAAGTGGGTTTTTATTATCATATTGTAATAACTGGTTGGGATCATTTTTGAAGAACAAACTTAGCTACATCCGCATGTCTGTTGAAGAGTTAAAAATGGAAATTCTTCACATATTCTCAGTCATTACACCTGAAATGTTTTGAAAAGCTTCACGGCGCATTTGGCTTCGAATGCAATTATGCGTTGATCATGACAGTATCCATACGGACAAGTTGGACGATAAACAGCAAGATACATTTTTATTTAATTTAGATTTCATTCGTAATGTTTTTTCTTGTGTTTGGTTTAAATAAAATGTTTCAAAAGTTAAAGCTCATTCTTTTATCAACATGATCTATAGGACCCGATCGCGACCTTTGGCCATCCTGTACAGTATATATATATATATATATATATATATATATATATATATATATATATATTAAAGTCACTCATTATAAGGTCACTTTGCATAAGAGAGACACGAATAAGGCCTGCATAGGTCGACTTGCATAATGCCGCTCTTGCCTTAAGTATACTTGCGCAATATCGAAATTCATTATTCTTGTATAATGTCGACTCAAGTATGTCACTATTAACCCCTGACTACGCAAGATTTGGTAGGGTTAAGTTAGATATGATTTGTTTTGCCGAGCAAAGCGAGGTACAACCAGTGCAAATGCCCAGTTAGGCTTCCTTTTCTAGCCTTTAAGGCGCACGAGTGGCAAGGTTTCGTGAGGTTACAGGTAAGATAAACTAATCTATCTGACGAGTCTCAGATATTGTGGAAAGGAGAGTTTATCTTTTACAGAAACTCTGAACAAACAACATTTGTATAAATCGACTTGCATAAAGCCATCCCTCCAGACATAATCAACATGCACAAGGTCAAAGGTGATCTTACGAGATTTTATCCACTTCATGTAAGCGTATCAGGTCATCCCATAAGTAATGTCGTTTCTTTACCTTTATTTCCAAATGAAAATAAAACTACATCAGAATAAATTTTGATCAATCATATATTTTCCTTCACTTTCTATGACTCTCTGCCACCTCTTTATAAGCATTTCAATTCAATGTTGATAAAATTCCTTCGGTTTAAAAGCAAAAAATTCGGAGAGGGCCATGTTGACAGCCTCGAAACTGTCAAGTTCTTTCCCGTCAAGATAGTTTTGAAGACTTCTGAATAGGTGGTAATCTGATAGTGCAAGGTCTTGTGAATTCGGAAGATGTGGAACTTTTTCCCAACCAAGCTGTTCAATTTTGGCAATGATGATTCGAGCAGTATGAGGACGTGCGTTGTCCTGTTGAAACACAGCACCTTTTCGATTAGCCAAAGGAGGACGTTTTGTTTGCAATGCAGTGCTCAATTTTTGAAATTGCTGACAGTAGACTTCGGCTGTAATGGTTTGATTGGGCTGCAACAGTTCAAAATAAACCACTCCTTGAATATCCCACCAAACGCACAGGCAAACCTTCCTTGGGTGCAGATGTCCTCTTGGTTGTGGTGTAGCAGATTTCCCAGCACTAACCCACTGCCGATGACGCTTAACATTGTGATAAAGCACCCATTTTCCGACTCAGAAACGGTGCTTGAAGTTGCCGAGAATGCAATGAAGAGCAAATGCTCACACGATCTCTACAGTTGTCTGGTGACAACGTATGGGGAACCCACTTCCCAAGTTTCGACACTGTTCCCAGTCGTTGCAGGTGGCGATGAACTGTAGAACCGGTCGAATTTAGTCTCTGGGCAAGTTTTTCAACAGTTACAGCAGGATTTTCTTCAAGTGTAGCTATCAGAAAGTCATCATTGAACTCAACAGGTCGGCCCCGAGCGCGCTTCAGCAGTTAAGCTACAGTCACCAGACCCAAACTTCTGGAACCATCGTTGACATTTCCTTACATTTAAAGCTTCCTCCCCATAAATATCCTGAATATTTGTTGCGGCTGCAGTCACGTTATTTCCTTTTCTAGACTCATAAAGCATTATATGCCTAATGTGTTCCTCTGACACCTCCATCTTATCCGTGAGGGTGAAATAAACGAAGACTGTTAACGCGATGACACTTCACTAAGGGGCCGTTCAAAAATTACGTAATGCTATTTTAGCCAAAACTTGACACCCCAGATCCCCCAGGAGCGTCGTTCTGTAACGCTACACCAGGCACCTCCCTAAGATGTTATGTAACACTTCCCCCACCCAACACGTTACGGAACGTTACAAGGGGGTGGGGGTGTCAGGTTAGACACCACGATGTCAAGGGTGTAGTCTTCAAACGGAGACAAGACGCCTGGCACAGGACAGTCCCGGATGAGCCGGGTGTTCCTGGCTATGTGAGATGGAGAGCTCACTACAACAACTCTATTTTGCATCAAGTCAGGTGTAGAGATGGGCCCACCAGCCTGACCTCCGTGTAAAGAGAAATCGACACCCGGAACATCTACAACGTTGCAAGTTACAGTGGCGCTCATAAGTATTCGTACGGACAAATATTTCGTTTATATTCATCCTTATCTTTTGTACCATGTACACGATAGTTATAAAAAGTTTACCATTTGTTGGGGAAATTTTAACAAATAGAAAAATTAGTTTAACTTCAACATACTGCATAATGTAAAACATCAAAGAATTTGAGGAAAATAAAAAAAAGTTAAAATGCAAAAGTTTTCGTACACTTACTTACAAAATTATATAATACTTTGTGTGTCTATCGTTTGCTTGAATGACTTCAATGATCCGTTTTGGGTATTTTTCTACAAGGTTTCGACATCTCAGTAGAAACTTTAGTCATTTCTTCAAATGAAAATTGTTGTAATTCATTCAGATTCGAAGTGTTTCTCTTGCGGACACCTTTTTTTTTTAAATCAAATCATAAATTCTCAATTAAATTAAGATCTGGGCTTTGACTGGGACACTCGAGAAGTTTGAAATTCTTTTGTTGAAGCTATTTCATGGTGCTCTTGCTTTTATGTTTTGGATCATTATCTTGATGCAGTACCAAGTTGCACCCCATTCGCAACTTTCGAACTGAGGGCAATACATTTTCTTCTAAAATTTCCTGATACTTTTTCGAATTCAAGATTCCATTGATGACAAGCTATCCTGGACCAGGAGCACTAAAACATCCCCAAAGAAGCAAACTACCACCATCATGTTTAACCGTAGGAAGGATGTTTTTTTTCCTTGAATGCAGTATTTGAATTTCGCCAAACATAATGTCTCTCGTTGTTCCCAAATAATTCAGTTTTGGTCTCGTCTGTCCAGAGAACTTTCTTCCAGAATGCAAATCCATTATTTTGCTAATCTTTGGCGTACGAGCTTCTTTGTGCGCTTTTCGTAGCAGAGGTTTTCTTCGTGCAACTCCTCTATGCAGACCATTCTTTCTCAGTGTACACTGCACAACGTACAGTACAGGGATGGCCATCGCTCTTAGTCTTAATGTTTAGCAAGTATCTCCTGCAGTAGCCATTCTTTCAATCCGTCTAGCTGTACGTTCTGAAACCTTGAAAAGTCGTCCACACCTTGGTAGAGTTTTGATTGTTCCAAAGCCTTTACATTTCTTTTAACTACAGCAACTGTCGTAAATGGAATTCGAAGTTCCCCTATCTTCCTATAGCACTTTGCAGACTCGTATGCAGCAATAACAGATCTCCTACGATCTGTAGACAGCTCTTTACCACGACGACTCATTGCTTACTAATAGCTTGTACAGTCATCCGTCTTCCATGAAGATTCACAGAGAAAATTCTAGAATTCTGAATTCCCGAGTCTCTAATCAATAAACAGCCAACTACTGATAAAATTTAAAATTCTTCAAGCCTAAGGTGGACACACAAAGTATTAAATAATTTTGTAAATAAATGTACGAAAGCTTTTGCAATTTAACTTTTTTATTTTTCTCAAATTCTTTGCTGTTTTACATTATACAGTATGTTGGAGTTCAACTAATTTTCTCATTTGATAAATTTTTCCAAACGAACGGTAAACTTTTCGTAACTACCCCATGCATGGTACAAAAAATAAGGACGAATAATAACAAATATTAATTTTTTCTTTGTACGAATACGTATGATCGTCAGTATATATATATATATATATATATATATATATAAACATATGTTGGGGTAAATGTGATAAATATATATATATATAGCAGTCCCTCGATATGTACGAAGGATGTGTGTATGAGAAATTGGTACATACTGAATTTTGTACATGCAGAATACTATAATACATGGTGTCAATGGGGATCCATACGAGTAAGCTACGATTTCGCGACGATTTCGCGAAATTGTATCGTAGAAAGTACAAATTAAAACAGTTACATAATATGTACATAAACCTGTAGCTTATAAACTTCGAGCTATATCCATTGCGCTTCTCGTATCTGGTATTTTTTGATACGAGAAGCACAATGGATAAAGCGCGAAGCTAAAATGTAAACAAACAGACATGCCTGGATTATTAAAGAAGTACGTACGTACTAGTGGTGGACCGGATATCCGCACCATTTTTAACATCCGCATCCGCACTTCTGACTACGGAAATTATGCGGATATTACCTCTAATAAATTATGCAATTTACAATTAAATTAGCTTATAAAGTAGCTTATAAGGCCCAGTCATGCACATTTCACGTAAAGTATTAATTGTTAATGAACAAACAAATATATAAACCTCAAAATATAAATACCTGGTAACGCAGAAAATTGAATGAAACTTGTTTCATTCAATTTTCTGTGGCTGAAACTCTTGAGAAAGTTATTATTTTTATCATAATGAAAACATTAATATTAATTTTAATTCTTATGCATTGCCTGCCATAATAGTAATATCACGAAATTTGAAAAATTATGTCATATATTCATAATTCTATATTATATTGATAGATTAACTAAATACCCGCATCCGCGGATATCGAAATTAAAAATCCGCATCCGCAGATGTTGAAAAACTGACATCCGGTCCACCACACGTACGTACTAAATATGGATCGTAATGTAAAGAAGTCTCGAAGTCTGAAACATTAACTCCCGTTTCATTTTTAAAATCTCTCGTGCTTACTTAAAAGGTAAAGAACCACAGGAGAAGTTGAAATAAGATTGGAAGACGGTAGCAATGATATAGACATTATTTTAAAAAATCAAGAGAAAGATGAGGATCTCAAAAGTGACGACACTGTTATTCTTTAGGTTAGTATACTACGTATGCATAAACATATACTGTATATACTGTACAGTACGTACTTTAGTACGAGACTGTACAGCCTTAAATTTTCTATAGGTTGAGGATGATTTTAGCCTGTTTAGGAGTGTACCCGTCGCATTTTTGACGATTTTTTAATTTTCTTAATTTTTTTTGAGAATTTAAAAAAAAACGAATTTTTTTTCGTACATTAACGAATTTGTACGTATCGGAGTCGTACATATCGGGGGATTGCTATATATATAGGCCCCTATATATATATATATATATATATATATTATATATATATAACGTAAAGAACGACGCTTGTATAGGAGAACATTCCGCGCAAGATGAGGAGGGAGAACGAACAAATGAAAAAATGAGGTAACCACCCGGGATCTTCCGATTGCCGGTCAGATATGATAACCACTATACCATGGTCCTCACTCGATCAGAAGTCGTAAGTCTCCTACATACGCGCAGAAACCCCTCCTCATCTTGCGCGGAATGTTCTCCTATACAAGCGTCGTTCTTTACGTTAATTATACTGCGTGTTCTTTGCAGTTGAAATATATATATATATATATATATATATATATATATATATATATATATATATATATATATATATATATATATATATATATATAACATGAAATAAGTATAATTTCATATCATATTACCTTCGATAATATACAGGTTCGATTTTATGCAAATGGCAAGTGTAGTTTTTCATTTACTTCTGAAGATAATGAAGTCGAATTTTTGTAAATTTTCTTGACAAAATCAAAAGTTTTAGACAAACTTTAGACCATTTTGTCCTTATCTGAAACATTTCTGCCTCTAACGACACTTAATGACTGTTTTGGCCAATTTCAGATGGAGATTAAAGGATTATTATAAAATTAACACATACCAGAATCGACCTTATTCAGTTTACTTCTTTTTATGCAGGAAGAAAGGACTAAGTGCAAACGCCCGCAAAAACACCCCGACTTAGGAAGATGGAAGCCAAAATAAAGTTTTTTTAAATTTTGAAAAGATTATGTAGTGTGTAAGATGCATGTATGTGTAGTGAAAAATATGGAGAGAAGTGTGTGTTTGAGAGCATGGTTGGACTGCTGACATATATATATATATATATATATATATATATATATATATATATATGCATATATATATACTAGAAGAAACTCCGAGACATTTCACAACAAAGATTGATGGCTGCAAAGAGATCAACTACTGGGAAAGACTACGTAAACTAAATCTGTACTCCTTGGAAAGAAGAGAGAGGTTCACCATAATCTACATATGAAAAATGATCGAAAAACTGGTACCAAACCTCAAACTAAACCTAATTACCATCCAAACACTGGAAAATGGGAAAGGCAGGATGTGTAGTGTTCCCAAATTGAAGGCCCGACAAGGGACCTCCTCAACACTGAAGGAAAATAGCTTGGTTGTCAGGGGGCCAAAACTTTTTAACCAGCTTCCAAAGGACCTCGGAAACGTTATAGAGGTCAAATTTGAAGTCTTTAAGAGAAGACTAGATGCCTGGCTGACGACGGTACTAGATGAGCCGGGTGTACCTGGCTATGTACGGTGGAGAGCGCAAGAAAGCAACTCGCTCCTCCACCAAGCCAGACTTAGAGGAGGGGCCACCAGCTTGACCGTGTGAAGAGAGACCAACGCACGGAACAGCAACGAGGTGTGTATATATATATGTGTATATATATATATATATATGTGTGTGTGTGTGTGTGTGTGCAAAAATTACTCCCGGGGTATTTTTTCATTGTGCAAAATCATGCGTGTTCATACGTGATATTTCATATTTATATATAATAATGCTAAAGTACTGACGTGGAACAAATTGAGCAACTTAAAGGCCATTCTATCATATGTTTACTCTTAATAATAAAAATTACCTTACAAACATTCAAAAAATGCCTTGCTAAAAAGTGCACGATAGATGCTGAGTTCAGCACGCCTGTTAGGGTAGCCTTGTTGGGAGAGAGCCGGGCTACTATTCTGAATGTCGTGGGTTCGAGCTTCGGATCGGACTTCAGGTATTAATTCGAATATTGCGAAAAGCTGCAGGTTCCCTCCGTGATATGACCTTTGTTGTTATGAAGGAAGTTAACCCAAAACATTATGAGCTGATTTTAGTTCGTTTTTCAAGGGTTTCCAGGAAGTGCAAAATAAATGTTAAATGTAGCCCCGGTAACGTAATTATTTTAGACTGCAAAATAATTACACAATTAAATATCTGGTACAGTGTGCAGGAAGGGTCATATTTTCAAAAGTAAATTTTGCTAGGCAGTCTAGCCCTTTTCAAATAACCGATTTAATTTGAAAATTGTATGCGATATGTTGCAACCAACGTGGTTATCCGTTATTTTATTGCAATTGTTATTGTATATATGTGTATGTGTGTAGATGCCAGAACATATAAGTCTGCCATATATGCTGTTCTCTTTGGTACCACTTTTGTTGTCTGCCATAAAATGTTAAGTTTGTATCGTTTTGGACAAGTGCTCCATAATTTGTATTTGATGGCAGGAAAAGTGATGAAATTATTAACTTAAATTTAGTCCTATAACTATCAATAACACTACAATAATTTAATCTTTTATCATTCCATGTTGAAAAAACTTATAACTTCCTTCTTTAACCATTAAAATCTTTATTTTTTCTCTCATATGTACCTCTGTATGCTGTAATTGAATTCCTCATCATTGTCGTTTGTTTCAGGTGATTTTTATACGTATGTGCTAAAATTTCTCTCGTGAATATGAACGCTGCGGCTGCTGCGCTAAATGAAACTTATTACGGATTTTTTTAAAAATCTTCAAATAAAAAGAGGATCACATGAATTCAGTCCTTCTGATCATTTTCCAGCATGAAACGGCTGAAAACCTACCTACACGTAGTACTATGGTGGAAGAATACAATAATCAATAAACAATACAATAAACCTGCATTAAATAAGGGCATATGTAATTTTTTTTTTATAGTTAGAAAGGAAATTATTAGCTTTTTTTTTTGGTAAATTAAGTGTGCCTTATATATATATATATATATATATATATACACACACACACATATATATATATATATATCAGAGGCGGATCCAGTGGGGGCGCATATATATTATATATACATATTAGAGCGGTTTACAGAACTATAGTAATTTTTCATTCGTGGCCAGATCATTGAGCATTTTGTTTTTTGAGTTGGTTTTGATAGTTACAACTTACATACCAAATCTCTACTTGATTGCATAATTTTTACTGGGTGCTGAAAGCCATCATTTACCCTATAGAGCTGATCAGCGGTATCTAGGATTGCCAAGTCAACAGATCTTGAATAAAGGACACTTGCACGCTACTGTATATTCCATTGCTTATCATGATAAAAATTTACTTGTGCAATATTTTTTACAATTTCTTTATTATATTCATAGATAAAATAGATAAAAAAAACGCTTTAATGCATAAAGTTATTAGAAAAAAAATTAGACACGAACAAGCCTTAACTTTCAGTAGCGCGACACGTAAAATAATGTTTTCTAACTTTCTAAGAGAGGGAAACCTAGTATATAATTAAATATTCTTACCTAAGTATTCATCTGAAGATATTCTTCAACTCACAAAAAATAGAATCACGTCAAAAACTCATGAAGCCGGTTTAATATGGCAATTTGGCAAAGCACAAAAAATATATCAGCGGGCGATGCCTTCCTCGTTCCTCTCCAGCAAGGATGACAATGGCAACGGGCAATGGGGGCAGGATTGCCAACTCTGATTTACTAGAAATCACATCTGAATGTTGAATCTCACTTCTCCCGATTAACGAATTAATTAAGTTTGAAAACATCTCCGTCTCAAATTTTTAGTGATGAATAAAATTTTGAGAGTCAATTATTAAATTAAAGGACATATGGCGTCCTTTCCGAGTTTATCAAAGGACAAGGACACATGAGCTGAAATAAAGAACTGTTCTTTGAAATAAAGGACACTTGGCAACCCTAGCGGTATCTCACTACAGGTCGCTGATGTTTCTCAACCCGCCTAAACCGTAACGGTTATAAGAGATGCCAGATATCACTGGATTAATTTTTCAGCCACTGTTGAACTTGAAACCTACACTCCTTTACTAATCTTGTTGCTGCCGAAGGGGATTGTCATGTGAGTATATACTGGCCTATTAATAGGCTGACCATACGTACCGTTTTGAACGGGACAGTACCGTTTGTTTTATATTTCCTGGCCGTCCCGTCGTTTTAATAAAAATGTCAATTTTGTCCCGGTTTATGTATATTGTAGAAAGAGAAAAGCATAATTTTACAATAGTGGAAGTTAGTGTGCATTGTTACATTCGAAATTTTACTACGTCATATTAATTGTATTATTTTATATTTATGGACATTAATTTCTTTTACAGATAACTCCAACACTACAATGAACCAAGACAATAGATCTCAGCTATCAAACTAATGCTGTCGATATCATATGGCATGTGAGTATATGCTAAAGTGTACTAATAAAGATTCAATATATGTTGAGAGAGAGAGAGAGAGAGAGATGAGAGAGAGAGAGAGAGAGAGAGAGAATTAAGACACCTTAATTGGTGTCATCTTACGGAAGGGACTTAATAAAATTTGGTGCTCTTCCAATATGTGCTCTACCTTAAAATTTACATTCCAATACGTGATCTACCTTAGATTATTCGGATTAGCAGCAGGTACGTTAGTTAGCCTTATAAGGCTAACTAACGAAAATATCACGACTTAACCTAACCAATCGTCAAGGGCGTATAGTTGACCTAACGATTGGTTAGGTTAAGTCATGATATTTTCGTTAGTTAGCCTTATAAGGCTAGTTTCACGGTAGAGCACGTATTGGAATATGGTAGATCACAGTTTCTCGGTAGAGCACATATTGGAAGAGCACCTAAAATTTTGTATACTTTGTTACCTCAGCAATTTTAATACATCATACTGAAGTAATACATAATTATATTGTAACTAATACTGAATTTTGTTTTTTTACAGATTAACTCTACCACTGCACTGAACCAAGATGGCAACAACCAAAACTACAAGGCTTTCAACTGCTGTGTATCTTATTGGTCAGCCTACTCCACACTTCAGTGGAAAAAATCTGCGGACTACTCGAGATGTAATGCAAGTGTTTTTTCACTACACTGGAAATAAAAAGGAATCCAAAGCAAAAGTAGTAGTAGTTAGGCAACTGTCAGAGGTGTGGGCAAATGCAAAAATCCCGACAGGAGAAAAAAGAAGCATAATAGCAAAGCTAACCCTTGTGATTAATAACTACAAGAAACTGAAGAAGAATAGAAAAAGGGGAGATGCTGCTCAAAAAGCGCGTGAAGAAAAATTTATGGATGAAGCTGAATCATTGTTTGATATTGCCCATAAGGAGGCCCAAAACCTGATTAAAATTGAGGAGGATCGAGTGTTTCTGATAGACCAGCGAACTAACAGAAAGTGGGAATGGCTGGGGTGGACAAGAAAGTCAGCAATATTGAGAAAAGAAGTCAAAGTAGAATGGAAGAATTTATGAAAAGAGTGGAGAAGGAATAGGAATGCCAGTCTGAAACAGCAAAGAAAATGGACTCTATTCCCGGGTTGGGTACGATTGGTCTAATGACGATTGGTCCAATACCAATTAGTCCAATACCGATTAGTCCATTTGGTATAATTGGTCTAAAGGACGATTGGTCTAATGACGATTGGTCCAATACCAATTAGTATAATTGGTCTAAAGGACGATTCGTCGAAGGACGTTTGGTCTAAATACTATAATTAGTCTAATAATTATATACTGTATGTATTTATTATATTATGTATAATATATATGTATATATTATGCATCTATAAATGTATGTATAGTATCTAAAAATATATGAAAAAAATGACAAAATATTTCTGTTTATATTGTTTGGAAAATGACATTCACATACAGCTCCCACTTGAAAGCCAATTGACTCATTAACATCCAAAAACAAACCATCCATGTGACGTCATGTGGTATTCATGTAGGCTATGCATCGGCTGTGCTTTGGCTGACTCGTTAGTAGTCGCAACTTTTGGTTCACCTAACCTAACCTAACCTAACAATGGTGTCATACGTTCTCGTTATATATTACCAAGTTATATTTTAATACGTTAACGGATGTATTAGACGAATCATTTTTAGACCAATTATACCAAATTATACCAATCGGTATTGGACCAATCGTCCTTTAGACCAATTATACCAAATGGACCAATCGGTATTAGACCAATCGTCATTAGACCAATCGTCATTAGACCAATCGTCAGGAACCGCTATTCCCATATCATCAACATCAAGTAACAGTAGCTCAGACAGTGACATGAATGATGACCCTGAGTGGAAAGGCAGTTACTCTGGAAGCAAATTATTGTCAAATCCTCACAAGCGTCAAAAGACAGCAGAGGTTTTGACTTCTGAAGTAACAGTAGCATGTGATAGAACCAATCTGAGCCATGGACAAGTAGCCCATGTAGTTAGTGCAACTGCCAAAAGTCTCAGAGTTGACATTGGAAAAGTGTCCCTCTCAAAGAGCAGCATCCGTCGTCAGCGGATCAAGCACCGTACATCTGCAGTAGATCATATCAAGGAAGCTTTTCAACATGATACAAAGGAAAGAGATGCGCGCCTTGTTGTCCACTGGGACGGAAAAGTACTGCTTATCTCGACGAAACAGAATGATGAGGCAACAAAAGTTGATCGCTTTGCCATCAATGTGTCAAGCCCAGATCTTCCGCAAGAAGAGTTACTTTGTATTCCAAAGATCACTGCTGCTACAGGTGAAGTGATGGCGAGCACTATACACAAAGTTTTAGAGAACTGGAACATCAAAGATGAGATTGTTGCAATGTCATTTGACACAACATCATCTAACACTGGATATCAGTCAGGCTGCTGTAAGTTATTACAGCAAAAGCTTGGCAAAAGGTTGTTGCATCTAGCATGTCGCCATCACATTATGGAGATTGTGTGTGCTCATATTTTCAAAAATCTGACTGGCCCATCTTCAGGACCAAACATCCAAATATTCCGACGATTCCAAAAACACTGGCCAATGATTAATACAACTTATTATGAAGCTTGCCATGACCAAAGGCTTACCATTTCAGAGAAAACCAGGACCCTCAGGAATCTTCAGTGCTAAACATCCTGGATATTCTTCAAATCAATCAAAATGTGACTTCATTGCCAAGAGATGACTATCATGAAATGCTAGATTTGACGCCTAATGGAGTAAAATTCAGAAAGCCAGGCGCAGTTCATCATGCAAGTTGGATGGCCAAGGTCATTTATGCTTTGAAAATGTACATATTTTGGAAAGTTTCATATGTCAAGAAGTGAAGAGAAGAACTTGCTCGAATTCTCTCTCTTCATTGCACTAGTCTATGTTAAAGCATGGTATTCTGCGCCATGACCCTCGATGCACCTGTCAATGACCTCAACCTTTGCAGGCAGCTTTGTGCCTATAATGAGTTCAACGTTGATGTCAGTAATGCTGCCTTAACTTCCTTCAAGCGCCATCTGTGGTATCTCGGATCTGATCTGGTTGGCTTGGCTTTATTTTCTGACAAGGTATCAAGTGAGACAAAGTTGAAAATGGAAGAAGCAGCTAAAACCTTGGAGAAAGGAGTATACCAAAAGGATCAGAGGAAACATGAAGGAGAAAGTTCAGTAGAGAGTATGGATCTCGACGACTTTGTCAACTGGACATCACTGAGGTTACTGGATACTTTCAAGATCAGACGAGAGTTCTTGGAACTTCATCCTGATGAGTGGGAAAATCAACCGCCTACAGAGATGGAAAGAGTCGTCTATCAAGACTCAGGGTAATCAATGACAGTGCTGAACGGGGTGTGTCCATGATAAAAACCTTCAACGAAACCATTATCAAAAACGAAACACAAAAGCAGTTCCTCCTGCGAGTGGTTGAGATGCACAGGCGCCAATTCCCTGACAACAAGAAATCAACACTGGCAGTAAGCAAATGCTCAGATGACTACATTTAGCTGCATTTGAAGACACAAATCCATTATGTAAAAACTAAAGCTACTTTTGTTTTAAATAAACAGTTCATTATTTTTTGTTAAACAAAATATTTTTCCCAACATTTTGGCAATGTTAAACACAGACCGTGCATGGAACAAGGTCTGTGTTTAACATATAATTGTCTCAGGGAACCATTCTGAATTTGTGTATTTTGGCAATGTTTGAGCACCCAGTAAATATTATGGGAATACCTTGAAATTTGTATATAATATTTGTAATCTTATTTCAAATAAAAAAAAAATTGCATGCTCACGAAAATGTTTCATTTTAATGTTTTTGAACCACCCTAAATTACATTTTATATATATATATATATATATATATATATGAAAAATTATTTCACGAAAGTGACACGTGAAAAATATTTATGATGAATAAAACCACGAAGGGAAAAGGAAACACCAAGTGGTGCTCACCACCACTTTGTGTTTCTTTTCCCTTCGTGGTTTTATTCATCATATATATATATATAGTAATGTACATAATAGTAGAATTTTATAGCACAAAGTTAAAATACATCTATTTTATCTTTGCACAAATCTGACTCCAGAGTTTAGTGCATCATTATTATTGTGTAATAAGTCAACAGTTTAAGTATCTTTCGAAACTTTACGCAGTATCAGCTCTAAAAATATAAGATTATTATTTCTCACGCTTTAAACTCTCATAAAATATCTACATTGCAATAAATCTGCGCGATACTTTACTAAAGGAATATTACATTTATCAGCAAAGAGGTGATTATTAAAGTATTTATTAAATCCATAAATGTTCTGACGCGACATGTATCAGTAAAAGACATTCTAAATACTTTACAAATTCCCTTTGAGGAAAGTGATTAAAATTTCAAGACACGTTTCAAAGAGAAACCGTAATTAGTTTCACTATTATTATTTTAATCATTTTAACAATGTATCTCTGCATATAGACAAATGCAATAGTGAAAATAAAACCCGTTTAGTTGATCGCTTTTTGTTTGGATCGAATAAAGTAATGGTTAAAATATAATAATTGCTTTATTTAGAGTTACCAAACGTATTTTGTTGACCATTTTGTTATAACGAAGAAAAATCATATTTTTAAAACAAACAAAATTTAGTTAACCATCTTTCGTCTGGATCAAATAAAACAATGGTTAAAATATAATAATTGTTTTAAGTAGTGAAGTACAACAGTTTGAGGACTTCATTTTGTTAATGTTAAATTTTATTGTGAATGCTTTGTAAACACTAATGAATTATATTTCCGAACAGACAACCCAAACATTTCTTTATTTCCTCAAATATAATGTTTCTAAATACATATAGAAATTTTTTTTCACCTAAATTATTTAATAAAATTTTAACGTAGAGCGAAACTACAAATACTCAATTTGCTAACTGCGTCCCTATGTAACGTATCAGGTGTTGATTTTTTAATATAAAATTTAATAATGATTATTAATGATTATTTTAAACGGAATTACGCGTGACATTTTTAATGTTTATATGGAATTTAATAATGCTTATTTTAAATGGCACGAAATTATTGTACTGCTGTCAAGGGAAAGAATTGACCAATCACAAAAGGCGGATTTGGAGACTAGCGCAAGGCTAAATTCTGAAATACCTTGGTTTAGATAGGCTCTCACTGGTGTTAATGACCAGAGGCGTTTGTTTGCTTAACCTCTTAACGACCGAAGTTTTTGTAGGGTTCAGTTACGAGTGCGTGTATTGGAAATGGTACGTATTCGACCCAGTGGTCCAAAAGAGGTTAATATGCAGTTTCATGAAATAAATTTGTTTAGTGTTAGCTTAAGTTCTCTCCGTGCGATATATTGTTAAAGCACGTGTCCACGGTCGTTTTCCCCCCCGTTATTATTTCTGTGCTAATTAAATAAACCAGCTAAATAGAAGACCAGTGTCATTCTGAGACTCCTTTCTTCGTTCAAAATGTCCCGCCATGCAAGCCCTACGTTTCAAGTCCGTTCTCGGCCACGAGCTACTGTGTATAAATTCGGAATATCATTAAACAATAGTAGAAAATAGTACAACTTAAGTAAAATAACGAAAATGAATAAGTAAATAACCCAAATGAAATAATCACTAAAACACAACCACGACAAACGTTAAAACACTTTGTACGTTACGTGTAGAATCTCGAGGAGAACAGCTCGATTTCGGTTAAGATAAAATATTTTCCTTATCTGTTTTTGTAAGTATAATGTGCATAAGTGAATATATATTAGTCAAGTGAAGACATTCTGATTAAAAAAGTTAGAAAAATAAATTAGTCAGTTTGATAATTCGAAAATGAAAATAATGTTTAATTTAAACAAATTGTTGTTTAAAACAAACATACGCGGATTTTGCTAAGTTATTTAAATATCTGTTTACTGCACCAAATTATTATCAACAAAATTTATTTTTTAGCACGAAAAAAATTTCGGTGTCTAAAAATAAACCAAAAAATTTGTTGAAACACATTTATTTTTGTTTAAGTCAACAAAATATTTCCTCTTCGTTAATCCCTGAGAAATTTTTCTTCATACAGTGGAATTATATTTGAAAAGAATTGAATCTCAGTTATATGTTCTCATTGTGTTCTCCAAATTGCACTAAATGATATAATCAATAGTTATATTTCTAACCAACTTCAAAAATGTCTTGTTCCAATTTAACCCCGTTTGGAGAAGCATATTTTTGCATATATATTTAATCTTCTCATATGTTTATATTAAGTTTTAAAATCCTTAATTTATCTTTTATATTAATAAATTTTTTCTAAGCCCTGCTGGAATGCAGCGGTGGTCAGGACGTCCACTGCGAAACAATGTTAAATCGCCCAAAAATCGGCAAACTAAATTTGCGGTGACAATCGATAACAAAGTTTATATAAATTTATTAATATAATTAAATTACAGTAGAATAAACTGATAACGAGGGGCTACATTCCGAGAGACTCCCGCGATATCGCGGTTCGCGTTACCTATTGTTAAAAGTCTTATGGAAAAAAAAAAAGTTAGTTTCCGAAGACTCCAAATATATACAACTTTTATCTAAAATATTAAAACATTAGAGTAACATTAGGATCACCTGAAGATCAGGGCTCCCAGCTTCAATTACCAAATGATATCTTCGTTAAAACTAACGAAAATATCACGACTTAACCTAACCAATCGTCCAGGACGTACAGCTGATTAAACCGGGCATTCCATTTAATTTATTATATTTGGTACTGTAAAGCAAAAAACAAGAATACATGGGGGCCCTGATCTTCAGGTGATCCTAACATTATACTGTACTATAAGGTTGTAACATATATTCTGCTCGATTTTTTAGTTCATTCAGAACAAAAATTAAATGACAATGACAAATTAATCATCAATATAATTCCCTTCTTTTTCTATAACTTCCTCCCACCTGTAGAAAAGTTTTTTTATGCCACGTTCGAAGAAATCCCTTGGTTTCGAGTTAAAAAAGCGATCACTTCGTTTTCGATAGCTTCCCTGGATTGCAACTTTTGTCCATCTAGGTGGTGTTGCAGACTTCTGAATAAATGGCAGTCTGAAGGTGCGATGTCCGGAGAATAAGGTGGATGAGGCATTTTCTCCCAACCAAATGCCTCCAATTGAGCAGTGATGATTCGAGCAGTGTGAGGGAGCGCGTTATCCTGGTGGAATAAAACACCTCCGCGATTAATTAATGCAGGACGTTTTTCTTGTAATGCCATCTTCAATCGTTGGAGTTATTGGCAGTAGACTTCAGCTGTGATTGTTTGGTTATTTGGCAGAAGCTTAAAATGAATAATTCCTTACATATCCCACCAAACGCATAGCAAAATTTTCTTTGGATGGAGTCCATTCCTTGGCTGAGGTTCAGGCTTTGTTTCACGGCTAAGCCACTGATGTCGACGCTTAATATTGTTATAGAGGACCCACTTTTCATCTCCAGTGACGATCCGATTCAAAAACGATGCCTGCAGTTGCCGAGAATGCAATGATGTGCAAATATCGATTCGATGTTGAAGATTCGCTTGTGACAAATCATGCGGAACCAATTTTCTAACCTTCACTACTTTTCCTAACAGCTTCAAATGACGATGAATGGTCATATTGCTAACGCCGAGTTGCAAGCCAAGTTCTCTTACAGTTACCGTTGGGTTTGCCTCCACTGTTGCTTTCAGCAACTCTTCATCTAACTCATTTGGTCGTCCTGTTCGTTGATAATCTTTCAGACTGAACTCCATTTCTGAACTTCTCAAACCATCTCCTGCACATCCATTCGCTCACATCATCATTTCCATAAACTCTTTGAATGTTTCTTGCGGATTCACTAGCGTTAGATCCTTCATGGAACTCATACAACATCACATGTCGAATATGCTCTTTCGTGGGCTCCATGTTTTTTCAATTACTGTAATATCGTAGGGGTGGTGTTGTAACTGTGTGAAAAACACCAGAGAAAATATTCATTAGCCTAAGCCATTTTGTATCGTGATAAAACCTGTGCGAACCTGTCGCCGCGTGTACTTTGCAACATTTCTAAAACTATTTCACATTATCTTGAGGTTATTCTATTATCTATCGTCCGTTTTCTAATCGAGCAGAATTTATGTTACAACCTGATATATTGACTTTTAAATAAAATTTAATATTAATTGAACCCGTAATAGGCATGTAGATGCAAATTAAATAATAAAATATGAAATATAACACCACCACGTCACACCACACGTCACTCGTTCGCAGTCTCGCGCTTTCGGTTTTGGTCTAGCCGACGTTAATGGACGAATGGCGTTGTTCATGTCTTGTCCGGTGCAAAGATAATTGTTCTGTATTCTTTGTCATGTTATTCGCGTATCGCATTAACAGCGTATTCTAATGTATGTTTCAAACACTATCACACAAGAAAACTGGAAAACAATTTTACACACACACACACACACACACACACACACACACACACACACATATATATACATATATATTATATATAACCCACAAAGAAAAGAAAAATGATTCCAAGCTCTTTCGTGTATTCAGAAGTACACTCATCAGGGAATGAAGGGAGCGGGCAAGAAGCCCAAAATATATATATACAGCGGGACGGAAACAAAAAGATTAGCATATAATTAACAAGACTTAATGAGAGGCAGAAGGAATTTAAACAGGATATTCTCAATTTTATAAGGGGTTCCAAAAAACCTTAGCCCCCCCCTATTTGCAGCTTACATGTTTACTTATATCGAAATAGTTTTTAGTGATTATAAAAATATATAAAATTCTTTATTTATTGCAGGTATTAAAATTACTCTAGCTGATAAAGTGATAATATAATGGCTTCTCAATTAATTGGTGATTCGGAGAGGCAACGTGTGATAGATCGCATACGAGCAATAACATTTCGGGAAGCTCGTGATGCTGGAGCCACCTTTATAACACGTTCATGGGTTGTCAAAAAGTTGCGAAGAAGTGAGGACTTCGTCAAAAGAAATTGGAATAAAACTTTGGATGAATGTGAAATGGATACAACCAAATCTGGGCGCCCAAATTTGCCACTCTCTCAGGAAACAAAGGACATCATTGAAAGCGGTACGCGTAAGCGGGAAAACAGCTGTGCTAAACTTTCTAGAGAGATCGAAGTGTTGAGAGGAAAGATCGTTAGTGGTGAGATCATTCGACTGTACCGTCATAGACAAGGTTTAAAGCCTTGGCATGAACTTCCAAAGCCAAGAAAAACTCAACTTAACATCGATGACAGAATGTGGTTTGCCCATTATCTTGAAGATTGGGATGTGAATGATTTCATGCATTTAGCTGTCTCCGATGAATTTTTTGTTTACGTAACACGTCGGCCTAACTACCAAAATGATCGAGTGTGGGCCACAACACCAGATGAAATCGATGACAATGAACATTATCGCGAATTATTAAAAAGTCCAGACTGTGTTGGTGTGTTTGTTTTGTTCACTGCAACGAAACTCATGTGGGTGCTGAAGCCAAATGGTCAGAGTTGGGATGGACAGTATTTTCGTGACCATGAGATCGATTTCTTTGGAAATGAAGAATGGCCAGGAAATTCTCCTGACCTGAACGTCTGTGAACACATTGGATCAGTTATAAAGGACAAGGTTGAATGTCTCTTGTTTCAAGAACCTGCAGCAAATCGATTTTCGAAGGATACAATGACGCAACACATTGAAACTGTTTTAGCAATTTTGCGTAACGATCAAGATCTATCCACGTCACTTTTGGCAAGCTACCCAAAGCGAATTCAGGCTGTCTTGGAAACCAATGGCGGGAACACCAAGTTTTAATTGTTTCTCATTAAATGCAGGATTAAATTCTCTTTTGTAAGGTATGTTTAGTTTTACTGTACCTCTAATGGTTTAGGTCATGGGCGGGGGAGCTAAGGTTTATAGGAGCCCCTACATTCCCGCACTGTTATTGAAATTATTTTTAAAATGGATAAATGCACATTCTAGAATATTCCTTTCAGTTATATATCTATTTTTAACGAGTGCTTTAGAACTATCCACTTGATACTATGATTACATCTATACGTATGGTTAAACAATGCATTAGAATTATTTGCTGTTCTACACGCATATTTATGCTGTTTTACCCTAATATCTAACGTGTGAAATTCACCCCATATATATATATATAGGGTGTCCCCCCCCCCCCAAAGTCCCTATTTTTATAATGGATGTATATTTCATTATTAGGGTTCCTTCTTCTTAAAGGTAACAGATTGGGGTTTTTATTCTGCATATGTACCTATATATTCATGTAGCTATACATTTCTAATCTTTCATTACTTAATAAGTCATAAATATTCCACATTAAAATCGTCCTCTCACCATTTCATACTTAAAGCAATAACTGTTCCTAATTTTTACATAATTTCTGCAAGATTTCTCTTTACCACAGCAAATTAGTTTGTCCCGTAAAAGAAATAATTGCATTACCCAGGATTCACAGTGGTTTCAGCAGGATGGAGTACCTCCACACACTGCTTGTGAAACTCGCACCTTTTAGAGGAAGCATTTTTCCGGGTGATTAATCTCCCTTCATTAGCCAGTGGAATGGCCACCATACTCACCCGATCTCGCGACCCCTGACATTTTTTGTGGGGGTTACATAAAAGAAAAGGATCTATTCTACCAAGCCTAAAACACTTGAAGACCTAAAGACCAAAGTCTATAAGGTAATCAGCAACGTCCCAGCTGAACTATTTCCAAAAATTATGTTAAACATTTGTGTAAGATTGAATTTACTTAGTTGTGGGGGGTGACAAAAATATTGAAATATGATCATAACTTTGGATTTTACAGCCAAAGTTCGAGGTCTCTTTTTTTTGCCCACTTGATATATATATATATATATATAATGGGATGAATTTCACAATTAAACACGTGAAATGAGTGAATTATGCAAACCCACAAGGAAAAAGAATAGCCCTGACGAGGTGTACTTCTGAATACACGAAAGATCTTGGAATCACTTTTCTTTTTCCTTGTGGGTTTGCATCATTATATATATACACACACAACCTTTCAGATGTTCCGTGCGATGATTCCTCATTTCACAGCGGTCAGGCTTATTGCCCCACCTCTTGAGTTGGCCCGATGAAGTAAAGAGTTGGTTTTTTGCGCTCTGCACTTCATATAGCCAAGTACTCCAGACTCATCTGGAATTGTTCTGAGCCATGCGTCGAGTCTTCTTTTAAAGATATCAACCATTACACCACTCGTGTTCCTTAGTTCCTTGGGTAACTGGTTGAACAATCTTTGTCCTCTCACAACAAAACTATTTTCCTTCAAAGTTGAGCATGTTCCCCGTCTAGCCTTTAATTTGGGAACACGACACATTCTTCTTTTTCTACTTTCCACTGTTGTTTGGGGAGTTACAGGATTCAAAGTAAGATTTGGGACTAGTTCCTCCATTATTTTTTAAGTGAAAATAATGGCGTGTCTGTCTTTCCAGTGAATATAAATTTAATTCACGTAACCTTTCCCAGTAATTTAGTTCTTTGCATCCACTGATCTTGGCTGTGGAGCGTTTCTGAATCCCTTCTAGTTGACTAATGTCTTCTTTTTCATATGGGGATGTTAAGACCGAGCAATACTCCAATTTGGGTATGGTCAATGTTTTCAACAGAGGAATCACTATATTCCTATTCCTTCTTTTCAAGGTTCTCAATATCAGTCCAGTTATTCTTTCTGCTCTGTTTATTGCTATCTTATTTTGTGTTTAAAATTTCACGTCATCAGTCATTACAACAACTAAATCTCTTCAGACCAATTGTAGATTCTGTTCATGTCTATTTGGAGAGATCCTATATCCTCTGCGTTTCTTATTTTTCTACTAATGTTTGCGTCATCGGCAAAGGATGTTACTGTGCTTGTCAGTGGTAACTTCATCTATATCATACTTAGCATGATTATGAAGAGTAATGGAGCTAACATTGTTCTTTATGGTACTCAGCTAAGGACCTCTGACTCTGATGAAGATATTCCTTGAAATGTAACGACTTGCTGCCGCTCACTAACGAAATAATATACCCATTTTCCTACTTTCCCTCTTATTCCCATATATTTCAGTTTATGTGCTATAATTCCATGGTCACACTTGTCGAACGCCTTGGCAACGTCTGTGTACAGTACATCATCATAGTTTTCATTGTTTTCGAGTGCATCACTAATGTTATAATGTTTCAGACCAACAAAGACCTTAAGATCCTCATAGCTGGTCTACCTAACGGTGTTTGTAATTGTGTATTGCGCATGTCCTCCGTGGTGGCGGAGGGGACCTACAATTTTACGTGGGTTCCGAACCACAAAAACCTTAATTTTGCTACCTTAAACTATGCCCAATCTATCAACATATGCATCTAATCGATTTTTAAACGTACTTATAGACGTGCTACTAATTACTTCTACCGGCAAACTATTCCAGCTATTTACTATTCTATGCGTGAAAAAGTTTTTGGCAACTGCTGTCTCGAACCTTCTACTTGTCAGCTTACATCTGTTATTTCTAGTTCTACTATATTGTGCTATTTCGATAAAGCTCTCTATTTACGTTATCGAATCCATTCCTATAATCTCAAAAACCTGGATTAGATCACCCCTCAGCGTCCTAGTCTCGAGTGTAGTCAGTTTTAACTCCTTAAGCTTATCCTCGTACGACTTTCACCTAAGCGACGGAATCATCTTAGTTGCTCGTCTTTGAACTCGTTCGATTTTGTCTATATCCTTGCGCATATACGGATTCCAAAATTGGATCGCGTACTCCAAATGGTGTCTAACTAATAATTTATAAAGAGGAACAATAATATCGCGCGATTTGTACTCAAAATTCCTAGCTATAAAACCTAGCACTTTGTTCGCCTTATTGACTGCTGCCGTACTTTGTTTCGCTACTTTCAAATCACCAGTGACTATAACTCCTAAATCTTTCTCCTGATCTACATTTACCAGCTCCTTCCCTGACATACTATATACAAAATTATCGTTACGCGAACCTATATGTAAAATTTTGCATTTATCGACGTTAAAGTTCATTTGCCATGTGACCGACCAATCAAAGATTTTATTCAGATCTTCCTTGATTTTACCTCTATCTTCGTTATTTACCGCCCTACCACCCAACTTCGTGTTTTCCGCAAACTTTGAAACTGTACTGACTTGACCGACATCTAAATCGTTAATATATCGGGTGTCCCATTTGAAATGAAACAACTTCGAAACCTTATAATTTTTTATTGAGTAAAGCAAACAATGTAATATTCACACAGTAAATAGTCATTGTCATAAAGTTTCATATGATATATGTGAATTATAACATTTAGATATATTAGAGACATTGTGCATAGCATAATGTTTCCTTTTGTTAAGATCTTCACATGTTATATGCTGAACAATTTGAAGCTTATATGGATAGAGGTGCAGCCGCTTGCGCACGACTCTATGAACAGTTGAACGAAGAATCTGCAGTTCGACACTGGCACGACGGATGGACTTTCTCGGGCTACTACAAAAGGCGCCGTGTATTCGTTCAACATCATCTTCCGACCTTGTTCGCCCTCCAGAGTGTTCCTTCAGAACACTGCCAGTCTCCTCAAATTTCTTAGTCCATGCATATAGGTCTCTTCTGGTGGGTGGTTCCGTGTGAAAGGTTGTACGGAATCGCCGTTGCACCAGAGTAGGGGACTTCAACTCAACCATCCATAACACACACTTCGCTTTTTCTGTCGGGTAAACATAATTTAATCTGAAACAAAAACCATTATGACAAAAACTTATGCATATGGTGTAGTAACTGGCAAAGTTTCAACATTCTCACATTAATACTTTAAAAATTACAGTTTCAAAGTTGTTTCATTTCGAATGGGACACCCGGTATATAAGAAAAATCAAGGGGCCCAATAGAGAACCCTGAGGAGCGCCGCTCGCTATATTAGCCCAAGAAGACTCCGCTCCATCAACGACCACCCTCTGTTTCCTACCTCGTAACCACTCTATCCAATTTATTACCACGACCCTGATCCCATGAGCCTTAATTTTTTCAATGAGTCTTTTATGCGGTACGGTGTCAAACGCTTTTTGAAAATCTAAATACACTACATCTACCGCCCGATGACTATCGTAAACTTCAACTACGCTTTGGAAAAATTATAAAAGATCAGTTAAGCAAGATTTGTTTCGCCTAAAACCGTGCTGCGTATTTCTAATCAAGTTATGTAATTATAAGTGATCGCCTATACGATCCTTAATTATCGATTCCAGTAGCTTACCTACAACAGACGTTAAACTGATTGGCCTATAATTTCCCACCGCACCTTTATTGCCTTTCTTAAAAATAAGCGTTACATTTTCTAACTTGAAATTATCTGGTACGCACCCCTTAGAAAGAGACGCATTAAAAATCTTTGTTAACGACACAACAATGCCTTCTTTTAATTCTTTTACTTGTATGGGATATATGGAATCCGGCCTCGGTGACTTAAGCATTTTCATTTTGCAAATATAGTGCAGTACCTCCCTTTCACTCACCACAATACTATCTAAAGTAACTTATTATCATTATTGAAAGGTATTATGTCTATGACCGGAGGGATATTTTTACATCTTCAATTGTAAAAACTGAGGTAAAAAATTCGTTTAGCAGAGTAGCCATTTGTTTGTTCTCGGAAACTAGCTCACCGTCAGAAGTTCTCAACGGCCCCAACACGGCTCTTTACCGGATTCCTGTTGTTAACCTAATAAAAAAATCGCTTGGGGTTTTCTTTGCCGTCACGAGCTATGGAAATTTTAACGCGCTTGGACTTTTTTATTACGTTTTTCCCTTGTTTCGTAACCACAAATTGTCTTTATCGCACTTATGTAGCCTATAAGCCCTATCTCTACTCTTTATAATATCCCCTACTCTAAAAGTAAACCACAAGTCCACAAGGGCTTGTTATTTACTTTCGCACGCTTAATCTTGTACGGTACACATTCCTCATTTATAGTCCCAAACAGTGTTTCAAACGATTCCCACATTATTTTCGCGTTGGAGGTCCCCATTACGTTTCCCCATTCGACGCGTGACAATTCATTTCTAAATTTACAAAAGTCTGCGCGCTGGAAGTCAGGAATTTTAATCGAGTTAGCTGGTTTCGAATGACTTACCGAGAGGACAACTCTACCATATTGTGATCCTATTGCTTAACGGCTCTATTACTTGAAGATCAGTGATAAGCCTATCATCTGTAGTTATTACTAAATCTAAAATACTGTCTAACCTCGTTGGTTCCCCAACCTTTAGAATAAGAAAGCTATCATCAAGAAAATTAACTAAACGGTTACCTTCCGCGTCTCCCTGCATCGTATCGTAATTCATGTTAGCGCAATTAAAGTCACTCATAATTAAGACCTGTTCACTACCTATTATTCTCTTTAATTCACGATATAACGCTTCGTCCGTATCAGCGGTTTGATTAGGAGGCCTATGCATAACGACAACAAGTTTGAACTCGCTCAATTTAAGTTCTGTTATAGTCGAATCTATCGGTTCTGGAATTCTGTGCTTTAATTCTGTAGCGTTCGCAATATTATCTTTGATATACAACATGACACCTCCTCCTCGCTTACCTACTCTGTTTTTAACAAAAAGTCTATAACCTCTAATTTGATACTCCCCCTACCAAGTCACGTGTTTCAGTGCTAAGCCACGATTCATTTATTGCAATTAAATCATGGTCTTTGCAAGCAATTAAAGAAAAAAGTTAGTTTATTTTGTTTCTTAAGCTAGGAGCATTTGAAGATACTGTAGAACCTTCAAATTGTTTGTTAAAACCACGTTTCCTTCGCGCGCGCAAGGTAAATTCATATTTTTTGACCTGTAATTTAAGGAAATTACGGCGGGGCCGGTCGAGTTACGGTAGCCTGAAAAGAAGAGAGTATTATGAAGTAGTCTTTCTAGACGCGCAGCTCCAACGTCATTAAGATGAAGTCCATCTCCGTGGAACAAGTCCCTCCTTTTGTAGAAACTATTCCAAAAATTTGCAAAATGCACTCCTTCCTCTTGGAAAAGAGACTAAGTTATTGCTAATATTGGTCGCCTTGCTGTAGAACTCGTTACGTTGGATAATTCGAGGAAGTATACCCGTTAAAACAATCTTCTTAGTTTTTCCTTTAGACGCTCTAACAAGTCCCTGTACCTAGCCAGCAGCTCTTCCGATCTAGAATTTAAAACGTTATTAGTACAGACATGAATAACAAATGTTGTGTCCTCAGAGGTTCCCCGTCTGTAAAACGGTCAACACTACTTGTTATATCCTCTACCCTTGCACCAGGGTAGCAGTAACGGCGCCTACGACTGGGGTTTCTTCCACAGAATTCCTCGAGCTGCCCTCGAACAATGGAATCACCAACGAGTCGTATTTCCAGTTCATCAGCGTCTTCGAAACCTAAAACAGAAAACTTATTTGTTATTACTGGTAGACAAGTCTTGGGTTGTCTCAATGGGGCTCCATTACGCACTTGAACGAAGGGTCGGAAACTAGAGAGAGAGAGAGAGAAGGCTATTAGTACTATTTATATCATTAGTAGAAACTGAGGGGGGAGGGGCGGTGACTGAAGAATAACTCCTCTCAGAAGGCCTAAGGGATTCTAATTTCTCCGTCAGGAGCATCAACCTTTCTTCAAGCCTTACTCTGGCCTCCCTTTCACGCTGTAGCTCGCTCCTCAGCAACTCCATGTTCGAGCACCACCTGCAAACTAATTGATCATTATTATTATTATTATACCTTTGGTTAGCTTCATCCCGAATTGTTCATTCTGATGAAGGTCAAACTTTTCACTCCACCTTAGACCTTCAGTTTAACGTGGAATCCGAACCACGCCCCACTAGCAGCACAGCGTCTTAACCACTAGTCCACTCAGGGTACCCATTTATCTCCCAACCACTTTCTTTATTGTGTAAAAGGATGAACAGCTGGGTTACTAATAGTAATCTAATAACGACGCAAGTCTCCAAGAATAAGTAAAGAGCGATTAATAAATAAAACGTAGATCTACCGTGTGCTTAGTTGTGACGTCACCAGCGCAAGCCCGCAAAAACGTTCTTGAAACGCAGAAGACAGGTTCCTGTAACACAATTTTGTACTAACTAATATATACTTAATTAAGCTACTGACGAAGGTTCTACAAAAGGAAAAGTATTAATAAAGATAGATTTAAAAAAAACCTTATCTCTCCTAATTCGGCCGATTTTTTCCCCACGGAGGGTGACCACACCCTACTTGATGATCCTTAGCAAATCAAAATCAACCTTATTAGACCACGTTTTCTAATAGATTGGAATGTCACACCTCTCGAACAAAACAAAATAAGCACGTCCACTCGCCTTGGTTTAATGAAGTAAATATAATAATAAAGTCAATAAATAAATATATATTCGTTTACGAATAATTAATAACACGAGGTAATTTAGTTAAGAAGACACCGAACACTATTTTTTTTAAAGATACTGCGCCTGAAACCACTTATTCAAATGGTAACACTGGACACTTGATAAAACACTTCTTTTCACAAGGAAAGACAGATCACTTCCGATATATATTGTTTTAATAGTGTTCCATTAGTTGTGTTAAGTATGATCTTCCTGACCGAAATTCATGTTGGTTACATTTAATTTGTTTAAAGTTTACAAAAAGTCAAATATCATGTTGGCATTGTCACTATGTGTAATTTTTATTTTATTTCCTTTTTCCTTCATTTTGTAGTCTTATTTGTGGGTAGTTTTTTCATTATTACTTGTTTCAGTTCGGGTCTTATTTTTATTTCTCTTTTAGTGACAATTTTTGGAATTTTAAATTAATTTTTGTTTGATCGTTTATTACATTCATCGTTCATTACCTTCAAGAATACTGTACTATTTTATGGCATTTATATCCTGCAAATAAAGTTTATCATTATTATTATTTATATGTACCTCGTTGCAGTTCCGTGCGTTGGTCTCTTCACAAGAAGGTCTAGCTGATGGCTGTATATATATGTATATATATATATGTATATATATATATATATATATATATATATATATATATATATATATCAGGAGCGTATATTCAGGGTGTGATGCCCTAGCCCTTAATTCCGCGCTCGACTGTTACACTAGTCGAGATGAAAAATGAGCTCTTCAATTCATTTTTTCGGATTGTCTTCACAACCATTCGGTAAAATTTTGGTACTGAGCGATAGAAGCGTCGCTAGAGCTTGTTTGAGGTGCGAAATTTCAGTATTGCGGTGCGGCGATATAGAAGACATTAGACAGCTGGAAGGGATCCAGAGAAGCTTCACAGCCAAGATCAATGGGTGCAAAGAACTACATTACTGGGAACGGTTACGCGAACTAGACCTATATTCACTGGAAAGGAGAAGAGAGAGATACACCATCATTTACACTTGGAAAATAGAGAAACTAGTCCCTAATCTTACTCTGAACCCTATAACGCCCCAAACAACGGTGGAAAGTAGAAACGGTAGACTGTGTCGTATTCCCAAATTGAAGGCGAGACAGGGAACATCCTTAACCCTGAAAGAAAATAGTTTTGTAGTGAGAGGACCAAAACTGTTTAATTAGTTGCCCAAAGACCTAAGAAACACGAAGGGAGTTGCAGTGGAAATCTTCAAATGACGACGACGCCTGGCTCAGAACAATTCCCGATGAGCCGGGCGTACCTGGCTATGTGAGGTGGAGAGCGCAAGAATCAAACTCACTACTTCACCAGGCCAACTCGAGAGGAGGGGCGACAAGCTTGACCTTCGCGAAATGAGAGATCATCGCACGAAACCTTTGTAAGGTTGTAAGGTATTCTTCTCCCCTACTATGGGAATATAAATTTATGTTTACCCCATGCCAAATCAAATGGAAAAGGGAGAGAGCGAGGGATCAGGGCGGAGAGTGTGCGGTCTGTGGACAGAACACCCTCCATATATGGTAAAGTGGGCGGGGCCTATGTTGCCATGTTTCCAGTCAGAGCTCATGGGCGAAAGTCTTTTCATCCAGTACTGACTTATTACTTTTTTGTCCCTTCCATAACCATGCCAAACACTCTACAAAGTATATTAAGCACTCCTTTTTCAACAGTTAGTTATGAGGACAAGTTGAAAGTGTTAGAGGAAGGAAGACCATGTCCAGCACTCCCAAACTTGATTAGTCAACACAAAGATAAAAAGTCTGCATATACAAGGCAAGTTTTTCAGTATAAATCTGTTGAGTGGCTGACTGGTTGTGAAGAGCGTTCTAAATTTTTCTGTTGGCCATGTTTATTGTTGTCAAAGGAGAACAATATCTGGAGTAAACAGGGATATTCTGATCTCAATCATCTGTCTGCTGCTCAGCAGAAGCATGAGAGATCGCAAGGCCATGTTCAGTCTTTTGTTAGCCATAAAATGTTTGGCAAGCAAGGAATTGACACATTAATTGATAAGCAAAAGGCACATGAAGTAAACAGACACAATGAACAAGTAAAGAAGAACAGAGAAATTCTAAAACGGCTTATTGATGCAATATGCTATCTTGCTAAGCAAGAACTTCCTCTGAGAGGTCATGATGAGGCTTCAACTTCGGTGAACAGAGGAAATTACATAGAAATTCTAGAATTGCTTCGGGAGTATGATTATCTTCTAGATAATCATTTAAATACATCCAGGGAACTTCTCCTACTGTGCAAAATGACATAATCAAAGCTATAGCCTCTGTTTTGAAAGACAATATAAAAAAGGAAATTGATTCAGCAAGATTTATTTCTATAATGCTTGATGAAACCTCAGATGTTACGTCAAAATCACAGCTCTCAACAGTTTTGCGTTTTGTTCATGAAAGTAAAGTATATGAAAGATTCATTGGATTTACTGATGTTAGTAACGACAGAACCTCTGGTGGCCTGTTTAAGCATGTAGTGAACATAGTTGAGGAATATCAGATCGAAAGAAAGTTAGTTGGACAGACTTATGATGGAGCATGTGTAATGAGTGGACATGTAAATGGCTTGCAGAAAAAAGTAATTGAAGCTTATCCTCTTGCCATTTTTACGCATTGCTCTGCTCATGTGCTGAATCTAATTTTACAGCAACGCTTTTCCAGTATCAAACAGTGCAAACACTTTTTCCAAATTCTGAGTGGAGTAGCTGCTTATTTTTCCAAGTCTTCTAAAAGAGTACATGCTTTAAATGAATTTGTTTCCAGAAGATTGCCCTCGTTGCAACGAGATGGAACTTCACATCTCGTTTAGTAAATACTGTAAAAAGTTACAGAAGCAGTCTTACTGATTTCTTCAAGGATGTAATCGAAAATTTTGCACATTGGGACACGGATGCAGTAGTAAAAGCACGGGGATTCTTGTCACTCTTGGAAGATTTTCAAACAATATTATTCCTTGAGATTTTTTCAAAAGTGTTTGGGTATACTGATGTTTTGTACAATATATTACAGAGTGAAACATTTCATGTGCTGTATTGTAGTAAGAAAATAAGTGACATTACACAACAACTGAAATATGATAAGGATCACAGTTTTGAAGAGCTTTGGCTTTCGGTTGTGTCTCAAAAAGATGAGCTCCATGATCCACAGCCTAAAAGATGCAGACGAGAGATATAAAATGACGGAAAAGATGCTTATCACCAGTTGTTTTGCAAGATCATGAATAGCATCATTGATCAGATTCACACTAGATATTCTTCTCTCTCTAAATTAGTTTTTCACCTTCTTGCGCCTGAAAAATATGAAGAGTACAAGGTAAGCTTCCCAGATAACCTACTGAACAAAGTAAGAGACTTTTATGGAACACCGTTTGAGTATGTGCGTCTCAAGAATGAACTCGTGGTACTCTATTCAAGTTCAGAGTTCTCGGGCAAACATGTTCATGAACTAATGAACATAATGACAGTGAATCAACTCGGCTGCGGATTCAAAGAAGTTTATAAACTAGCAGAATTGATCTTAACAATTCCAAGCACCACTGCTTCAGTAGAACGTTCTTTCTCGGCCCTAAAACGAATAAACACATGCTACCGAGGTACACAAGGGCAGGAAAGGCTATGTGGTCTTAGTTTGCTTTCGATAGGAAAAGGGCTGCTAATAGACTTGAAGCAAAGAAGTTCCTTCTATGATGACGTTATTGCTCACTTTTCTTCTCAGAAAAGAAGACTTGAGTTTATGTATAAATAAAGACAGTTGAAAGGATGCTGTAGGAAATTGGTCTTAGTTTTTTGTTTTTACTTTTGAAGTTAAGGTTCACCTATTTCTTCCAGTGCTTTGTTTATTCTTAAGAGTGTGGATTACTTATGTTCATATGCTTAACATATTACACTGCTTATACATGTGAAGCAAAGAAGTTCCTTATATGAGGACGTTATTGCTCACTATTTTTCTCCAAAAAGAAGACTTGAGTTTGTGTAAATAAGTTCGATGCTTAAAGGAGCCCGTAGGAAATTGGTGTTAGATTTTTTGCAGTTCACCTAAATTCTCCAAGTGTTTAGTGTAATATTGAGAAGGTGGACTGCGTATTCTTACCATATTACTATTAAGATTTATTAATAACTAAGTTAACATGAATTTCAGTTATTAATTTTACTCCACATGATATTCCGCACACCCAATTCACACAGTCACCAACCGCCACTGATATATATATATATTTTAACTGCAAACAACACAGTATAATTAATGTAAAGAACGACGCTTGTGTAGAAGAAACGTCCGCACAAGATGGGGGGAGAGAACGAGCAAATGAAAAATAAGGCACCTCCCAGGAATCGAACCTGGGATCATCCAGTTGCCGGTCGGATATGTTAACCACTGCACCAAGGTCCCCGATCAGTCACAACTCGTAATTCTCCTACACACGAGCGGAATCAAATGCCCTGAGGGGGCACCTTCTCATGCCGTACATATATACATTTTAACTGCAAACAACACAGAGTATAATTAATTTAAAGAATCCCGGGTTCGATTCCTGGGAGGTGCCTCATTTTTCATTTGCTCGTTCTCTCCCCCTATCTTGTGCGGACGTTTCTTCTACACAAGCGTTGTTCTTTACATTAATTGTACTGTGTGTTTGCAGTTAAAATGTATATACGGGGCTCCAATAAACCTTAGCCCCGCCAGCCCATGGCCTAAACCATTAGAGGTACAGTAAAACTAAACATACCTTACAAAAGAGAATTTAATCCTGCATTTAATGAGAAACAATTAAAACTTGTGTTCCTGCCATTGGCTTCCAAGACAGCCTGAATTCGCTTTGGGTAGCTTGCCAAAAGTGACGTGAATAGATCTTGATCGTTACGCAAATTTGCTAAAACAGTTTCAATGTGTTGCGTCATTGTATCCTTCGAAAATCGATTTGCTGCAGGTTCTTGAAACAAGAGACATTCAACCTTGTCCTTTATAACTGATCCAATGTGTTCACAGACGTTCAGGTCAGGAGAATTTCCTGGCCATTCTTCATTTCCAAAGAAATCGATCTCATGGTTCCGCAACAACTGTTGAGTGGCTAATGCCTTAAAGCAGGGGGCCTTATCGTGCAGAAGTGTGACCTGATCGACATCCATAACATTGTTTGGGTTTCTTAGAAAAGGAATGACATGCTGGGATAGAATAATATCACGAAAATACTGTCCACCCCAACTCTGACCATTTGGCTTCAGCACCCACATGAGCTTCTTTGCAGTGAACAAAACAAACACATCAACACAGTCTGGACTTTTTAATAATTCGCGATAATGTTCATTGTCATCGATTTCATCTGGTGTTGTGGCCCACACTCGATCATTTTGGTAGTTAGGCCGACGTGTTACGTAAACAAAAAATTCATCGGAGACAGCTAAATGCATGAAATCATCCACATCCCAATCTTCAAGATAATGGGCAAACCACATTCTGTCATCGATGTTAAGTTGAGTTTTTCTTGGCTTTGGAAGTTCATGCCAAGGCTTTAAACCTTGCCTATGAGTTATGACGGTACAGTCGAATGATCTCACCACTAACGATCTTTCCTCTCAACACTTCGATCTCTCTACAAAGTTTAGCACAGCTGTTTTTCCGCTTACGCGTACCGCTTTCAATGATGTCCTTTGTTTCCTGAGAGAGTGGCAAATTTGGGCGCCCAGATTTGGTTGTATCCATTTCACATTCATCCAAAGTTTTATTCCAATTTCTTTTGACGAAGTCCTCACTTCTTCGCAACTTTTTGGCAACCCATGAACGTGTTATAAAGGTGGCTCCAGCATCACGAGCTTCCCGAAATGTTATTGCTCGTATGCCATCTATCACACGTTGCCTCTCCGAATCATCAATTAATTGAGAAGCCATTATATTATCACTTTATCAGCTAGAGTAATTTTAATACCTGCAATAAATAAAGAATTTTATATATTTTTATAATCACAAAAACTATTTCGATATAAGTAAACATGTAAGCTACAAATGGGGGGGCTAAGGTTTTTTGGAACCCCTTATATACAGCATGAGTATAATTAATGTAAAGAATCCCAGGTTCGATTCCTGGGAGATGCCTCATTTTTCATTTGCTCGTTCTCTCTCCCCATCTTGTGCGGACGTTTCTTCTACACAAGCGTCGTTCTTTACATTAATTATATATATATATATATATATATTTGTATAATATAATATGATATACAGGATCCTAATATGAATATACCAAAAACAAATATGATGATTATTAATATTATATTTACAGGTATCCAAGAGAATTTTAAAAACCATGCGATTTTCCCACAAAATGTGCAATTAAGTATAAAAATGATAAAATGGAGCTAATGGCACATACCACATAAAAGCGTATAGACTACGTCCTATTGGGGGTGTCATTTTTAATTAGTTTAATAGACTACTGTTACTTTACAGTAAATTCTAAGTTTCCTCTTTTTCATTACCTTGTTTTTGAAAGTGAATAAGATGACAACTCCATGAAAGAAGGCAAAAATTGTTATATTTGTGCATGAAAAAGGGTTCAATTATTGCTGCTCAAAGACACTTTCGATGTAAAATGAACAAACCACCACCTGAAAGACATACCACACGAAGATGGGTTAAACACCGAGAAAAATGGAACTATAATGAAATGTGTTCCGTAAAGAATTTACCAGAAGCCCTAAGAAGTCAATTAGGATAGGAGAGTGAGTTGATCGTATTGGGCTTCTCTGTCCGTAGAATCTTTCATAAAGAATTGCATTTTAAAGTTTACAAGGTGGCAGTGCTCAAGTATCTTTTAGAGGAAAATTATGAAACCAGAATAAACGCATGCAATGATTTAATCGAAAGGATAGAATCAGATGAATACTTTCTACCAAATCTCATTTTTAGTGACGAGGCTACATTCCATATTTCAGGCAAAGTAAACCGCCATAACTGTAGGATTTTGGGTCAACGCAACCCACGTGAAATCTATGAACATGATAGGGGTTCCCCTAAAATAAATGTCTAGTGCGCTTTGTCACATCTATAGACCTTATTTTTCTGACGAACGAACTGTAACTGGCGGTTCTTACCTGAAGATGCTAGTTTTTTATTCCACACTCGCAAGAAATTCCCTGCTTGTTACAAAGAACAACTAACCTTCCAACAAAATAGACCACATTTTGCTCGAAACGTGCGAACATTTTTGAACGAAACATTTCCAGGGCATCGGATTGATAGGGGAGTAGCCACAAAATGGCCTGTTCTCTTCCCCGATTTATCCCGTCTGGAGTTCCATCTTTGGGGCGTTTTGAAAACAAAATTCTGCCATAACAAACCAAGGGATCTTCAGAAGCTAGAACATCGTATCCGTGATGTTGTCACGTCCATCCCTGAAGCTATGTTGGAAAACGTGTTTTCAGAATATGAACGCAAAATAAGATTAATTATAGGTAATGATGGGACTCATGTAGAAGTTTATTGATTGAATTAAATAAAACTTCTAACCCTTTAGAATAAAATGTCATCTGGATTTTGCTGCTATCTGAACTAATATATGTTCTTAAATCATGTTAAAGTAATTGAACTCTAACTACAATTCATTGTAATTTAAATAACTTTAATATTTAAACATTTTGGGGTATATTAAACTATTATAAACATAACGTTCGTAATAAACTTGAATTCAGTTAAATTTAAATTTATCTATTTAATTTCAGTATTTAAATTTGAAATCTAATTTTCATTTTTTAAATAAAACTTTGATTTGACCATCCATATTCCTATCTTTTTATGAAACTTGTACCACCAAGGTATCCATTGGCTATGTATACTTTAATAATACGTGTAGTACCATCATTTATGTTCTTTTCTTTTGTTCCTCTCCGTGAATTCTTAAATCTAGTGATCCAAACGCTTAATTTTCCTACTTATTTCATTAACCTACTCTTGAAGGATAATTATAATTAAACTGATAATAAATAAGTAAATCCGGTGTGTAAATTCCACTATTAAATTTCACTCTCTTTAAGTCTAAAATTTCTCTGAACAATCCAGAGAACTAATTATATATTTTATTAAATTTAAATTACCCGGGATATTAAATTAGAAAGTTATAATGGCATATGTACAGGGTGTTTCGGAAGTCTGGACCTATCGGCAGAATTCACCTTTTACTTTTGCAGTATTTTAACAATTGTTCAAATTGCTTCACGTCATTATAACTTGCATAAACATATTGATTGTCGCACGTAGGCTTCTCTGAATTAAATTAATAAATTAAATTATTAATAAATAACCCTAATGGCCTACGAGTTCAGACTTCTGAGGCACCCTGTAATTGTATGTAATGATTTAACAAAATCCGGCTGTTTGTGCATTCAATTACGAAGCAACTGGCTTTCATTTTCGAATCATATCGAGCCACAGACACAATCTTTCAGATTGAAAAGGACTTCGAGAAGTTGAGGGAAGTCTCTGATGACGTCAAGTTCCTGAATGATATTCCATTTCAACAGTGGAAATAATGAATATGAAGAAATGTGCACCTGATTTGTCACGGAAATAATATAAAAACCTAGATTTTGTGGAGGTTGTTTCAGAGGTAGAAAGCTTGAAGTTCCAAGCATCTTCATTGATGCCAGTCATCTATAACACTACACATCTGGATGTGCTAAACTTGCTACAAAAATGGGATCTAACAGCTGCTTATCGAGATATGGAAATCCTGCCCCCCCCCCCCCCAAGTATTTCTCAGAGTCTTTATGTGAACGTGAAATCTTGTGAACGCAGCTTCAGTTAATTTAAACTGGTCGAGAATTATGGTCATTCATGAACCAAGAACAATTTAATTGTATTGTCGGTTGAGTAAAAATTTACAAAATCCTTGAAATATGATTATAAATTGATAATTTCTTAACTGTAAAAGCCAATTGTAGAAAGTTCTTGCCTCGGGCGCCAAACTGCCTCGGTACGGCACTGCTCTGATATACATTTAATCTAATTTTTACATTTCTTCATTCATATAGGCCTACATACGTATGCATGGTGGGCTACGTCGTGGCTAGTTGCAACACTGCTTCCCGTTAGATCAGTGAAATTATATGATATTAGGTATAGATAGGTGACCATCCTTTGCGTTCAGATGAAATAGCAACCTTTGGTTCGGTTTCCACACAAATTTGTAGGTCCCTTTTACCACATGACCTTACGAAACAAACAGTTAAACAATTCCAAACATCATTATGTATGCATGGTCATGTTCACAATTTTTAAAAGTACCGCCATTGTTCTTTATACTATATACACAGTATATATTGTATAGTATAGAAAACAATGGTGGTACTTTTAAAAATTGTGAACATGACCATGCACACAATAATGTTTGGAATTGTTTAAAATACGGTAGCGATGTAGTCTGTATGTATAGATGTGTATATACAGTTGTAAAGGAAAGTTCGTCGGCGTCCTTATATGGCTACGTATGGTATGTATATTTCTATATCGAAAGCGCATTGGTGACGTTTTGGATGCTGATTGGTGGGAGATTTATATATAATAATTATACAGGTACAGTATATGGTAGTGTTCTCGTAATAATTATTCTATTGAATAAGAAAAATGCATGTCTAAATATATATATACTGTGCAGTGGTGGCTCGTCGGTAGGCACTGCGGAACTGCAGTACCCCTAAATTTTTTATTTACAATTGAAATAATCAAGAACAATATAAGGATGAGCTCACTGAATAACTTTTTCAATAACTTTTAAACTTTTATTCATTGCTCAATGCTCATCCTTTTATTTCAGTAATTATTTCAACCCATTCTTAGAGACAGCACCCCTAGAATTTTTAGTCACGAGCTGCCACTGATACTGTGTGTATATATCTCAAATGTTTATGGAAAATTTATTGTATATGATCTGCGAGTTATAACTGCGTATGTAAAATGTAAACGGTGTTATCGAGGGTATATACTGTAGAGGGGGGAATATGGAGTATGGGGCTGTGTGTGTGTGTGTGTGAACGAGTATGTAAGGGATAAATGTGTAAAAGAGAGATAAGATGTGTAAAAGAGAGAGGGTTGTGAAAATGAGGTGTAACCCTAGTCACGGGATCTTCCGTGCTTCCCAAGGAACAAGGGGGTTCTAAGCCCTGGCGGACAATTCTGTCACCGCACGGTGTCACACAAGCGCAAGGCGTGCGGATTCTTTACTTCGAGTAAGATTGACTGGAGGAGGGTTAAGATACTTTAACAATAAACCAACACGAGTTAGGTTTGGCTCTGGGGTATGCCAACACGAACTAGTTTTTTAACGTTTAACTCTAAACAATCTGGATTTACAAAATTCCAGCAAATTATGACTAGCAATCAAGTGTTCAAAAGAGTCTGGTATTTTATATCTGATCGAGACTGTGGAACGAGGGAAAAACACTTAGAATACACAGTATATTAACAAGAACACTAATAACAAGTAGGGCAAATCCTGAATTAATAAAACTTAGCCTTCAATATAACGTTTTAAAAGACCCTAGAATAAACTACAGTAGTTATACAGGGTGTCCATAAATGTTTACCCTGTAAACAGTATGCTCTCATGTTTTAATGACGAATCTTACATCCGTTTTCTTTTTACAGGTGATCTCGTACACGCATGGAGTTCCTGTGCTGATGTGTTTCGTCTACCGCATTCGCCGCTAGGAGCGCTGTAGTAGCTGTTCAGTTAAGATGGCGTCTGTGACAGAGAAGGCATAATGTGTTGTGTGGCTTGCAGAAACAAAATCTCCTGTCAGTGTTCAGCGAAGGTTCAGAACAAAGTATGGAAAGAATCCACCTGATGTGAAGTTAATTAAGGCGTGGATGAAAAAATTCTTCGAAACTGGAAACGTGGAAAAGGGAAAGAGCAGTGGTAGACCATCAGTTTCCGATGGGACAGTGGAAACACTGAGAACACTGTTTCCGCAACTGTGTACCTGGATATGCTCACCAATTACGCCATCCCCCAGCTGCAGGACAGGCAGCCAACTGTCATCTTCCAACAAGATGGGGCACCCCCTCATTGGGCGCATGTTGTTCGTGAAACTCTCGACGCAACATTTCCAAATCGATGGATTGGCAGGGAGGGGCCAATCCCATGGCCCCCAAGATCACCAGACATTACCCCGCTGGATTTATTTCTCTTGGGTCATGTTAAAGATTTGGTTTATGCAACAGTTGTTCCAAATATTAGGACATTGCGAGAACGCATTACGGATGCAATTGCAACAGTTAACCCACCAATGTTGGAAAATGTGTGGCGTGAGTGTGAATACCGTTTAGACATTTTACGTGCCACTAGGGGTGCACATGTGGAAGCTTATTAAGTTCATTAACTATGTATCAAAACTTTGTATGTTTATCTACTTATGATTAAAACTGTGTTTGAATACGAGTGTTTATTTAAAAGTTATAGAATGCTTTAATCAGGGTAATCATTTATGGACACCCTATATAACTAACACCAAATTCGTAATAACAGGAATAATGTTACAAAATATGAGGAAATGCAATCAACTCTTTACAAAGGTACAAAGAATACTTAGCATGGTCGCTCAAGGTTACTGGATAAGGTATCAGGATACAAATAACAGTACAATTCCAAAGCGAAGCAAGATTTGATTCTGCGTCTAGTAAATTAATAGCCGTTACGTCGATGCTTGAAGAGTCCACTACCACTATGAGGCCTATAGATTCGTTACAGGCCTCAATATACAACCTAAAAGTAATTTTTCGTTTCGTGACCGGCGATAGTGCATAAGGTGGCTGTAAATTATAAATGGATAAAGTAAAATGATGCACTTAATGCAAAACCACACAATATTTGGTAATGTGTTTTATGTTCGTAAACCCCAAAAAATCGTCTATCGAAGCGTCTATTGTTTTAATGACTTAATGAAATAATTTTGGCAACCCTGGTGTTATGAAAAGAATTTGATAATTTGGTTAGGTCAACTGAATGTCCGGTTGGGTTAATTGAATGCCCAGTTAGGTCAACTGTATGCTCTTGACAGTTGGTTAGGTTATGATATTTTTGTTTAAACTAACGAACGAAAATATCACAACTTAACCTAACCAATCATCAGGGGCGTATAGTTGTGACCGAACCGGGCATTCAATTGGTTAGGTTAACAACTTGCCCAAAAATTACTAAATTTAAACAACTGCAAACTGATTTACCTGTTTGATAGTTGTTCGTTTTTTTCTGCTTCAATAAAGGTTTTTAATTTTTTGAGTTTACGAACGTAAAACACGACATTACCCAATATTTGGTGACTTCATACCCCTGTAGTGATCTAAAATTTTCTAAACAGTGCTTAGAGGCTAGAAATAAGGCAAATAAAATGTTAGGGATTATTAAGAGGAATTTTGGGATCACCTGAACATCAGGGCACCCGGCCTTCGTTAGTTAACCTTATAAGGCTAACTAACGAAAATATCACGACTTAACGTAACCAATCGTCAAGGGCGTACAGTTGACCTAACGATTTAGTTAGCCTTATAAGGCTAACGAAAATATCACGACCTAACCTAACCAATCGTTAGGTCAACTGTACACCCTTGACGACTGGCTAGGTTAAGTAGTGATATTTCCGTTAGTTAGTCTTATAAAGTTAACTAAAGAAGGCTTGGGGCCCTGATCTTCAGGTGATCCAAAAATTATGGCCGGTACAATCCATGATCACTTCGCTACAAAAGAGAAGTTCAAAGTGGCGGCCCGACGATATGACGCTCTATGGAAAGCAGGAGGTTGCGAAAAGAAAATTTAATCAAAATATACACAATTCGTAATTCAAAAACTTATAAGCAAATAGTTTGACTAAAGCAACGCCAATTAACCCTACCTCAGTGTAGAGAGGTTTTGCGAGCGTTATTCTTCAAGCAGAACAGAAATGCATTGAATCTCGTTCAACCTGTCAAAACTCTTTCATTAACTTATATACACTCATTCACGGAAGAATTCAACC
Source organism: Bathynomus jamesi (assembly GCA_023014485.1). NCBI lineage: Eukaryota > Metazoa > Arthropoda > Malacostraca > Isopoda > Cirolanidae > Bathynomus > Bathynomus jamesi. The sequence continues at coordinate 489,082 of JAJOZX010001207.1, forward strand.
TATAACCTGTTAGTATTAGCAAATAGTATATATCACTTTCAACCATTACAATAAATACAAAAATATCTAAAACAATTTGAGCCGCAATATTCACTGGTTTAGAATTCGAACAAACTTTTTAACACTTTCATATACAAAGTAAAAAGGACAAACTTTTGTCTCCGGTCACAACCACTAATAGAATACCCACACATTCGCCATTCATACCTTGCACTCTTATGAACACAAAACAAAAGACAATCGCATATCCAGTACATACTCACATGCAATCAAGCCTGTTCTGCTACAATGGTAATTTGCTTTTCAGCAAGTTTGTTAAAGACTCAAGTTTGTTAAATACGAAATAATTGGGGTAGTTTCCCGGCGCTTTCCTCAGTAAGTAAATCTATGTAGAGTTATCCCAACAGAAGTTGGTACGCCGGCTGCACCAAATTTGAATCCAGGGCCAGTGAGAGAGAAAGAGAGAGAATATTTGAATTTACTGTACATATGCATGTATATACGAAGTTATACCGCCTCGGTGGTGTAATGTTTAGCGTCGTTAGCTATAAATCCACTAACTATGGTTCGAATCCCGGTGCATGCAGCCGACATACCAATTTCTGTTGGACTAAAGTTACTACACAGCTTTCTTTCTGAGTAGGGCACCGGGAAACCACCCCATTTTTTTTCCCACAAACCTACTGAAAATCAGATTACTGTTTACATTTCACATATATATACAGTATATATATAATATAATATATATATATATATATATATATATATATATATATATATATATATATATGTATATGTAGGAGCATAACGGAAAATTCCTTTTCCTTGCCTCTCTCACATGGCTTGCAGATGTAAACAAGGCAGTAAAACCTAAACACGTAGGCAGGAAACAGGCCCAGAAAGAAACGCAGATTTTACTTTGTTTCCCGAAAAATGCCCGCCAAGACAACGTGTCACCAGAGCCTATATAAGCGCGAGTCCATTTCAAGTCGCTCTCATTGTCACAAATTTCTTCTACTACTTCTTTCACCACCTTTCTCTACAAAAAAAAAAAAAAAATGGTGTCAATAATCCAGCAGGGTTGAAAGCACCTTAAACAGAAAAAACAAACATTGATCAGTTTTGTTTCGACTTCGTTTCACTCACTCTTCATCTCCAACCTTCGTCATGTAACTCCACTCGATCTCAGCCGGCCGACCCGCCGACCACGAAACTCAGGTTGATCCGACACGAAGGACATTGCCGTTGAGGCCGACCATATTCCATCTCCCCAGAAGCAACATCACTCCTGCAAACCTCAACCGGGGCCCAAGTCTCGCCGTTCAGTCGATTTGGAGTTATCCTGTTTTCATAGCTGATCTTCGTCATCAAAATCCCAGGTCTGTAAAGAGTGTAAACCTCAATAGGCCACCAGCTCACTTGACCTACAGTGTTTTACTATGTCCAATAGGCTATTCGCTTCCAACAACTATAACTTCAACAAACTCTGCCTAACCGCATTATGCTTCAAAAGTGTCTTCAGTACCGTAAAATCGAACTCGCCATTAGACCGTAATTAGGCCTATTTCATTGGTGTGTTGAATATCGTATTCTCATTACCTCAGTTATTGCTTTTAACATCACTGTATCATTTAACTCTTATCCTGTGTAAAATCATTCCTTATTGTCAATAATAATATTACACAATTTCCGTATAAATAATTGTTAATCACTGTGAACAGGTAATCCATTTATTTTTTTAATAATTAAATGAAAACTACAAAGTCATTTCTGTCTCCTTTATTAAATATTGTTTATTTGGTTGAAAGGCCAAATTGGTGACCCTATAAAATATTTCATTTTATTCAAATGTGAAATTATAGTGAGCCTACCGTTGAGCCGCTATATATATATATATATATATAATATATATATACGAATACTGGAGGCTTCCTTAGTTTTTAAAATTTTACCTGTTCGGCCACTTATTCCCATATGCGAATAAAATCTAGCCCTGAGAGAGCGAACAGTGCTGCCGATGTAATTCCCAAGGAGACACCTGGGGCAGGTAAATAAATATACAACACCGCTACGCAACGAGTCAGGGGTTCGATCCTTCGCTGAGAAAAAGCTACCTAAAGACGTTTTATTAATAAATATGATGCGGAAATCAGTATGATAAAAAAATTTCCTTAACAATTTTGTAAATTTAAGCTTAAATTCCTTATTCAAGGGACCCATTTCAGGTACCAAGAAATATTTTATATCCTTCGGCACAGTAATACATGGAAGTTGAGGGCTATAAACATTATTTAAGAAGGATCTAATTAGTTTGTCTACATATTGAACAGGAAAACTATTATTAGTAAAGTATGATCTTAGATTATTAAATTCATCATTAAGTAAGGTAAAATTAGAGGTCAAATTATATCCTCTGAACAGGAGAGTTTTAATACAAGACATCTTATAGTTGAAATCAGTAAAACTAAAAAAATTCATGCCCAAACCAGTGAAAGTGGGTTTCCTATAAACTGATGTAGTAATAGAATCACCGTTTTTCGAAATTAAAAGATCTAAGAAGGGGAGGGAGCCATTTTGCTCAGTTTCCATTGTATACGTTATATTGGGGTGCAAAGAATTTAGGAAGTTAAAGAATTGTTGCGCTTGTACCGCATTATCAAAGACTGCTATCGAATCATCAACGAAGCGTCGATAGAAAATTGGCTTGAGATGAGTGGGAGATTGTCTAAAAATTACACTTTCTAAATGAGTCATAAAAAAGTCAGCTGCTAACGGTCCGACTGGTGATCCCATCCCTACCCCATCAATTTGTTGGTAAACCTTATTGTTGAAAGTGAAATAGCATTGTTTGAAGACCAATTCTAAAAGTTCCTTCAAATGAGACAATGAAAAACCATGAAAATTATCAACTGAGCTAAAAACCCTATCTAAAATAATGGCAATAGTTTCAGATACAGGTACATTTGTGAAAAGTGACTTTACATCAAAACTGACAAAAAACTTTTTTGAATCGAAGTTTTTACCCAGGAGTTCTTTTTGGAATTCAAACGAGTTATTTATAGTGTAAACATTTTTCGCAAAGGGGGACAGGAGACGAACAACAAATTTTGCCAATTGAAAGGTGGGTGACTGTTAGGTCACCTCTGGTACCTATCAGAAGAACTGGTAGCCTTGGCCTTTTATGATGATGAAGTGCCTACTGAAACAAAAAACAAAATGGTAAAGGCCTTGCAAAATACAATAGAAACTCTTCCTGCAAAACGGGCTTTTCTAGATCCTGCACTTATTCCAACGAAGAAATTAGAAGATTTTGTCACATCAAATACTCAAAGATTCTTTACAATAACAGAATTTAGTTCAAAATTTTTACTCAAAGATGCTAAAGAATGGCATAATGAAGAATATAACTTCGCTAAGAAATCTATCAAACAGTGGAAAGTCGTGAATGATATAACGGAAAGAGGAGTAAAATTAATGGATGAATATAATAAAATACTAACACATGACGAAGATCAAAAACAATTCTTGCTACAAGTAATGAAAAACTACAGGGCTGTTTACCCTGATAGAAAAAAAAGAAACATTGATGAAGTAAGGACAGCTAATGTCTCAAATATCATGCTAGTTTAATTATGCATGCTTGTGGTTATGGTAGGACCTACGGGAGAGCTTTCCACGTTAAAAAAAGCAATGCGCCTTACACTGTACCTCCTGGGTGGTGTGGAAAAATTTGACAATTTGAGTCGTTCTGTCAATTTTTAATTGCTGGTAGCAACCCCTAAAAATTAAAAATTTGCTAAAATATTTTAGGATAGTTGTTTTTATGCTGAAATGAACCATTTAAAGGGTTGAACACATTAAAATATAAACATTTTTTTTTTACCCCCATATTTGAATCACCCTAAATTATATATATATATATATATATTGGCGAAGTTGGTAGTTTCGGTAAAGAAGGATCGTTCGTTGGTTACGGACAAAAAAGTGTCCATTTTTTAGAAGCGGATTTCAGGTCAGTTTGTATTTGGGAAGTTGTTAAGAACATTTTCAGTAACATTCAGATGGATTGGAAAAAAAAAACTCAAAAAAGTTAACACTGATACTAAATATTTCGGATAAATTTTAAGCGTTTGGAGTAGACTCCTCGGTTTTAAGGGAGGCAACCGGAGTTGAGGCTCGTGTTCTGAAGTAGAAGACAGCCTTGAGGGAGATCTTCATTGAGCATCATCCCACTCTGAAGCCCGAAAAGAGATATCTACGCTGTCTACCTTTCTCCTAATTCTACTGACTATCCAAAACTCTTTGACTACTTCACCTCGAAAATGGAATACAGTCTATCCCATTCTCCTTTTGCTGAAATCTCCATTTTAGATTTCAATGTTCACCATCACCACCTTCTGCTTTTCTCCCAGTTCACTGACATTCCGAGCGAACTGGCTTACAACTTCTCTATCTCCCTTTTAGTCCGTGGGCCAGAAGGGTTGATCGGTATCACTCGGGGGAACCAAACGTCCCTCACACCAATGATGAAGGATGCTAAGTAGATGATAATAATGCTTGTTGGACATTTCAAAAGAGTAGTTTTATTGTTTTATCAGCATTTTAAGTTTGCGTTCAATATTAAAATATTAGGTGCCTGCGTTTGATGAAGATTTACACTAAAACGCTACTAGATACAGATGTCTAGCAAGCATATTTGGAAACTACAGATTACAAGCTTTCCAAAAAGCATTGTTTCATCTGTGCCTTAGTGGTACGGTTGGTCAAAAATTGGGGTCTGGCTCACGGACTATTTCTAGTATCCCCGATCGCCTTGGAGATAGGTCCAACATTCTGGGTTTATTTCTCACCACTGATCCTTCTTCCTAATCTGTCAAACTTTTTTTCCGTTAGGGTACTCCAACCACAATCTTATATCTGTTTTCTGTCCTGTTGCTCTAGTTCGGCCTTTGAATCCTCCCAAGAGGAGATGCCTTTGACACTCTGGCGCAGCTGATTGGGAGGCCTTTAGGGAGTATTTCTCTGATTTCCCATGAAATTATTTAGTGCTTCCGGGGCAGGGGTTTCACCGTGTGCGCTGAGCGCATCACGGAGGTGATTCTCTTAGACATGGAGGCGTACATTCCATATTCTATTCCTACTACTAATTCAAAAAACCTTGGTTTAATTTTACTTGTTCTAATGCTATCCGCAATAGAGAGGAGGCTTTCAGAATGTACAGTCGCCATCCAACTCCTGACTCTCACGTAGCTTATATTTCTGTCCGGTATCGTACAAAATCTGTTCTTCGACTGCAAAAAATTCATTCATCAGACACAAATGTTAAAACCTATCCAATTCTAATTCTTATCGCTCTTTCTGGCACCAAGCCCAGAACATCTCCAACAGTTTTACTGCTTCTTCTTTCGCTTTTCTTTTCCATTCCGACGGCTCAGTTGGCCTGTCTTCTGATAAAGCTTAAATCTTCGCTCAAACTCAACCCTGGAAGATTCCGGTGCTGTTCCTCCATCTCCCCCCCCCCTGTGACTTTATTATGCTTGGAATTAGAATCTCTTCCAATGATGTTCTTTCTGCCCTACCTGGGCTCAACTCTAGGAAAGCATAGGGTCCTGATGGTGTTTCTCCTGTTGTTCTCAGGAACTGTGCTTCTGTGCTGATACCCTGCCGAGGCAAACTCTTTCGTATTTGTCTTTCACCTGGTACTTTTCCTTCCTACCGGCAGTTTGCTTTCATTCAGCCTATCTCAAAGAAAGGTGACCGTTCTCAATACTTAAACTATAGTCCAATTGCTTTTATTTCTTGCCTTTGTAAAGTTTTTTAATATATCCTTAATTGGATGAGTCTTAAATACCTCTCTTCTCGCAATCTTCTTTCAGATTGTCAGTATGGGTTCCACAAGGGATGCTCTACTGACGATCTTCTTGTATATCTCTCTGACTTTTGACCATTTCCTTTTGGGATTTCGGTGAAACCTTTTTCATTTCGATAGACATATCAAAAGCTTTTGATAGTCTGGAACAAATCCTTAATTTCCAAACTCCTCTCCTTTAGTTTCTATCCTTCTGTCTGTGCCTTCACCTCTGTTTTCCTTTCTGCCGAGCTATAGCTGTGGTTGCAGATGGCCACCGTTCTTCGCCTAAAGCTATTAATAGTGGCGATCCTCAGGGCTCTATCCTGTCACCTACTCTTTTTCTTTTATTTATCAATGATCTATTAAGTCGCACTTCCTGCCCTATCCACTTCTATGCCGATGATTCCGCTCTTCACTTCTACTCCCGGTTCCCAAAGCGTTCTTCTCAACAGTCACTCCATGCCTCGCGTGGAATGTCTATGATACACCTGACCTCTGATTGGGGCAAAGAAAACCTTGTAGCTTTCAATGCCTCAAAAAAACAGTTCCTTCATCTATCTACTAGTCACAATCTTCCACACGACTATCCCTTACCTTCACCAATACAGAACTCAATCCTCCCTCTTCTCTTAACAGTCTTGGAGTTTTCTTTTCTCGTGATCTTTCCTCGAAAGATCACATATACTCTCTTTCCAAAACAGCTTCGAAGAGGTTAGGTTCGCTGTACCGGCTCCGCAGTTTCTATACAGAACATGTATAGGTGTCTTGTCCACCTTCCGCCCCTGTATGGAGTACACTTCTCATGTATTGGGTCGCTGAACCCTCACAGCTCTACTTGACCGGATGGAATCAAAGACTTTTCGTCTCATCAATTCCCCGCCTCTTACTGACTGTCTTCAATCCCTTCCCTTCGCCGCAATGTTGCCTCACTCTCTCTTTACTGTCGGTATTATAACGGACACTGCTCTTCTGAAGTCTCTAAGGGGCCGTTCAAAAATTACGTAACGCTATTTTTGCTAAAACTTGACACCCCCACCCCCTTGTAACATTCCGTAACGCTAGACGAGACACCTACTAAGATGTTAAGTAACCCCTAATAGGGGGTGTCTGGTCTAGTGTTGTTATGGAACGTTATAAGGGAGTTGGGGGGGTCACGTCTTAGCAAAACCAGCGTTACGTAATTTTTGAACTGCCCCTAACTGCAAGCCTCCTCCAGACTTTCGACAGTTTCTCATTCCTTTTCTGTCGAATTGTCTAACACAAGGGTTAATCAGTTTTTTCAATCTTTCATCTAGTCAACCGGTCAACTCTAGAACAATCTTCCTTAATCAATCTTTCTCCTTGCCTGTGATCTCCAATCTTTCAAACGCAGTGTCCAGGCATCTCGAAAACCTTGGACCTTGATTTTGGTTCTCTTCTTCTTGTATGGGTGGGGCTTAATGCGGGCATTCGCCCTTGGCCACTCTTTTCTACATAAAAAAATTATTAACTTGAGAACGTGGGGTTATTAATTTAGTTTAACTGAACCTAGGTTTTAGTTAGGGTTATGGCTGTGCCTCGTATAGTAGATGTTTATTTTTCATTATTTTCTGTAATTGCTATTGTTAATAAAATTTATTATTATTATTATTATTATTATTATTATTGTTACATAACTTATATACGAGTATATATTCAAATGCGTTTACTCGATAAAATAACACTGCCCAACACCAATTTTGCTGATTTAATTCTAACACCTGTTTTTAGGTAACTTTGGTGTGCTGATTTAAAAAATCACCTTAGTTTTTGCCTATCACGTCAGGTTTTCGAGCAATCAAATACGGAGATATCGCATTTTGGCAGGGTTATGCCCAATTTTTTTTCTTTTCAAAAAATAAGTTTTTACATACTCAGAATCAGCATGGAAAAGTAAACAATTGTGCAGGGAGTGAACTTTAATATACAATGGTAATATTGACACATAAAGTGCTTAAAAGTGTTTAAATAAGCAAAAAATGAATCCATGATCATGACGTCACGCTCACACCTGGGGAAATCACAGATACCCAAGATTTTAATATGTTGTACATGACCTTTAGATTTAATGCACAGATTTGCGTATTCCACAGATAAAATTTTAACAGCAAAACAGCTGTTAGCAGGTCTCAAAAATCATCAATTTTGATAAGTGCCCTTCATGGATCACCCAAAATAGGCATATTGCATTGCACATTGCACGAAAACCTGATGTGATGGACAAAATCTAAGGTGATTTTTGAAATCAGCACATCAATATTATCCAGAAACAGGTCTTAGAATTAAATCACCAGCAAAAACCTTTTTTTTTGTTGGGCAGTGTAATTATTAGGAGATCACTATCATTTATATATTTATTATTCCGCATATAATACGTAAAAAGGAAAGGTGGGGCTTAGTAAAAAAATTTATTATTTTTATCTATTCATATGTCTAAATTTTCCATCAATTAGCATCGAAAATCTCACCAATGAGCTTTCGAAATATCCATACATATCACGTATCTTAAGGACGCCGACCAACATTCCTCCGCAACAGTGGCGACGCCAAGTGGAGAAGAGGGGAGGCTGGTGCCTCCCCTTCCGCCTCCCCTAAAGAATCTAAGAATATACTGTACATCTCCCATATTAAAAGTATTTCATTTCGTTAGATTAATCTCGGTTGATTTGTGAAATTCCAATATTTTGATAAATGTACGCCAATGATGGAAATGGGTTTTAGGAACTAGGTACACGCTTGGGAAAAGGAGCACACACACACACACACACACCACATATATATATATATATATAAAATGATGACATATATAAGTCATCAAGAAATAGTTTTGCAACCCCTGATTTTCGTCCTACCATTACTAATGCGCCATCAGTTACAATTGCAAATTGAGAAGTAGGTACACCCTGTGTACCAGCGTGTCCCCCCATTTCCATCACTGATGTACGCGCTTGGCAACCTACTAAGTGTTGCCATACAGTAAGTTAATTATCTCCCCCTCCCTCACTGTGCCCTTCGAATCGGTATCTCTCGTGATCAAGGCAACTAAAAGTATCGTGATCAAGGCAACTAAACAGGAGGCCCAAGTTTCCTTTCCCATCCTTCAACGTCGTCTTCTGAACCAGAGTATTAGGTTATGGAATTACTTACCAAGAGATGTAGTCCTCTTCCATGAAGGAAACCAATTCATAAGCAATTTAGATACTTTTTGTAAGGAATTAAGTCTTGTTAGTTTTTTGTCTTTCTTTCACATGTTTGTCATGCTTGGGTTTTCTTGACAGTTGTGTCATTTGTTCAATATATTAACTTATGAGGAGTATTTGAAATACAAAATTCAACAAGCTTGAACTATGCCATTGTTTAACATTGCTACATTTAATTTTGTGTCATTTCACTTTGGTTATGGGAAAATGGTGAGACTCATCATTACTTTTGTGAGAAACAGTGTATGAAATGTATTGGTTCAAGTATGAAATCATATGGCATATACGGTATATAAATTAATCAGTGTATCAAATCAATATTCACCTCCCAACTTCCCAAGCCTATCTCTCTGCCACCCTTCCGCCTCCCCAATTTCCAAATCCTGGAGTCGCCATTACTCCGCAACTGTACGTATACATGTTAAGTTATCCTTTTTCTTCTAAACTCGAACGGCATGGAAAATTATTGAAGTATCTAATCAAAGGTGTCGACCTGTGGATGTGCACGATGAAATCCATGTTTTCATCTACAGATCTACAGATCTACAGAAGATCTACAGAAGCTAAGGCTAACAAGGTAAGATGGTGGCAAAAATAGGTGCGCATAGATTTACATTGGAAAGGAAGATTTTACTTCGAAATTTTTCATGGGTTCTGTTTTTGTTTTATATGTATTGCATTACAACCTTGTTTAACCTTAGTTTTCCTTCCTCCCGAATTGTTCATTCTGACGAAGGTCAAGCTTGTCACGCCACCTTAGAACTACAGTTTAACGTAGAATCCGTACCACGCCCCACCAGCATCCAAGCGTCTTAACCACTAGGATATCCATTTATCTACCAACCAAATTTTTCTTTATTGTGTGGAAGGATGAACAGCTGGGTTTTGCTGCACGCCGCCTGCCATCACTAGGTCTCGATCCTGGTGCCGATGGATTCGTAGTCAGCGACGCTAACCACTACACCACCGAGGCGCATTATATATATATATATATATATTATACATACAGGGTGTCCGAGAATTATCTGTAAAGTTTTTGGCTGTTATTAAAAGTCAACCATGAAGTGTAGAAATTCCAGTGTTGTCCCATTTTACAGAGAATCTCATTAAGTTTTTTCTGATACCAAGTTTTGACAAGTTTTTTAGAAATTCCAGTGTGTCCGAACATTATCTGTACAATTTCATCTTTTAATAAAATTCTTGATAACACACGTAAAATTCTTAAACAAGATTATTTAGAATCTGTATTTTCAAAGGTTTCTTTTATTAAAGTAACGTTGTTACAAACATTCGATATGTGCACCATTAGTGATTCGCAAAACATCCAATCGATACTCCAAATGTTGCCATGTACGCTGCAGCATATCCACATCAATTCGCTCAATAGCAGCTGTGATTCTTGCTTTTAAATCATCAATGTCTGTCACCCGCGTACATTTCTAAAAAACTTGTCAAAACGTGGTATCAGAAAAAACTTAATGAGATTCTCTGTAAAATGGGACAAACTGGAATTTCTACACTTCATGGTTGACTTTTAATAACAGCCAAAAATTGTACAGATAATTCTCGGACACCCTGTATATATATATATATATTATATATATATATATATATATATATATATATATATATATATATATCCAAATTAAAGGCCCGACAAGGGACCTCTTCAACATTGAAGGAAAATAGCTTGGTTGTCAGGGGGCCAAGACGTTTTAACCATTTTCCAAAGGACCTCAGAAACGTTACAGGGGTCAAAGTTGAAGTCTTCAAGAGAAGACTAGATGCCTGGCTCAGGACGGTACCAGATGAATCGGGTGTGCCTGGCTATGTGCAGTGGAAAGCGCAAGAAAGCAACTCGCTCCTCCACCAAGCCAGACCTAGAGGCGGGGCCACCAGTTTGACCTTTGTCAGCACACGGAGATCAACACACGGAACATTAACGAGGTGTGTGAGTGTGTATATATATATATATATATATATATATATATATTATATATGTGAAAATTATTTCACGAAAGTAACACGTGAAAAATATTTATGATGAATAAAACCACGAAGGAAAGGAAACAGAATGGTGCTCAAGCGCTTTCGTCTAATGACATCCTCAGGAACACTGAAGTAAATAAAGAGTTCAAGACTATACACAGGTTGCAATATATATATATATATATATATATAGAAATAAAAATTGTGGGAGGAGCATACAAATTTGTAAGGAAAACTACCAATTTTAGCACTTTGCCCGAATTTAACACAAGATCAAATAGATTGTTTACAACCAATTTTATAGATAATGCCTGAATGACATATAGGTCACAAAAAATATAAAAAAATATATATAAAAATAAATTGAAAAATAAAATTTGTAAGAGGAGCATACAAATTTATAAGGGAAAACTACCCAAGTTTTAGCACTCTGCCCTTCTTGTCTAAATCCGTTCGGAACGAATTCAACACAAGATCAAATGGATTGTTTACAACCAATTTTATAGATAAGGCCTGAATGATATATATATATATATATATAATATATATATATATATAGTGATGGGCATCGATACACGAAAATCCCGAAGGCGATAGCGATACACCGATACTCGTAAATCGTCTAAAGCGATACCGATACATCGATACTTTATAGATGGCTAAAGCGATATCGATACCGATACATGTATCGCGATACATTACTATAAGAATGAACAAAACTTACTAATATGTAAATAAATTTTTACTTTGTATATTGGGTGTAAACAACGATCAATTCAGTTAAGAAAAAATGTATTTTATACCAAGTAAGCTCACAGAAAAACTTAAATGTTATAAACTTTTAACGAGGAACATAAGAAACTGTAGGTGATCTGCCCCTTTAAGATGGGTGTGAATTGTGACATCAATATTAACGAGTATTACCCTTAAGCAGTGTTGGGCACTAAAGCGTTAATCCGATAACAGTTAATTAACGAAGTTAACTTTTTTTAACGGACTATTAACGGAAGTTAATTTCCATTTATCGTTATCGGACCAGTTAACTTCCGATAACTCGATATTTAGTCTATTAAAGTCCGTTAACACGTTAACTGCGAGGAGTCATTCACGGAAGATCACCGCTCCGCAAATGAATTCAAACCGCCATAACTTCAGTCTGCCAATTCCGTCCTCTGCCGCAGTGGAACGGCTCTTCTCTCTCGGCAAGGACATCCTGAGGCCCAAGAGGTCAAGACTGGCAGTTGGGCCTAACTTTGAGAAGTTGGTCTTTCTGAAGGGCAACCACCACATTGTGTCATAGTCTTTAATAAATGTGCCTAAAATTTAATTTTACCTTTCAGTTCCCGCCATAATAATTCTCTGGTAAATTAAAATTTAGTTAATGGTTAGTGGTTACAAGGGTTTCAAAACATGTAATCAGTACATTTTTTATTAAAAATAAAAAAAAAGTTATTAAGCAAAAAAGTTGCAAAACTTGATAAAAATACAGTTAAATACCTATTTATTGTTGGATTTTGCATAAATAAACATTTTCTATGGGTTTTAAAGCTTTTTTCCTTGATTTTTTTTAAGTGTTAGTAAAGAAATAGTTATCGTTAACGGATTATCGTTAACTTCCGTTAACTTTGTAGTAAAATTATCGGATTATCGTTATCGGAGTTAAAAATTGGGGTTAACGGATTATCGTTATCGAAGTTAACTTTTTGGTTAACGGTGCCCACCACTGCCCTTAAGAAATACCAGTTGGCAAAACATCTTATCGGATAGTTTATTCCCCTTTGGAGAGTAAATGTGGCCGCCAAACTGAAAAGCCGTTCCACGGGAGCAAAGGATGGAAGTGGAGTATTGTACTTAGTGAAAACTCTCATAATTATTTTTGCCTCGAAAGCGCAGCGGGCATTCCAATCTTTTATATATATATATATATATATATATATATAATTATATATAGAGTGATGGGCATCGATACACGAAAATCCCTAAGGCGATACCGATACTCGTAAATCGTCTAAAGCGACATCGATACATCGATACTTTATAAATGGCTAAAGCGATATCGATATCGATACAAAAGTATTGTTCGACACATAACGCCGATACATGTATCGCGATACTGCCCATATATATATATATTCCAATTCAGTGACCTTGCTCAGAGACTGAATTATACAAATTCACTGAATCTTGGGTTCTTTCCTCGTGTTCTTCGATTTGATAAAGTGAAGCGATCCGTTTGTGACGTCAGACCTTGCCCCGACAGAGTTGCAGATTGGAAATTTAAGTGATGTTTTGTTTTCGATAATTTATAGTTTTATTTCTCTCGAGTTATAATAAATTACTTTCTTCTCTGAACTATATTTTTGGGTCTTTTCGGTTTTAGGTCCGGCATTGGATTTTTTCCATATTTTTGGTATAGACATAGATTTTTACGCTGATTCCATTTCTGCAATCCGTTTCTTGGAGAAATAAACACGAAAAAGGTTATGGCCCAAAACCTGTATTCAAATATCCACTTATACTTATAATGTTATAATGTTATAATGTTTCAGACCAACAAAGACCCTAGGATCCACTCATGGCTGGTCTACCTAACTGTGTTCGTAATTGTGTATGTCCTCCGTGGTGGCGGAGGGGACCTACAATTTTACGTGGGTTCCGAACCACAAGAACATAAGGCCTTTACTTAAAATATATATACCTAATATATAAAATATATTATATATATATGTGTGTGTGTGTGTGTGTGTGTGTGTGTGGCCATTGTGACGGTAACACGCGTTTCGATCGAGGTCGAAATAAAGTGGTATTATAATGTAAATCCTGCAACCTAACCTAACCTACCCTACCATACCCTACCCTACCCTACCCTACCCCACCCAAACCTAACCTAACCTACCCTAACCTAACCTATGAAGTATTTATGTACGCTTTTCCGAATCGTTCGCGTCAAACGCTGGAGGCATGCATCAAAGCATGCATTCAACCGGGAACGACGATAATGAGCGACAAATGGAAAGCGTATGAACGCATCGAACAGCGCGAAGGGTACAGCTTCAGTCACAAAACAGTGAACCACAGCGAAAACTTCGTGGACCCTTCAACTGGAGCACACACGCAACGGATAGAGTTGACGAGGAACCAACTCAAACGCGGTAACAAGCGCCGGTGTGATACGCACCGTTCCATGATCGACTCGTATCTCTGCGAGTTTCTCTGGCGTCGCCGACACGCAGGTAAAGATCTAGTGCGCTAAATGCTGAACGATATTGCGCAGTTTGGCAAGTAGCAAACTTTGGTTTGTGTTCCGTTCTGTGTTCTGGAAACCTGTAAACGTAATAAACTTGCACATAACTTTTTTCGTATTTATTTCTCCAAGAAACGGATTGCGGAAATGGAATCAGCGTAAAAATCTACGTCTATACCAAAAATATGAAAAAAATCCAATGCCGGACCTAAAACCGAAAAGAGCCATATTTTTTAATAGCGCTTGTTTTCAAAGTAAAGTTAATGTTAATAATTCAGTAATAGTTCAGTAACGACATTAAGTTATTATGGTTAATAGTTTCAATAATCTCTCAGTGCTTGAGGCAGTCACAAAAACAAGTTGGTTCGTCACTTGAAATTTTAATTTTTCAATTATGAATATTAATATTTAAATCAATTAAATGAAGTAATTAAGGCAAATCAAGGATCACCTGAAGATCAGGGCCCACAGCCTTCTTTAGGTAGCCTTATAAGGCTAACTAACGAAAATATCACGACCTAACCTAACCAATAGTTAGGTCAGCTGTATGCCCTTGACGATTGGTTAGGTTAGGTCGTGATATTTTCGTTAGTTAGCCTTATAAAGCTAACTAAAGAAGGCTGGGGGCCCTGATCTTCATGTGATCCCAAATCAAATCAAAACGATTCCTAAGAATATTGAAACGTAATCGGACAGAAATTAATTTAAAATTGTATAAAACAAACTTTGGTGTTTCTTTAATTACGGCACACTTTAAAAAAATAATTAAAAATGACTTGGGTATAATAATGATTGGGGTTGTTTAATCTCCTTCGCAACATCTAAGGTCATATGACGGAGGGGACCTACAGCTTTACGTGGTATCCGAACCACGGGTCGCAACATAATCTGGACACGGAAGACGGTCTCCCATCCAACTACTACCCAGACCCAATGTTGCTTAACTTCGCTGATCAACGGGAAGCGGTGTTACGACATTGGCTACGACGTAGCCCAAGTGACTCGGATAACTTGGGTGACTTGGATAACTTGATTAATTCTTTAATTACGGCACATTTTAAAAGAGTAATTAAAAATGAATGGATTAACTTAGTGTTTATGAAACTTGGCACGATTATTGGGAAGAAATTATTTTACGAGCACAGAACATTCTTAAAGCGTCCGCACTGAAATAAGGTGGAAAGGGGAAGCTATGCGACGTCGGTTCGAATCCCACTAGCTCCAAGTTCCCAGCTTCTTTGCCATTTCCCTTTCCATATTATTTTAGTGCGGTTATTGCACTTAAAATACATTCATATACAATATTATCATACTCTTAATTATTGAACTTGTACAACAAGAAGCTATTAAATGCAAAATGAAATCACATTATCAGTTGGAATAACACCTATCGAAACAGATTAAAAACAATTTTTCAGATAACCGCAGGACAGTGAGTTTGAAAGTCTGAAAAGCCAAAATGAAAAAGGAAAGAGAAAGATGATCGAAGCAAATGCGCAAAGTTTAAAACAAGATCACTCTAAATAATTAATGAATATTATATTGATAAGAAAGTGACAGAATGGGAAGACGAAGAGGAGGTTCTTTCTGAAGATTTTAATATCTCAGTTATTAAACATAAAATGATAGGGAGATCAGGAGCAAGCATAATTGCTCACTGTCTCTGACGGATAAATTTATACTAACACGAAGAATAATAGATGATGTTTCCAAACGAAATAAAGAACTGTACTGGTGTCGATACAGACACCTGCAGAAGAGGACGAAACACCTAGCTCGGTACGATCCCGGATGAGCCAACTATGCAGTATGCATGCCTGTGTGAGATGGAGAGTTCAGCAGAGCATTCAATCCTTCACCAAACCAATTTTAAAAGCGGGAAAAGGGAGAGTGGTGGAGGAGGAAGTGGTGAACTGAGGGGAAAAGAGGGAAGTGAGGGTGGCCCTTTAATCCGTTAATGACTTTTTAATGGCCCAAAGAAAGACAATAAGAAATAAATAACCGAAACAAATATATGATAAATATACATAGAAAATAACATAAATAGAAAAATAATAAATTATGACGCAATAGCGTGAAGTTTGGCGACTACCATTTATGAATTTTAGAGGCCACCACTTCAATGTTAAAAATGTTCAAAGTTCTCATACATTGAAAATAATAATAATAATAATAATAATAATAATAGTAATAATAATAATAATTTTATGGGCTACCATTTATTTCACTCTTAAGAATTATTGAAAGTTTTTATACACATAAAGGAGGAGATTGTACGAAGAGATTGTAGACACCAATCGACCAGGGAAGTATTCCGGGGTGGATGTTAGGCAGGAGACAGGGAATGCTGGAACTCCCGTTTCTCCTGTCACTGTCCTCCTCAACTGATCTTTTTCTGTGTCTCATCTACCCTGTGAGCAAATCCAGCATGCTCCCAAACACACTTTTCCCTCTGTTCCTCACCACACATACCTGCATCTTACACACTTACAACCTTTTCAAAATTTTTATTAAAAAAAAGAAGAAAAATAGCATCATTAAGTCTTGGAGACCTTATTTTTGAGATGTCTTTAAAGACAAGTTTTTTTTTATTTCAAAGTTAATACGGTTATTTTATACGCTTCCAATGTAATGCAAAGTTTTTCACAAAGCTGACCCAAGCACCAATATGGCTGATTACTTCCAGCTATTTTATGGAAAACGCTGTGATAGCAAAATAAAAAAGAATGTGAGAACCAGAGTTCTAATATATATGCGCCTCGGTGGTGTAGTGGTTAGCGTCAATGACTACGAATCCATCGGCCCCGGGTTCGAGACCCGCTAACGGCAGCCGGCGCGCAGCAAAACCCAGCTGTTCATCCTTCCACACAAAGAAAGAGGTTGGTAGATAAATGGGTACCCTGGGTGGCCTTGTGGTTAAGACGCTGTGTTGCTGGTGGGGCGTGGTTCGGATTCCACGTTAAACTGTAGGTCTAAGGTGGGGTGAAAAGCTTGACCTTCGTTAGAATGAACAATTCTGGCAGAAGCTAACCAAAGGTACCAAAGGTATATCACTTCTTGAAAAATCATTTAGCGTATTTACTCTGAAATGACAGGAACGTTATTCAAAATGATACAAAATTCCTCTCAAACATTAGTAACAAATTCTTTAGAAATTTTTTGAACTGAAAACAAATCATTCTATTAATTATACGCCAATGACGCTTTTATGATGTTCTATCATACTGTACACAGAAAGTCGGAATTAGGTTAGTTTTGATGAAATCTTTCTGAAAACATTACTGATAAATATCGTTTATATTATTGACCAAAGAGGATTGTATAATTTACCTGTCATACATTGTTAACTTTTAATCCATTTAGTCCTGAAAAATGCTTCGTTTTAATAATAGAATGTAGAATATAATGAACGAACGAATTCGAACATTACGTCCTATCACTTTTATGTTGACATAATTTTACGCCTAAAATTTTTCTTCATTTTTGCTGTGATGGATATAATATCGCCAAATACTTGAAATGTTTGTCAGTTTTTTCTGAATTAGTGCATTTGCAATTAAGGCATACATGATATACATTAACAAAACGTCTTTATGATAGTTTGTGCTATTATGCATGTATTATTTACTTTAAAGAAATTGAATGTGCATATTTGAATTTAGGTCAGTTCTTTAGAGTTCAGTTGCGTAAGAATTATTTAAAGCTCTAACCAGATAAATCTCTAAACGTAAACTTCGAGTAACCCATACCTATCACCGCTCTAAAGAAAACGTGTAACGCAAGAGTTCCTTAATTAACTTGCATGTAATTACGTTCTGTCATTGAAAATGAACTGAAGTAGAATATAACTGAAATTTCTTCCAGTAGATAGCGCTACTCATTTAATAATATAAACTATAGTTTTAACAAGCCTCGTTTTGTTAATCAGGTAAATAATGCATATACTCTTACCGAAGTTAAGAAGACATCCTCCCGAATTTCAATATACTGTAC
The DNA here is from genome assembly GCA_023014485.1 of Bathynomus jamesi. Lineage (NCBI taxonomy): Eukaryota > Metazoa > Arthropoda > Malacostraca > Isopoda > Cirolanidae > Bathynomus > Bathynomus jamesi. The sequence goes on from JAJOZX010001207.1 coordinate 507,377, forward strand.
TGCTCCGAATTAAAGCGGCCAAAGATTGGAGTGATTTCGCCGAGTAAGTGAGGATTAATCCAGCCCCAAACAGTACACATCACATAGCCACTTCGCGCCTCTTCGAAGATGTTTTTTCTTGAGTATCATGTGTCGTTCCTTCGCCAGTAATGAAGTATTCCATGACTAGTCGAAGAAATGGCGCGAATGGCCATGTGACGTGGAATGTTTGCGCTTTATTCACACACGCGGCGAAACCACTCCTATCTTAGTGACAGTATATTGAAACCCCTGAGAAAGCTGTTTCGTGAACAAATAGTCATCGATATATGCTCATTATATATATATATATATATATATATATATATATATATATACATTCGTATATACAGATGATCGAACACTTACGCAAATATTCACTACTTTGTCTATCCATCGGTCTTTTCTATAATTGATTGAAGTCTTTGAGGCATTGACTCGATGCATCTCTCTGTGATATGGTGCATCCTTCGAAGAGATTGCCATGCTCTGAAGGTATGCTGCAGTAACGCCTCTTTTGTCCGTTCTTCTTGTGGGTCCCAACAGTTTGCGAAATTGGCCCATACATTTTCTATCGGGTTCATATCACAGCCTTTGCTTAATCAATTTAACAATTTGATGTCTTTTTGCTTCTCAAACCAGTCGCTCCATTCTTGTCGTATGTATGGGACTGTTGTCGTGCATAAATATTAAAATATTATCCTCTCAGGACATGGAAATGCATATGCTATTACCGAAGTTAAGGAGACATCCTCACGAATTTCAATATACTGCTTCGAATTAAAGCGGGCGAAGACTGGAGTGATTTCGTCAAGTGAGTGAGGATTAATCCAGCCCCAAACAGTACACGTTACATAGCCACTTCATGCCTCTTCGATGTTTTTTCTTGAGTATCGTATGTCGTTCCTTCGCCAGTAATGAAGTCTTCCATGACTAGTCGAAGAAAACATCTTCTCAAAAGTGAAAATGACACGTCCCCAAACCTCTATGTTGCGGTCGACATATTCTTCTGCGAAGGCTAACCTAATCTCACGATGTCTCTCCGTAAACTTCTCTTTTACACTAGGAACTCTATGATGGATCACAAACTCGTGTAGGTGTTCCCTCACAATTTGGTCTGTTATTCGGAGATGTAGTTCAACTGAAGCATTGGTAAATGGATTGCTTCCAATAGCCGCAGGTGTTTGTTCGTCTTGTTCGTAGATTGTTTTCCGTGGAACACCACATCTATGTTTGTCCTTGAGATTTCTTTCATCTTCTTATCTTCTTATCCATTGACGAACTGTCATGATGTATACCGAGATGATCTGTAATTTTCCGTATTCCTTTGCCAGCTTCCCAGATGCCAATGATTCTTTCACGAAAGGCAACTTTTACATATTCGCCTTCCATTTCACGTCGCATTGCAACCTAGTCTAAAGTGTTGCCTATTCTCAAGAATAAGGAAGGTTATATTCTTAACTACGACTTTGTTAATCATTTTATGATTTCGATATACTCGTATATTTTCCATAATTCAGTCTCGCGCTTTTACATTTCTGAAAGTGAAAGGTTAAAATCAATCATATGGACTACTGAACATATAAACATACACACAAACACACACACATACAACAGTCACTCCATGATTCGCGTGGGATGGCTATGCGGCACCCGACTTCTGATCTTTCTGCTATCTCTGATTGGGGCAGAGAAAACCTTGTGGCTTTCAATGCCTCAAAAACTCAGTTCCTCCATCTTTCTACTCGTAACAATTTTCCACAGACTCTCCCCTTACCTTCAACAACGCACAACTCAGTCCTTCCTCTTCTCTTAACACTCTTGGAGTTTCCTTTTCTCGTGATCTTTCCTGGAAACATCACATATACTCTCTTTCCTAAACAGTTTTTAAGAGGTTAGGTGTGCTGTACTGCCTCCGCAGTTTCTTCACCCCCACTCAGTTGCTCTCTCCGTACAGGGGTTTTGTCCGCCCCTGTATGGAGTATGGTTCTCATGTATGAGGTGGATCAACCCACTTTTTATGTTCCATCTACTCAACCGGCCAACTCTGGAACAATCTTCCTCAATCAATCTTTCCCCCTGTCTATTACCTCCAATCTTCCAAACGCAGTGTCTAGGCATCTCGTAAACCCTGTACCTTGATTTCGGCTCTTTTCTTCTTCTATGGGGCTGCGCTTTTGCAGGATTCGCCCTTTTCCCCTCTTTCCTACATAAAAAAACATTATTTATATATATATATATATAATAAAGAGAGAGAGAGAGAGAGAGAGAAAAAATATTTAAATTTATACATGCATATACGCAATTATAGAGCCTCAATGGTGTTGTGGTTATCGTCGCTGGCTACGAATCCACTGGCCCAAGATTCAAATTCCTGTGCAGCCAGTGTACCAACTTCTGTTGGGCTAAAGTTGCTGCACAAGAGGGTAGAGTGAAAAAACTTTTTTTGGAATTCAGTTTTGTAGGGGCACCCAAAACTTAGTCTGTGGTACCGATAAGAAATCTGCAAAATATTAGCACAGATTTAAGTTATTTCATAATTATATTATTTAGGGTTTGTTATTTATACTATATTATATTATAATTTATATCTCTTTTTCAGATTATTTGATTGCTTTGATAAATTTTTATATTGAATCTGATTCGCTAAAAACATTTACAGTCACTAATAGAGTCTAATACTATTCCGACGCAAAAAGCAAAATTAGGCATGGCTTCCATGGCCGCGAATGAATCAGCAAAAAGGAAGACGAGGAATATCAACAGCTGAATCCAATCTTTGGACCACCAAAGGATCTCTCACTGATTTATTTGCCTTCGTCCGAAGATATACTTCAGTGTTTCCTTTGTGTTAGACAGAAAAGAATTAAGTCAGAAGCTAATCCAAAGATTTATGATGTTGCTACAGTCGTTGCCCAAAACGTAAAGACTGTATGGAATCGTGCTTCTATTCCAACTAGCTATCATAAGACCATAACGCAGCTCATCCGAGGAAGTTTATACGAAAAATATCAAAATGTTTTGAAACAATTCAAAGGGTGGAAAGACCAAGCATCCTATCAAGCATTGCTTCACAAATTTAAACTTGACTCACTGAAGCTCTTTGATATAGCTTCTTGTAAATTTGAAGATTCCTGACGTGTCGTTGTGAGAAAGACCGAAAAGTTTCTGTTCTGGAAAAGGATTTCCTTAATGACCAACGAACGTCTCGAAAAATGATAATTGGATCCGTAGATAAAGTGGTCACCAAAAAGATGGAAAAAAAAGAAAAAGGCTACACAAAAGTATGAGGAATATACAGCACGGATCTCGAAAGGAATGAAAGAATTTGATACTGCTGCAACTGTTTCGTCAAGTTCCAGCGAAACGGACGAAAGCAGTGAGCCGTTTAAACTCACGACAAAGCCATTAATTAATCCCGGACCTTCACAAATGAGAATGCGGTTGCCAACAGTGGGTAGAGCTTGCGATCGAAGAGGAATATCTGACCGTGCTGGGGCAGCTCTTGCATCTGCTGTTTTTCAAGATTTAAAATTAATTAGTAATGAAGATACTTCTTCAGTGATCGACAGAAGCAAGATAAGACGAGAAAGGAGCAAGATTAGAAAAAATCTCTCTGAAGATACCTCAACTTTCAGTTCAAGTGATCATGTTATGGGTCTCTACTTTGATGGAAGAAAAGATCGAACAAACGTTATGATAATGAAAGGTTGTAAGTATCATTCTAGCATTACTATGGAAGAGCATATTGTCCTTTTAAAAGAACCAGGCTCAACTTAGGCCAAATATCTCCAGAATTGAGCACAGCGAAAAGCATTTATAAAGGCATTTTGGAGTTCTTGGGATGCAAACATATCAGTGCTAGAAATATTGTTGCCATTGGCTGTGATGGCACTGCAGTCAATACTGGAATAAAAGGAGGCATATTAAAAAATTTGGAGCAGAACTTAAACAAACCCTTTCACTGGTTTATTTGTCTCTTTCATTTTAATGAGTTACCATTGAGGCATTTGTTAGAACACCTCGATGGGCAAGCATTAAAATCTGTCGACCAACCAATAGTTAAGTTTGAAGCCGTGGAAGGAAATCCTCTTCCAATTACTGATTCTGGTGATCTAAATATAGATCAATTGTACCTCTATAAAGCTTCTCAGGCTATTACTTCTGGGTGTTGCAGCAATGACTTAGCAAATCTTCAACCTGGGCCAATGGTCCAATCCAGATGGTTGACTACTGCTAACCGCATCCTGCGTTTCTACATGAGATGTGAAAATCCGATGGATAGCTTAAAAGTGCTGGTAAAATACATCGTCAAAGTTTATGTTCCAATGTGGTTCACGGTTAAGACAAAACCTTGGTGCAAAGATGGATCTCGTCACCTGTGGCAGATGGTAGCTCATTCAAGATACCTAACAAAGGAGCTTAGAGATATTGTTGATAAAGTTATCATTCGTAACGCCTACTTTGCGTATCAAGAGAACCTTCTTCTTGCAATGATTACTGATAACCGGCCAAACAATAGAAAATTGGCAATTCGAAGGATCGAAGTAGCAAGATCTCAAGCTGAAAAAATGAAAAACATTCGCGAATTCAGTGTACCAGAGCTAAATTCCCATGCACTTGACTACATTGATATTATATTGTGGACAGATAGTCCCATCAGGCTTGAGCCACCATTGACAAAACACTTAACCAAAGAGTTGACATTATTGGCTGAGAACACTAGCAAAGAAAAATTAAAATTCTTTCAATTCCCTTGTCATACACAAGCAGTAGAAAGGAGTATCAAATTTGTAACAGAAGCGGCAAGAGCAGTTTATGGAAGTGAGAGGAGAGATGGCTACGTTAAAACCAAAATTGCATCTCAAGCAATAATGAAATAATTTGAAACCAAGAGGGACTACAATACTGAATAAGAAGCTTTCTAAATTATTGTGGTGGGTGGGTTAGGGTGGACCTCAAAAAGCAGCCACCTCCACGTGGTGAGTTCTGGGTAGTTTAAGCCAAGATATGCATGGTTCGTATCTAGCTTAAATTAGTGGAGAGCTACTCCAATAAACCAATATATTTAAAGCTATGCAGCTATTTTATGAGCGTCTAAACGAAAACTGAATCACTGAATGACGCTTAACATTAACCAATCAACGAACACAATAAAAACTATTTTTTGTTAGTATTTTTCATGAAATACCAAATTTTCAAATTTTCGTGAGGAATGAGAAAAAGGTGTATAAGAGTGAAGTTAAAGAACATAAAAAGACAAATAAAATGAAACAAAAATGATCTTCCTACCGTAAACACAACGGAAGATACGCTTAAATCTTTGAATTTTTCCTTAATTTTTTGGGGGACCTGAAAGGCAAAATCTTTGACCTCCTTGGGGTCGGTGAAGTTGATGTCGCAGGTAGCTAATATTTTACAGATTTCTTATTGGTACTACAGACTAATTTTTGGGTGCCCCTACAAAACTGAATTCTAAAAAAAGTTTATTTCACTCCACCCTACTGCACAACTTTACCTGTTCAGGAACCCGTTATTTCTTTTCACATATTTAACAAACTTCCTGAAAAGGAAACTACTGTTTCCATTGCATACCGTATTTTACGCCTTATAAGACGCTACAAGTGGTAAGACGCACCGTATATTTAGCAAAGAATATTTAGGAAAAAAAATATTTCGAAGATTTATCAGCCTGACAAAAAATATATTCCCATAACTTAATTAATAAAAGAACATTAAACAAAACAATAACATATGAGCCCTGAAGTGATTTTTGGAGACGTTTTTCAGGAAAAAAGTAGCGTCTTATGAGGTGTAAAATACGGTATATGAAGTGATAACGCACAATTTATATATAATAAAGTTTTCATAAACACATATATACAGGGTTTTTTTCTGGCAAAACGCACTGGAATGGCGTTCCAGTACCTTTTACTTTTAACATATAAAAGAAAATTAAATTTTTTCGCTTTCATTCCAATTTTATTTACTTATTTATTGGGGGGGGGGAGCAGGGTTACATGACAAAATTAAATTTAGGAATAGGAAGTAGTTCTTTTTTATTGGTATGGTCAGGGGGAGTTAGGGTAACAACTGGCAAAGGTTGTAAGAAATTTATAGCAGAGTTCCGGAATCTTTCTTTCTAGAAAAAGATATATATATATACATATATACTGTATATCTTTCATTAATCAGCATCCAAAACTTCCCCAATGCACTTTCGACATATACTGTACATTCATACATATTATACATACGCACATAAGGACGCGGACGAAGCTTCCTCCGCAACTGTACCTTAAAGTAGACAAATTATGGAAAGTTTACTTGAATTTTCATTTGTTTTTATATTGTTAAATGCAGGTTGAAGTTTAGAATGAGGCGGGTTTTTTTATACAGATGTATGAATATTTGTTTGTAAATGTACGAAATCAAACTTGGTTAAAGTCAGTGTTTTACTCTGTGAAGTATTGGGTCCAGGTTTCTTGCTGATGAACTTTGGTGATGCTTTTTTCTGCTTCCATCTATTTCCCATAAAGTAAAGCATACTATTAATAATTTTATACAAAAAAGCTGTAGTTAAAGAGGAATTGTTGAAAAAAACGGAAGTTTCTAAGGAAGGTGTTGAAAACCTACACTAAAACTGAAATTTGTATCATCCCCAGTGAAAACTTGTATTCCGCAAGTTCCGTCGTAGGAGTGAGAATTTTCTCTTTTCGTAATGTAAAATTTTTCACTGCTTGTAGTGATGGAAATATTTAAGTTACTCTTGATGGGAAATTTATATCGACGTATCATTACAAATGTAGTTTTTGAGATTGCAAATATTTGGTAACTAGGATGCGATTCAAATCATCCATCAGTGGTCTAGTGTAGGACCTGAGCTTACGCATCTTTGTCGTTCAAATATGCACGAGGTAGGGCATATGTGTAGTGCTTAAATGTCATTGAGTAACGTTTCACAGTTATGGAACACCTTTTGCTAGTGTTACCATAGTTACTGATCCAAACTGTAAAGCTACCCTGCATAAATTTAAAACACATTTCTGAACGCATAATTTGCCAACACTCTTTTAAATATGCTTAACGCCAAGCATGTTTTCAGTTCCAACTTTCTTCTGAACGTGTTTAACCCCTATCAAGGGTACTGGTACATCCCTGTACTCGGTATTGCTAGCGTAACCTTTATAATGGATAGGGATCAAGGGTTAAAGATTCCACGTGTTTAATATACAATTGAAATTAAATTAAAAATAAGAATTGTACTTCAGAGCTTCATTGCCGGAATAGGAAGTACAAGATAGACTTTACTAAATTCAACAATACTAAAGCCTGTCAGACATAGGTTGAGGGGAAAGTGAACATGGGCACGGGGAACTCCTAACATACTATAGGATGCCTTTATCATTTTGGATTTAATGAGTGTCATCAGCCTGTTTTATTTTAACTTCTTAGGAGTACAATCTGCTCACCATTCCCCGTAAACTAAACTTTTGCAGTGATATACTGTAAACAACTTTAGGTCAACGCTCAAGCACAGAGTTCCGAATAAATTTTTAGGATACTTCAATTCACAACAAAAACACGATACAGATTTTGTTTACGGAAAGGAAAAAAAATGTCAACAGTTAAGTAACAGTTTTTACAGTGTACAAATGGAGTAATGAAAGCATATTTAAAAATTACCGGACTCCAAAGTAGCTTCTTCCACCTTACACTGCATATGATAGACTATAGATACACTGATTAAATTTTTTCCATTCCTTCTGAATGATAGAATTTAACTGGTTAAGTAGTTTAAATTACATTTAATCATTATGCAGTAAAAACCCCATTCTATGACAATGAGAGAAATTCAGGTTTCAGTGTAATGAAGAAATAAAGTTAAATTGGCATATGAGCAGACCTGCATGGAAGACCATCAAAGCTACTGTATCAGAATCTATTATTATATACATGAGGATTTGGTCACAACTGTAAATTCAGCAGCTACCTTGTCTCAGAAATGCAAGAAACCACTTGCATCAGGTTTGACCCATCTACACTGAGAGAGAAATTGTATTAGAAACAGCTGAGAGGGTACAAGAGAGGGGGTTTTGCAAATGTTAATTTCCTATGTTCGTTACTTTAATACGGTAATGAAATTTCCGTGAGTGTAGATCGATCAACTCTAACTTTGCATATTTGGAATACATAAGAGCTACGTAATGATAACTGATTTAGAACAGGTCGTTTCTCTGAAGACGTTCACAGTTTCTTTTTAATTAAAAAAGGATTAGAACATCGCTATAACAGTTAACATCTTTTCTATATATGTTCATCATATCTTTTCTATATATGTTCAGTGGTACGATTTTTATAAATAGGGACTACGTCGTAGCCAATGTAACACCGCTTCCCATTCATCAGCGAAATTAAGCGACATTCGGTCGGATAGTAGTTGGATGGGAGTCCGTCCTCTGCGTCTAGATCAGTGGTTCTTAACCTTTTTCGTGTCATTTCCCCCTTCGACCAGTTCGCCCTACCCGATTTCCCCCTCCATTAGGATACGAAAAAAAGTAGCCTCGAAGACAAAATTTAATAACATTAGCAGACTTATAATGCACACTAATTATATGATCACCAAACAAAATTCTGCCGTAAATCCCCCCTGGATTCCTGAAATTTACCCCTGGGGGAAATTTCCCCCAGGTTAAGAAATGCTGGTCTAGACTATGTAGCGATCTGTTGAGCGGATTCTACGTAAAGCAGGGTGCCCTCCGTCATATGACCTTAGATGTTGCAAAGGAGGTTAAACAACTCCATCATTATTTCTTACAAGCAGACACCCACAAGCATTCACGTGTTCTCGGCCCAACAACGATTCGAGAGCTGCCTCCTTCACACCAAGCGTTTCCAAGACGACACCATCACTCCCTCATTAGTGAGGGAGCTCTCGCAAGGTGTTTACTCAATCTAGAAAGCCACTACGTTGGCGTATGTTCATTCTTTAACTTAAAAAACTTCTAAATTCATTTAATCGCGCGACATTCGTTAGTCATTAATTTACCATTGTGCAATTGTCCTTTTGTTATAAGCGTCAATCAGTAACTCCAGCACTTTACATAACTGCACAATTAAACCAAACATTGTACCCAAATAGCCAAGCTTACCTGACTATTCATCAGTTAATACTAACTGCAACGTTTATCGTGACTTTTATAATTTACTAGCTACCCGATCCATCAAAAAATGACGGGTTAGAGTTTTGGAAACCCCACCCCTGAGGTCCGCGCTCTTCATATATATATGGGAATGAACTCAGAATGGTACCCTGAGTTTTTTATGATACACACAGACCGTGAATGGAACAAGGAACTCTTCTGGGATAATTAAATCCACTATAGTCCGAATAAGTAATGGTAAATGACAAATACGATAGTTCTTTTTTTTCATGATGTTAGCCCGACGTGGGCAACGGGTCACTCGCAAAGCGGTCCCATAAATATAGCTTCCATCACCAGCTATCTGCAAAGCAGACAGGATCCAGCTTTGGGACATGGATCTAGGGTTTAAAGCAGCCTAGCCCTGCTACATTTAGAACCTCAATATAAGCAGATGACTCGCTGCCTTCACGTCAGATTGAATACATCAAAGAAAAAGGGGTAACTATTATATTTTTAACCAAAAACCAAAACTTAAACCTCAACTGGCAGAATTGAGCGTCCACTTTTCAAGGCACATAACATGTCCGTTTCAAGATGGGAATGAACTCAGAATGGTACCCTGAGTTTTTTATGATACACACAGACCGTGCATGGAACAAGGAACTCTTCTGGGATAATTAAATCCACTATAGTCCGAATAAGTAATGGTAAATGACAAATACCATAGTTTTTCTTAATATAATAGTTAATATAATAGTTACCCCTTTTTCTTTGATGTATTCAATCTGACGTGAAGGCAGCGAGTCATTTGCTTATATTGAGGTTCTAAATGTAGCAGGGCTAGGCTGCTTTAAATCCTAGATCCATGTCCCAAAGCTGGATCCTGTCTGCTTTGCAGATAGCTGGTGAGGGAAGCTATATTTATGGGACCTCTTTGCGAGTGACCCGTTGCCCACGTCGGGCTAGCATCATAAAAAAGAAAAACTATGGTATTTGTCATTTACCATTACTTATTCGGACTATAGTGGATTTAATTATCGCAGAAGAATTCCTTGTTCCATGCACGGTCTGTGTGTATCATATATAATATATATATGTTAACCCCCCCCCCCCCCTTTATGGCACTGAGTCGGTTCAGATTCGACGGGGGGGTTCTGGTTAGGAGGCTGCAACGGATGTTTCTTCTTTATACTTTTCTATAATTCTTTTCGGTCGCCTTAAATGGTGGGTCGCCACTCTGTTATGCCGATATCGTCTATGGTGCTTGGGTTGTCTCTTTCTCTCGCTTATTAATTCTTCTCTTTTTATAATTCTCTGATCCTTTCTCTTATACTAAAAATTATCGACTTTTCTTTTATAACTTGTCGACTTGACTAAGTTCTGAAGAGAGCACGGCTCGAAGGAAAAAGATAAAAACTTCTTTTACTGTGGTTTACTTCTTAAAAATTACAGGTATTGCTCTGAATTTACAAGGGTAGAGGTTCGACCTCTTTCGACCATGGCTCAGGCCGGAATCTAAAAACATATTAAGGAGGCAAGGGGCCTCTGCCCCCTCCTAATGAGGTGCTAATATGAAGTCTAATGGAGAAGTGCCTTAAATGAAGTGGTAATCTGAAGTGGTGTATTTTTACAAATATACGTATAATATAACTTAAATGTTTGGGGGAGAACAGTTGAAGGTTAAATTTCCCCCCTTTTTAAACACATGATCAGATGTTTTAAAAGATTGCAAATTTCAAATTAAAAAATAAAATAACAAAAACTAATTTGTATTTTTTCGCCGAGTCTTCATTTATGAAGGCGATATAATTTCGTAATAGTACATAAGTACAATTTTGAGTACATGACTGAGTACGTATTAATTTTGGTTCATTACAATTACGATTACAATTATGGATTACAATTACCAATTAATTCATATTCACTCATTGTTTAATTACACTTCTATTAAAGTACATTCTTACATTATAAATTAAATCATTACATTTAATTACAGTTTCACTGAAGTACATTACAAGTTATTGTTAATTACAGTTAATTACAATTAAACAGTTACTACAACTTTGTTTTGTTTTTACAGTGTTTCCTATTAATAGACAATTAAGATGTTTAAATATAATACAACGTACATGGCACTTACGAGATAATTTATTTACGAAATAATATGCTATAATATGTTATGAATTTGAAATAAGAGCGAACGGAGGTATTTTATCTTGGAGGCGCTCGATTCTGTCGTCGTGAGTGGAATTTTATAACTTCTTAACTCAGCATTTTTTAGTTCAACTCGGGAGGTCATATAATTAAAAAATAAAAATGAAAAAAATAATACGAGAACGTTTTTTCGCGTTCTCGAACGAACTGCGAAAGTTTTGCATTTCATGATTGACACGAGTAAACATAGACTGATAAGTTGATAGGGCATAAGTAGACAATAGGTAGATGAATGAATAAGTAATAAAATTAATAAAGGATAGCGGTCAAGAAAGAACATGAATGTAAGAATGAGTATGGTTGAATAATAATTATATTTATACTACATAACATATAAATAATGACTTCTATAGAGTGTTTCGTCCTTAGCATGATGTTAAAGAATTTTCATACATTGGATACTAGATATATGATGAAGGGAAAATGTGACGTCATAGTTATTGAATTTTTACGTAAAGTACAAATCATTATTAGGAAGATTTACAAGAACAAATTAGAGACAGAGCGGGAAACGTAAAGAGAATAAAGTTATTTTATGACGTCATAGTGCATAAGTCATTATTACAAATCGAAATTCTATCCAAAACTCGCTTATGTGATTTTTGGTTTCTTATGTAAAAATGGACAATGAATTCATATAATGATGGTGTAGGAATTGTTCATTGTTCACTTTTTACATATATAATAGGGTGATTCAAATATGGGGGTAAAAAATTTTTTTTTATATTTTAATGTGTTCAACCCTTTAAATGGTTCATTTCAGCATAAAAATAACTATCCTAAAATATTTTACCAAATTTTTAATTTTTAAGGGTTGCTACCAGCAATTCAAAATTGACAGAACGACTCAAATTGTCAAATTTTTCCACACCACACCCAGGAGGTACAGTACAAGGCGCATTCCTTTTTTTTAATGTGGAAAGCTCCCCCGTAGGTCCTACCATAACCACAAGCATGCATAATTAAACTAGCATGATATTTGAGACATTAGCTGTCCTTACTTCATCAATGTTTCTTTTTTTCTATCAGGGTAAACAGCCCTGTAGTTTTTCACTACTTGTAGCAAGAATTGTTTTTGATCTTCGTCATGTGTTAGTATTTTATTATATTCATCCATTAATTTTACTTCTCTTTCCGCTATATTATTCACGACTTTCCACTGTTTGATAGATTTCTTAGCGGAGTTAAACTCTTCATCATTATGCCATTCTTTAGCATCTTTGAGTAAAAATTTTGAACTAAATTCTGTTATTGTAAAGAATCTTTGAGTATTTGATGTGACAAAATCTTCTAATTTCTTCGTTAGAATAAGTGCAGGATCTAGAAAAGCCCGTTTTGCAGGAAGAGTTTCTTTTGTATTTTGCAAGGCCTTTACATTTTGTTTTTTGTTTCAGTATGCACTCTATCATCATAAAAGGCCAACGCTACCAGTTCTTCTGATAGGTACCATAGGTGACCTAACAGTTTTTTAATAGCAACAAATGCAATTGTGTCATTTATTTGTTTGTAGACTACAAGATTCTGTAATAATTCCAGATCAAGACGAGGAGCGCAAGCTGGCACAGGAGCTGTAAACCATGCCTTTACAAATAACCGAGTAGCAAATAGACATGTCTTTTAGTCCTTTTTTGTCTTTTACTGAAATTTTGAACTGAGATTTGAACAAAAAATTTTAATGAATATGTAAATTTGGCCATCCACCTAGCCCGATGAAGTCCCGCTGGATGTTTAAATTTGATTCCACCTTTTGGTTCACCTTAAAAAAAAATAATTGTTAACTGCAATAGTTCTAGGTAATCGTCTCTTGGTTGGAATGCGTCTAGTTGATCTGCTGCAAATATAACTATGTCATCTTTGATGTCATGAATATTTTCATAGATATCTGGATCTGATAATACTGTTTCGTAGTCCTCCTTATTAATGCTTGACCATTTTTCTCTGAACTTCTTAAAAAGGACTATATCTGGGCCAGAAGATGGTGATAAAGACTTTGAAACAACAGCTTCCAGCATAATTTCAAATATGTGGTGTCGACATGCCAGCCACAATAAATCGTTGTCGAATTTTTGTTCTAGAAGAATAGCTGCACCATTTGTAGGACCAGTATTGGCTGCCGTTGTATCGAAACACACGCATTTTATTTGTTCGCAGATGCCCCATTCAAGCGATGTCTGATTGTTGGCATTAAAACTAGAGAAGCATTTCTGTCACTCAATTTTGCAACATCAAGACTTCCTAATAATTTATCATCAAACAATTTTTTACGTTTGCCAACCTTACTTTCCCATGTTGAAGGTTGTGCAGCACAGAAACCAGATTCATCACTTTTACTCTCCTCTGATTCTGATTCTGATGATGTACTGGTGAGTATGACAGCCTCTTCATTCTTCTTTTTTTTATCTCTTCTTCTGCTTTCCTCTTTTCATAATGTTGCTTTTCTGCTGCTCTTTGCTCTTTTTTAGCAACAGCCTTATCAATGGTACCCATTTTTCCATGACGTCCTTTCTCACGTTGCATTTTCAAGAATTTCTTATCTTCTATTTTTATAAGCTGCATAGCATTCTCATGAGCAATGTCAAATAAGTTTTCCAGTTTATCTTTCCATTTTTCTTCAAATATTTAAATTTTGTGATCTTTTCAATTTGTTTGCTTTGTTTTTCTTAAGCAGCTTCCATTCCTTCAGTATTCCTTGAATTTTATCTACTACCTGTACTCTGTTTTGCTGGTATTCCTGTTTTTTTCCAAACTGCTAGCACATCATCCGCAGTAGAGTAGCATGATTCTTTAATGCCTCGCTTTTTAATATTTCTGTAGTGCATGAAGAGGGCCATCATTTCCTTCTCTGATGGTAATACGGATGTTTTTAGTACTGCAGAGGGCTGCCCAATTAGCCATACTTCAGTTTCTTTTCTTGTAGAACTTCTCCCAACTGAGCAACTAGGCCTAGCTTCCATAATCGATTAATTGGTATAAAAATTAGAGTTCCAAACAACAATTAAAAGCAAATTAGTATATAAACCATTAATTAAAAATTCTGAAATATAAACAATTAAACATAAAATCATAAGTTGTAAACAAACAAATTGAAAAAAAGGGAAACTTTGACGCCTGGTAGCACATAGTAAATTTTATTTAAAATTCACCAAATTTGGCATACACTACTTTTTTGTCATAGGGAACAAAAATACAGGTGTTTTGGATCTTTTCCATTTGGGGACTAGCAGCGAATTTTAATGAAAATCGGTATACTGATGTAGTTTTGGTCACTGATTTCAAAAATAACTTTCTTTTTTTTGGAGAAATGAAAAACAAACATGTTAGAGTACTTTAAATAATTAATGTGTTTTTAACGAAAATATCATGACTTAACCTAACCAATCATCAAGGACGTACAGTTGACCTAACTTGGCATTGAATTGACCTAACCGGGTATTCAATTGACCTAACTGGGCATTAATTCTTGATTTTTTCTGCTACTTTTACAGATCTGCCTGGATCCTTCAAAAAACATATTCTTCGTAAAGTTGCACTTTTTACCGTTTGACTGACTCTTTTGGCAACGAAAGAACTGGGTATTTTTATCAAAGGAACACACTTTCCCAAACTTAGAGCACTTTTTCATAAACAGTAGCAGTTTGTGACTCTGGCTAAATTTAACACAATCCTCTGTAACTAGTTTAAGCTAGTTAAAACACACATTAATTATTTAAAGTGCTCTAACATGTTTGTTTTTCATTTCTCCAAAAAAAGAAAGTTATTTTTTAAATCAGTGACCAAAACTACATTAGTATACCGATTTTCATTAAAATTCGCTGCTAGCCCCCAAACGGAAAAGACCCAGTGCTTTATATATCTAAAGACGTTGGAAAGATGTAGAAAGAGTAATACCACGTTAAGACAATATTTAGTTTCAACATACTATTACAGAAGGTGCTCGAATTGTGGAAATATTTGAAATCTGTTGTCTACGTAAACAGACTAAGAACAATTGAGGATTTGAAAGCTAAGATAAGACTGGAATTCTGCTGAAACAATCAGAAGTGTTCAAAGAATTTGCCAGTTACAAGTAATGAAGTGCCTTGAAGTTCAGGGTGAGCAATTTGACATATTCCCAATGTCTCCAAACATATGAAACACCTTATATACAGTGTGTGTGTGTGTGTGTGTGTGTATAAATATATATATATATATATATATATATATTATATATATTATATATATATATATATATATATATGTATATAAAACTTCCGCGGGACGGAAGTTTTATAACTTTTTTAAACATTTTAACTAGTTTATGGCTTTGAAAAGGGCTTGGTTGTGACCGGCCGATATTAATTAGCCTTTTTAAACACTGTTTTATAATTTTTTCCCTGCTGGTTTGGGTGATATATATATATATATATATATATATATATATATACAGGATTATGCACCATCTATTGGTAAGCGTTACCAAAAGACAAACACTCGCTTTTCTTATTATTAATTTATTTTGTTTATTAAAGGAAGAAAACTAAGTATATTAATCTCTTTTATTAACAGTATTTAATTTGATCGAAAATCAATGGTGATCCATAAAAATCTACGTATTTAACTTAATTACATTATTATAGAGCCTACTGTCAATTGGTCATTATATATGTTTCTAGGCTCACCAAACTTTGAAAATAACACGGCGTTGCAACTGATTCTTCAGCAGTGGTGTGTAATTTGGTGATGTTCGTGCTTGGCATTAGATGTATATTATTCTGAATTATGTCGAACGGAAAATAGTTACTAGCATACCTTTCAACCTTTCAGATGTTCCGTGCGATGATTCCTCATTTCACAGAGGTCAGGCTTGTTGCCCCTCCTCTTGAGTTGGCCTGGTGAAGTAAAGAGTTGGTTTCTTGCGCTCTCCGCTTCACATAACCAAGTACTCTAGGTTCATCTAGAATTGTTCTGAACCAGGCGTCGAGTCTTCTTTTGAAGATATCAACCGCTACACCACTCATGTTTCTTAGTTCCTTGGTCAGCTGGTTGAACAGTCTTGGTCCTCTCAGAACAACACTATTTTCTTCAGGGTTGAGTATGTTCTCTGTCTAGACTTTAATTTGGGAACACGACACATTCTTGCTTTCCTACTTTCCACTGTTGTTTGAGTGGTTATAAGGTTCAAAGTAAAATTTGGGACTAGTTCCTCCATTATTTTCGAAATGAAAATAGTGGTGTATCTCTCTCCTCTTCTTTTCAGCGTACATAAACTTAATTCACGTAACCTTTCCCAGTAATTTAGATTTCTTTGCATCCATTGATCTTGTTTGTGAAGCTTCTCTGAATCCCTTCTAGGTGACTAATGTCTTCTTTCTTTTTTTATATGGGGATAAGATCGAGTAATACTCCAATTTGAGTATGGTCAGTGTTTTCAACAGAGGAATCATCATATTCCTCTCCCTTCTTTTCAAAGTTCTCAGTATTTTGCTCTGTTTACTGCTATCTTATTTTGTGTTTAAAATTTCGCGTCATCAGTCATTACAACTCCTAAATCTTTTGCTTTAGAGTTTCTCTGAATTTCCTGTCCATTTGGGGTATAGTATTCCATGAATTTTAGGTCTACCACCCCTTTCTTCCGTACCTTAATAGTTGAAATTTCTCAGTGTTAAATTTCATATAATAACTTTCATACCAATTGTAGATTCTTTCCATATCTGTTTGTAGAGATCCTGGGTTCCTTATTTTTCTACTAATGTTTGTGTCCTCGACAAAAGATTAACGTTACTATGCTGTTACTGATAACTTCCTCATCTATATCAGTTAGCATGATTATGAAGAGTAATGGAGCTAATACGGTTCCTTCTGGTACTGAGTTAAGAACCTCTGACTCTGAAGAAGATATTCCATGAACTGTAACGACTTGCTACTGCTCACTAATAAAATTATATACCCATTTTCCTACTTTCCCTGTTATTCCCATATATTTCAGTTTATGTGCTATGATTCCATGGTCATACTTGTCGAACACCTTGACAAAGTCTCCGTATATACATCATAGTTTTCATTGTTTTAGAGTGCATCAATAATGTTTTAATTGTTTTAAATGTTTTAATCATAGTTGTAATAGGTATGATCTTCCTGTTCAGACATTGTTGGTTACCATTCATGTTGGTTATCATTTAATTTTTTTCGAATTTCCAAAAAGTCGTAGATTTTTTCTCCAACCATTTTTTCAAATATTTTGGCGAGATGAAATGTAAGCGCCACTGGCCTATAGTTTTTATCCTCGAATCGATCTCCTCCTTTATATATTGGAACTATGTTCGCTCTCTTCAGGATAGTCGGTATTTCTTTGTGTCTTGTGATCGTCTCCATATCCAATATAGGGAGTTAGAGATTTCATTCTTGTAGTTTTCGATTAGTGTGGTATTCCACTTATTCGGGATATAATCTGTGATATAATCTGTTGTGAAGTCAAAGTCCATTATACTTTCTCCTTACAATTCTTTTTCAAATAAACGTTTTTCCATCGTATATTAAGTTATTTTATAAGTTTTGGGGATACTGAACGATGGTTCATACTGAGCTCTTAATATTTCAGATACTTCTTTTAGATCCTCGGTTAAAACATTGTTTTCATTCTTTAAAGGTCCGAAAGTCGCGTGATTTTTCGTCTTTCTTTTTGCAAAATTATAGAAGTATTCTGAGTTAACCTTTATCCCTTCTATATCATCATCTCCTTCCTCTGTGTGGCTCTCAGTTAGATCCTGTGTGACGCAATCTATACTCACCAATTTATCATTTAATATTTTTCTGATGTTGTTGTCTTTGCAGTTTCTTAATTTTGTAGTCACTCTTTTTTTCTAGCTGCTTCTCTTTCCTCTTTGTTGTTTTTTTAGGATATATCTTTCCACAGTTTCTAGAGTCTTCTTTTCTTGGTTCATTAGCATCTCTTCCATTGTCTTGTCCTTAAAGATGGTTCTTCAGTCTATTGCTTCCATGCTGGATGCAATACCTTCCCAATTTATATCCTTGGAGTGAAAATAAAAATTTTTGAATTTCAGTAGCACATATTCTTTCTTTCCCCGTTGCTTTTATATTGGTTGTTATTAGTTATTACTACTATAGTTCACCGAAAATCTGTCTGTCTGTCTGTCTGCAAAAAAACTTTTACGTTTCTGAACCGATTTCGACCAAACTTCGTATGGTGGATGGGGATGATGAGTAATGAACGAAAATATATGTGTAAACAGCTCCCCCCCACACACTAATTGCTGGCCGAAGGAAAAGAACGCAACCATGAAAATCTCGAGCTTCACATTGTGTCAAGAAGATTTGTGAAGCTTAAGATTTTCATGACTATAGTTTTATTGACCAAACAATTGAACCCCCCCAATTACTGTCGGTTCAATTATTTGGTCCATGAAACTATAGAAAAGAAGGCAGCATGGGCGTCGATTGCGGGGGAGACGCAGGGACATGTTCCCCCAACTTTTTACAAAGGGGAGACAACCTACCAGTTGTCCCCCCCCCCACTTTCGTGGATGAATTGCTATAAATGCTAACTATTAATCCTATATACTATTCAGTTAAAATGTGTCTGTGTGTCTGTCCGCTTTCTTCGGAACCGTGCACAGACTAAACGACACATCGGAAAATTCTGCAACCATCATCAACTGATAGCCCAT
Source organism: Bathynomus jamesi (assembly GCA_023014485.1). NCBI lineage: Eukaryota > Metazoa > Arthropoda > Malacostraca > Isopoda > Cirolanidae > Bathynomus > Bathynomus jamesi. Next base: position 526,419 of record JAJOZX010001207.1, read on the forward strand.
GAGCTACCGATGTGCTCTGTCAAGTTTCCAGGTCCTAGGTCACTCCGCGGCCGAGCACGAGCTATTTAACCGCAATAAAACTATAGAAAAGAACTCAGCCATGAAAATTTTGAACTTCACATTGTGTCAAGATTTGTGAAGTTTAAGATTTTCATGACTATAGTTTTATTGACCAAATAATTGAACCCCCAGTAATTGGGGGACCGCAGGCCCCCTAATTACTGTCGGTTCAATTATTCGGTCAATAAAACTATAGAAAATAACGCAGTCATGAAATTCTTAAGTTTCACATTGCCGCCGCAATAATCTATTCTATCTATTATAATATAATAAGAGAGCTGTCAGTCTGTCCGTCTGTCCGTCACACTTTCAGAAATTGTGAGAAAAAATTGTGAGAAAAAAATTCAGAAATTGTAAAAAAAATTCAGAAATTGTATTATGGGCGGCAATGTGAAGCTCAAGATTTTCATGACTATGTTCTTTTCTGTAGTTTAGCAATGGGGGAAGGGTGGGGGGGGGTAATGGGGGATGGGTTGGGTAATGGGGAGGGGTGGGGGTAATGGGGGGGTTAGCCCCCAAGTTGTATGAATGGGGGTGAGGAGGTTTTGGGAGATACCAGATTCAGAAATGTTGACACAATGTGAAGCTCAAAATTTTCACGGCTGGGTTCTTTTTTTGTAGTTTAGCCTGTTTAACCGTCAGCGAAGCGGCGGGAACTGTACTAGCTGTCCGTCCGTCCGTCCGTCACACTTTCAGAAATTATGAGAAAAAATTGTGAGAAAAAAATTCAGAAATTGTATTACGGGCGGCAAAGTGAAGCTCAAGATTTTCATGACTGTGTTCTTTTCTGTAGTTTAGCCTGTCTGTTTGTCTTTTTCTGAAATTTATCCTGGGCAGTAATGGGGGAAGGGTGGGGGTGGGGGTAATGGGGGATGGGTAGGGTAATGGGGAGGGGTGGGGGTAATGGGGGAGGGGGTTAGCCCCCAAGTTGTATGAATGGGAGTGAGGAGGTTTTGGGAGATACCAGATTCAGAAATGTTGACACAATGTGAAGCTCAAAATTTTCACGGCTGCGTTCTTTTGTGTAGTTTAGCCTGTCTAACCGTCAGCGAAGCGACGGAAACTGTACTAGTAATAATAATATTCATTCCTTCAACTTTTTTCCCCCTAATATTATCCTCTTTTTTAAAAAAAAATCAGCTCTTTTTAGAGACCCAATACGTAAGTACTAATATACATATACATATATATACAATATACATACATATATAGTTAGCTGTGACATAAACTGCTACATATACTGTGACATACTGCTACCTGCGAGCTACCGCATGTGCAAATGTAATAGCAATATAAATTATTGTCATGAACAATATGTTAAATAAACGGTTTCGTTACATATCATTTTCAATATCAAAGTGTGATCAAAGTGCAGTTTATTTGTTTTATATTTCACGAACATATTTTGTAATCAGTTTATGTACATTGACCTCTGTTGTCTACAGATAATAAAAGATTTATTTCGGTTGTTGTTGTTGTTGTTGTTTAGCCGATCAGCCCACCCTGATCGAACAAGCCGGCGGCACGCAGCTAACCGATCGCCCTCTCCGGAGTGGACCAGAGGGGTTCAGCGCACTAGTGATGTTGTATTGTGTTCGTTGTTGTGCTAGAGCGGTACAGTCTGTCATAATGTGTTCAATTGTTTGTGGTGTGTCCTGGCACAGGTGGCAGGTGTCGTCTGTGGAGTTGTCTAGTAGTCTGTGTTTATATGTCCGTAAGTTGGGGTGATGTCCACATCGGAATCGTACTAAGTTAACTCGAGCCGATCTGCTCAGGCTGATCTCTGACCTGTTAATGGGTGGCGGCTTCGTACCTAGGACCGTATTCGGACCGAGTCGTGTCAGTGCTTTGTGGGTTAGGTGTGTGTGTATGTGTTTTCTGTACTGTGTGATGTCTGTGGGGCGTAGTATGGAATCGAGTATTTGGTTATAATGTCTCTCTGGTGTTACCTTAATGGTGCGAGGTGTCGGTGCATGATTGTACATGTAGTGGCAAGGGTGTTGTCGGTTAGTTGTCGCTGCTGCCATGAATTGTGTTCCCCTCATGTCTAAATGTTCCTTAACTTTCAATATTTTTGTTTCTGTGTGCAGGTGTTCTATTGGTGTTGTTTGAGTGCATCCTGTAATGATATGAAGTGCGTTGTTTTGTATTGTCTGTAAGATGTTTATGTGTGTGTTTGAGATAATGGGTGCCCAGCATGGGCTAGCATAGTCCATAACTGAGCGAATATATTGTTTTTATATGAGTGATGTTGTTTCCTGCTGGTGTCCAAAGTTTGTGCCTGTAAGTACCCTAAGCGTGTTGTCTTGACGTACATTTTTTTTTAATGTCCTGAATGTGGTTTGCAAAAGATAATGATGTGTTGTATGTGACCCCAAGTATTTTGGTCCTGTGAGTGTGTGGAATGTTGGTGTTGTTTAGTGTAAGCTGTGGAGTTATCTTGTGTTCTTTTGTATTGCTTGTAAGCAAGGTGATGGTTGATTTTGTGGGCGCTACTTTGTGTCTATTTTGTGTGAGCCAGTCTTGTATACTGTTTATGTTTGTTTGTAGGTTATTTGTAGTGGTGTCGATGTTGTTGTGGGTGGATGTTAGAGTGATATGATCTGCATATGATGATAAGGTAAGCTTGTTATCTATGGGTGTTGGAATGTCATGCATGTATCAGTTGAAGAGTGTTGGTGAGAGAATAGAGCCTTGAGGAACCCCGTTCGGAAAAAGCTTGTTTTTGGATGACTTGCCATTAAATGTGACATGTGAGTATCTTCCTGAAAGATAGTTGCTCAGCCATCTTTTAGTGTTATTGTGCATGTTTGTGTTGAGTATTTTGTTTATGAGAGGGAAGCGTGGGATAGCATCAAATGCTTTACTAATGTCTATTGTTGCTAATAGTGTACGTTGAGCTGGTCGTCTGGAATTGATGCCATCCATGATGTGCTGCGTGAGGTTAGTGAGTAATGTCGTGGTTGAGTGGTGAGGTCTGAATCCATGTTGAGTAGGCGATAGTGGTATGTGTGGGTTGGTGATTTGTAAGATTAGTCTTTCTGTTACTTTGGAAGGTGTGCATAGTAAAGTAATGGGTCTATAGGAAGCTGGTTCTGTTGGATTTTTGTTTGGTTTGAGTAGTGTAATAATTTTACCTTGTTTCCATATGTCAGGAATAATACAGTGATGGTATGAATATGTGCTGATATTTGTGAGAGCTAGTATTCCCTGTGGTCCCAAGTGTTTAAGGTGTATGTTAGATATGTTGTCTGGTCCAGTAGCCTTCGAATTCTTAATGTGTTTGATGATCTTGGTGGTCTGGTCTGTATTGAAGGGTGTAATGGTTGTGTCGAGTCTGTAGGTTTTCTTGTGCCTGGCTGTTTGTCTGTCTGCGTGTTTCTGGTTGTTGTCTCTGTTTAAGTGACTTATCTTTGCGTAGTGATTAACTAGAATGTTAGCTTGTTGTGTATATGTTGGGATATTATTTTGGCTGTGACAGATAGCCGCGTGTAAGGTGTGAATGCCGCTGTTAGAGTGGGTAATGCTGTTTATAGTCTTGTATAGCCTGAATGTGTCTGTGGAGTGGTTTAGTGTTGTTATGAATTCCCTAAATGTTTCTGTTTGTTTTTCTTATTTCGGTTAAACATATGTGTGATATTATGTTACATGAAATGTTAAATATTATAAATGGTTTGTATTGCTTTTCTTATTTCTGTAAAAAACATGTTTAAATAAAGAAAGACATAAAATGATTAAATACAATTGTTTTTTTAACATGCTGAGAAAAATACAAAAAACGGGTAAATGGTAAATTACGACATTGATATATTACACGCAACAGCTACTCAGAGTATTGTTTGATTCGCTGTTTGAAGGCGAAGTGTCCCCCACTACTATTTTAGAGCAATCGACGCCCCTGGAAGGCAGGCATGAAAATCTTAAGCTTCATATCCGAGCTCATTGTATAAATATTTGTGAAGCTTTAGATTTTCATGGCTGCGTTCTTTCCTGTAGTTTTATTGACCGAATAATTGGTTCGCCAGTAATTGGAGGGTCGCAGGCACCCAAATTATTGAGGGCCAAGGTGAGAAGAATAGGAATGATATCCAGATAAAGGGCTACTGATGTTCAAAATAAAATACGCCGTAGGGCCACAATTTGGTTTGGGCCGAAGGCCCTGTCATTACTATAATTCAACGAAAATGTGTCTGTCTGTCTGTTCGTCTGTCCGCAGAAAACACTTTTACGTTTCTGAACAGATTTCGACCAAATTTCGTATGGTGGATAGGGGTGATGAGTAATGAACGAAAATATATGTGTGACCAGACCCCATCCTCACCCCCAACCAATTACTGGACCCGAAGCTACCAACACCGCGATAAAACTATAGAAAAGAACGCAGCCATGAAAATCTTGCGCTTCACATTGCCGCCCGTAATAATAATAATAGAAATGAAAATTCGTTGCTACAGTTTTCAAAGTCTCCAGCATCGCGGTCTAGCTAAATGAGCCCGTAGGGCCTTCTCATTTAGAAAAGAATGTAGCCATCAAAAATTTTAGCTACGCATCGGAAGCCATGATAAATAAAAAAATGTGACAAGTTGTATTTGAAATTTAACTGCTTCGTGAGCTTCAAGTAAAATCTGTGAAGCTGCATTTAAAATTTAAGTGATTCGTGAACTAATTGTAAATGTTAAACTGTAACTTGCTTAGAGAATATTCCGCCCGTAGGACTGGTATTTTTGCTAGTCATACCATAATTCACCGAATGTCCATATTTCCGTCTGTCTGTCTCCTTTTAAGGTCCAAATAGCTTGTGAAAATCGATGAAACTTGGTGATAACAAACACTCTGTGGGATCCCTGGAGTGTTGATAGCAACTTTTTTTCAGATCGGGTGTCCCCCCAAAAATGTGTAGAGGCCGACCGGAAATCCGTCCCTCGTCGTTCTCAATCAGTCATGGAATCAAAACAAAGGCTATACACGTGGGCATGAAAAAGGCCCACATTAAACACAGATTTTGTGGTATTTCCCGAAACGACCACCAGAGGACGTCACCAAGGCCTATAAAATGCAGTTTCTTTCTCAAATCATTCTCACTTGCCATTTTCTCGTTTTGGTCGTTACGTCTCACTCTCTACACCTTCGTCAGTAGCACCACTCGTCACGCCACCCGCTCTCCGGCGAAGGCCGGAGAGCGCCCACTGTTCCTTCAAGGTTTCGGTCGAGCATACACGAAGTCTATCATCAAGTAAGGTCCTCTACAATTTCATCCTGCAAGAAGCAACATCACTGCTACAGGCGTTTCTGTTGGCCCCCTTTTCAACAAGTCTCTATCGGCCCTCAACACTCATCCTCTCACCGGTAAGGGCAGTCCGCTTGCAGAAGTAATCCTTCGAAGCCCAGGTCCGTAAACCTTTTAGTAGGCTACAAGCCACAAGCCTACCTTTGCCTTCGTGTTAAGCAATTCCAGCGTAGCCTACATAGTGTAACCGCAGCCTCGCGAATAGGCTATACCCAAAAGTGTACGCAAGCAACCGGTAAACTAACTCTCTCATTACGACTGTGGTAGTCCTGTACAATTATTTTACCGTATTCAGTTATCTTACTGTATTTGTATCCGCTTATTTATTTTCTCATTTATGCATTTCATTTTCACTGACCTGATCCATTTACTGTACCAACCGTACTTGCATTATTTCAGTTATTACTGGCTTCATTACTTATTCTGTGCTCACCTCTGCATATCTTCATTAGCCTACCTGAATTAGTGTACTTACTTAACATTTAGACTCTATAACCATTTCTTATTGCTAATACTGTCATCTTTAGCATAGTAAATGCCATTATATAATTGTTAATCACTATAAATACCGTTACAGAATTGTTAATCACTGTGAACAAATAATTGATTTATTTTTCTAATTAAACACAAAGCAACAAAGTAATTTCTCTCTCCTTATTCAATATTGTTTGTTTAGCTGTAGGCCAAGCTGGTGACCCCTAATTATTCATTTCAATTAACTCATAAATTACAGTAAGCCTACTTTCTTGGCCACATCATATTGGTGATCCGTAGGCCATTACAAATGTTATCCCTGTTTATCCCAGAAAATACTCATATGCTAAAACACGAAGCACTTAAATTGGAAGATTTTGAACTTCTAAAATTTAAAAAAAAAAAACAAGTCCCGACACGCTTTTACAGAATTTCAGACACTTTCGTGGAATAAAGAAAATCAAGATGGTGAATAAATTTAGAAAAGAATGTAGCCATCTAAATTTTTAGCTACGCATCGAAAGCCATAATAGGTAAAATAAATGTGACATGTTGTATTTGAAATTTAACTGCTTCTGTGAAGCTGCACTTAAAATTTAAGTGATTCGTGAAATAACTGTAAATGTTGAACTCTAACTCGCTTAAAGAATATCCCGCCCGTAGGACAGGTATTTTTGCTACTTTCAATAATGTTGTTGTTGTTGTTTAGCCGATCAGCGCACCCTGATCGAGCAAGCAGGCGGCACGCAGCTAACCGATCGCCCTCTCCGGAGTGGACCAGAGGTTCAACGCACTAGTGATGCTGTGTTGTGTTCGTTGTTGTGATAGAGCGGTACAGTCTGTCATAATGTATTCAATTGTTTGTGGTGTGTCCTGGCACAGGTGGCAGGTGTCGTCTGTGGAGTTGTCTAGTAGTCTGTGTTTATATGTCCGTAAGTTGGGGTGATGTCCACATCGGAATCATGCTAAGTTAACTCGATCCGATCTGCTCAGGCTGATCTCTGACCTGTTAATGGGTGGAGGCTTCGTACCTAGGACCGTATTCGGACCGAGTCGTGTCAGTGCTTTGTGGGTTAGGTGTGTGTGTGTGTTTTCTGTACTGTGTGATGTCTGTGGGGTGTAGTATGGAATGGAGTATTTGGTTATAATGTCTCTCTGGTGTTATCTTAATGGTGCGAGGTGTCGGTGCATGATTGTACATGTAGTGGCAAGGATGTTGTGGGTTAGTTGTCGCTGCTGCCATGAATTGTGTTCCCCTCATGTCTAAATGTTCCCTAACTTTCAGTATTTTTGTTTCTGTGTGCAGATGTTCTATTGGTGTTGTTTGAGTGCATCCTGTAATGATACGAAGTGCGTTGTTTTGTATTGTCTATAAGGTGTTTACGTATGTGTTTGAGATAATGGGTGCCCAGCATGGGCTAGCATAGTCCATAACTGAGTGAATATATTGTTTGTATATGAGTGATGTTGTTTCCTGCCGGTGTCAAAAGTACCCTAAGCGTGTTAAGTCTTGACGTACATTTGTTTTTAATGTCCTGAATGTAGTCTGCAAAAGATAATGATGTGTTGTATGTGACCCCAAGTATTTTGGTCCTGTGAGTGTGTGGAATGTTGGTGTTGTGTAGTGTAAACTGTGGAGTTATCTGGTGTTCTTTTGTATTGCTTGTAAGCAAGGTGATGGTTGACTTTGTGGTCACTACTTTGAGTCTATTGTGTGTGAGCCAGTCTTGTATACTGTTTATGTATGTTTGTAGGTTATTTGTAGTGGTGTCGATGTTGTTGTGGGTGAATGTCAGAGTGATATGATCTGCATATGATGATAAGGCAAGCTTGTTATATATGGGTGTTGGAATGTCATGCATGTATAAGTTGAAGAGTGTTGGTGAGAGAATAGAGCCTTGAGGAACCCCGTTCGGAAAAAGCTTGTTTTTGGATGACTTGCCATTAAATGTGACATGTGAGTATCTTCCTGAAAGATAGTTGCTCAGCCATCTTTTAGTGTTATTGTGCATGTTTGTGTTGAGTATTTTGTTTATGAGAGGGAAGCGTGGGATAGCATCAAATGCTTTACTAATGTCTATTGTTGTTAATAGTGTACGTTGAGCTGGCCGTCTGGAGTTGATGCCATCCATGATGTGCTGCGTGAGGTTAGTGAGTAATGTCGTGGTTGAGTGGTGAGGTCTGAATCCATGTTGAGTAGGCGATAGTGGTATGTGTGGGTTGGTGATTTGTAAGATTAGTCTTTCTGTTACTTTGGAAGGTGTGCATAGTAAAGTAATGGGTCTGATATTATAGTTGAGGATATTTCTATGTTATTAATTAGGTTGCTATTGTTTGTGACTACCAAATCTAGGCAGTTGTTTTTTCTTGTATTTTCCGTCATTTCTTGTGTTAACATAAATTCATCAGCCAGAGCTAGCAGAATTGTTACCTGTTCCTGGTCTTCCCGTGTGCCTCCTTCGTCTTGGTCTATACATATATTTCTTCCTATCCTTTTATATTTCATAAATGGGAAATTACAATCACCTCAGAAAATAATATTTGGGGTTGGGGAGTGTAGAGCTTTCATCCAGTTCTTGACCTCTATAATAGTATCTGAGAATTTTGTAGTTCGAGTGTTCGGGGGTCTGTATACTATTACAATTAGTACCGTGTTTAATTTTTCAACTTTTGCTGCTACTAATTACTACGTTGTTATGTGAAGTAATTACAGTCATTTCTGCCGTATGTTTTTCGTATGTATAAATGACACATCCTCCTTTTCATCTTACTGTTCTGTCGCTCGAAGTATGTTATAGTTGTCAATTTGTATTTCATTTTTGTCGATACAAAACTCACAGTTTTCGTCTGGCAGTCCTTCGGATGAGTTTTCGTGAGGCATGTAAAGTCTGCTCTTGTTTCTTGCATGAGTCGTTTCAGGTATGTGACTTTGTTGAGGGAATGGTTTGGTTTTAGTCCCTGTTTGTTGGCTAGGATTATTTTTATTTTTTCGTTTTCATTTTCTTCTTTATGTAGTTCAGATTCGTTGTCCCTTGGTGGTGCACGTTTTGTTGCCCTGTGATCTTCTAAGAATTTTTCCTTCTTTATCCGTTTCGATATATTTTGTCCCGATATCGTACGTAATTTCTTTCTGCATTTATTCTGTACGGTAACCCTGTTTGCTGATGGTTTTGGCTGCTCAACTGTTGTGTTCCTTTGAGGGTGGTGGTAACGGCATTTCTGCCTGTACTTACATCGCTTGTATCTTGTATAAGTTTTGCAGATACAAATGTGATGGAACTTGCAGTTTTTTCCAAATTTACGATAGTCATTTTTTTAATGGAAGTTACATAAAGTGAGATGTGCATAGGTGCATTGCTTATCCCTGTATCTGCAGTGCCCTTTTGCATAATATTTACATACGATATTTTTTCCGTTTTCAGTTTATATCGTCTTTTTATCATTATCTTTGTTTGGTGGTTTCACCACAGCACAGATTGTATCATATTTGTTTCTTTTCTTTCTTCTGCAATAGTGTCTTCTTTTCGTGTTATTTTTTAATTTGTTTCTCTCTCATCCACATCGTTTTCCTTCCGGACATTCTGGTCATCTTTTCCTTCCATTATTCTCTCATTCTCTATCGCATTCATATTCGTATTTTCCATTCCTTTAAATATCGCAAACGAGTTTACAATCTCCGTACATGAGCCACACAGAAATCTGATACCCATAATTTGTTTCGTGTTCGATACAAGGAATATTTTCCTATCGTCCCAATTCATACAGTTAAAGTCGTGCAATTTTTGACCAAAATCACACCTAATTGCTTCGTTTTCAGTTGTTGCTAAATTACATAAGTTGTAAATTAGGTGAGAATTTGAACCCATCGTCATATTATTTACACCGTAATCGCACAATACATACACAGACACACAGTTTATTTTTCGTTTGAGTGGGAGTCAGTCACGAGGGTTTGGTTTTATGACCTTTTCCCTGCCTTGTTCCAAACTTTTGCCAGATGACTACATTTACCTTAAATTTACCTTAAAGCGCTTCTGCCTCAAGGGTGCGCTGCTCCCACGAAGTCCACTCAGCGCCTCCTGAGGCGGGGCCACGACGGGGTCGCCACCCTTCTTTTCTCTTGCTCCTGCCATACGATTTGGTCCCCTATTGAATTTGTGGGGGCTGGTCTGGCAGAGGAATACCCTGACACTGTGGGTTGGTCTGGTATGTTGGCTAAAAACATGTCCAAGTGTTTTTTAAAAGTATCTACTGGGACTGCACTTATATCTCTAAGGTACTGAGGCAAGGAGTTAAACAGGCGAGAACCCTGCCTAGAGATACTATTATATTGAAGGGTTTGAATCCTTCTCAGACTGTTTGGTGGGAGGTGATATTTTTTACACATTCTGCCAGTTCTTTTTAAGGTGGGCACAATTGGTTCAGTATTGGGGGCAACTAAAAGCCCTTCTAGAATTTTCCAGGTGTAGATTAGGATGTATCTCTCAAACCTTCTCTCTATGGAATAAAGGTTGAGGCCTCTAAGCCTATCCCAGTAGTTTAATTTGTTTTTACTCACCTGTTGCCCATCAGGTTGTTTAATATACGAGGTAAAGGTTCTTTGTAGGCCCTCAATTTTATTCAATGAATTTCACTTCACAATTTATATGCACGGATTTACTGATACTTTATACACTTTTGGGTGCAGATAAAATAAACCCCCCCAAGAAGCTTTCTTATTTTGATATTAATGCAGAGAGAGAAACAAAGCGTCCATTCCCCACGAGGTATAAACAAACTATATATATAGTATTGATAATGCCAGCAAATTTGAAATGAGGATCTGAAACCCGAGCAATCATGTAAGTAATGTCTATTGTCCACTGGTTGAAGCGATTCTGTAGATTTTCTATTAAATCGTTTTTCATAGTATTTGCGTGTCAGGGTTAAAAAGCGCTACGTCTATGTGTACTGTATGCTATGCCGACGTGGTGCTTTTTAACCCTGACACGCAGGTATGAATACCTTCATCATTTATGTTACGCAAAACACTACGAGACCTGTTACAGGAGACACCATGGAAAGACAAGAAGAATCATATGGTCTAAGAAGCTTTACAACACGCTTAATTAGAGTCCACTGATGGTTATTGAGGGTTGGTATGTCATACTCCGAGGCGTATACAACATCTGCAGTTTTTTTGTTGAAGAAGTCGTTGTAGCATACAGAATGTAGAGCTCCATCGGGTGATAACGTTTCTTATAAGTTTGTTTTCGGTAAATTATATTGCTTCTGGATTTCCACAGGCTCGAGATGAATGATTAAAATGCGAACAGATTCGGCGCGCAATTGCACATACTGTATATCTGACAGACTTCTGGCTAAGAGGGGTTTCATTAACTGTAAGTGCTAAAGTATGATTCGCACAAGCAACAGAAGGCATTTTGAGAACGTGAACAGCTTTAGTAATATTACGGCCATTGTCGTGTACAACTGCATGCACACGACCGCTCTCTATTGACTATTCTTGCAATAGCATATACAAGCGGTAGCTCGCTATCGTCCTCCAGATTTTTTTTTCAGTACCTCATTTTTTTTTATTGGTTGTAGATTTAAAATTATATTATATGAAGCCCTCATAGGAAGAAGTGGCTAAGCGACAAAAGTATGGCATATCACATCTATCTCATACATATGGCATATCACTGGATGGTACAATTAGAAGCACCGTCGTTTAAATATACATCAAGTTTTTATGATCCACAAATAAGAAGGCAGTATTGCATTTGTTGAATACTATAATATGATGGAATGCTTTTTCCCCTCTAACATATCGGAAAATGGTTCACTTCAAGTCTAACTTTATCGTTTATTTTTTGTCATACTTTATAAAATAATATAATTACAAAAATTGTAATGAATCGTAACTACAAATCGATGAAAAAATGGATATCTCAATTAAATTGTGAGTCCTTTCGGGCTATCCAATCAATCACAAATGTAAAGAGAAAAATAATTTTTTTTTCACTTTTTCATGTATTTTTTTTATTATATTATATGAGGCCCTCATAGGAAGAAGTGGCTAAGCTACAAAATTAAAAAAAACGCCATTACCCCCATTACCCCCACCCCTCTACTCCATTACCCTCCTACCCCCACTCCCCAATTACCCCTACACACAAAAGTACAAAGCCATTACCCCCACCCCTCTCCCCATTACCCCCACCCCCACTCCCCCAATTACCCCACCCCCTCTCCCCATTATACTGCTATCCGCTTGGAGGGCGCGGGTAGCAGTACAGTATATATATCACAGTATAAATGTGAAGCTCAAGATTTTCACGGCTGCGTTCTTTTCTGTAGTTTTATCGCGGTGCTGAGGCCTTCGGACCCAGTAACTGGTGACCTAGGACTGGGAAACTTGACAGAGCACATCGTCAGCTCATGGGCTATCAGTTGGTGGTGGTTGCAGAATTTTCCGATGTGTCGTTTGGGCTGTGCACGGTTCCGAAAAAAGCGGACACACACACACACACACACACACACACACACACAGACATAGACATATTTTAGCTCAATAGTATATTAGATTAATGCAGTTGAAATGTTTTTATGAGTTTGGGAATGTGGTAGATTTTTGGTGGCTAAAACATACTCCTTTTGCTCACACTTACCGTACTATTAATGCTATGTGCTGTCAAACTGATAAAAGATTTAATTTTTTACATTGATGCCTAATAACCCAAATAATAATAATATGCGATATGAGTATTCGGTATTCCGTTATTTGGTGCATATCTCTCTCTCTCTCTCTCTCTCTCTCTCTCCTCTCTCTCTCTCTCTCTATATATATATATATATATATATATATATATATATATATATATATATATATCACATTGGATTCAGATCAGGTGTCTGTGGAAGCTATTCCATAATGGTCAGCACTTTCTGTTCTTCTTTATGATTCAGATAAAATAATAATTCATGCCGAAGTTGGCCTTGTATTTTGGGGGTCTCACAGGAAAATGTTTTTATTCACAAGGCGTTAACCACTTGGTGCAACCACTTGTGTGCAAATTTTCCTGCTAACAATGGTCGCTTCTAAAACGTTTTTAGAACGTTATTGGCCTAGACGTTTTATAAACGTTCATGAACGTTTATTAAACATATCTTTGTTTGCTGGGAATTCCCAAGATGGTTAAGATGACTCAAATTTGTACATATCCTAAAATGAAGCTCATCGGTCAGCAGCTTTGGAGCCCAAATGAACTCACGTTTTCCAAAGAAATATTTAACCATTTCCTCCATGGAGTGACTGAACCGATCACTCCAACATTAGGTGAGCATCATCGTTGGAGGTGATCGACTGAAGTTTATTGAAGGAAAATATTATTGTTAAAAAATATGTCGGTCATTGACCAATCAGAATCGAGACAGCCAGTGGCGGCTCGTGACTTTCAGTTATGGGGGTGCTGCCTCAGAAATTGCGAACAATTGTGTCGATTATATATATATATATATATATATATATATATGAGAGAGAGAGAAAGTCGAATAGATAAATAGATAACTACTCACTACTCAGTCATAAAAATAAGTAAAATAGTATTTATAAACAAATTCCATTCTTCTGTTTTTATTCTGAGCGAAAAGGTCTATTACTTTTTCATTGAAATTCTGTGTACTGTTGATCAAATTTTTCTCTATTGAAATCATTGCAAGAGCATTTAGTCTTTCCTGATTCATAGTGCTCCTTAAGAACGTCTTTATTCTTTTTAATGTTGAATGGCATCGTTCGGCCTCGGATGTAGTCATGGGGACGGTCAAAAGAATTTTTATGAGCTTAGCTAGTTCTCCAAGAACATCTACTAGATTATTTTCAGTGATAAATTTCAGCAGATCAATTAACCTGTCGTAATTGTGCATATCAGGTCTACTGTAGAAAAGGTGTAGTTCAGTAAGAAGCTTTTCTTTTTCAATCATGGGAATGCCTCAGTGGTCACCGTTACCTCTTCCATAGGCATTTTCATATTATAGCTATCGAAGTTTTCCTTGGTAAACAGCTTAGCAGCTACTAATTGTTTGGTAAATGAATACCTCAGCTTTGTCAACACATACCCAGTCGCACACTTCCTTTGCTTCAATCATGAGTGTTTTTGAAGGATTTTCACAGTACTCCGAATTTCTTATTTTTAAAATGGCATTGTTGAAGTTTGCTATATATTCTTGTACTTTACATGAGTCAATAGCTCGAGATTGCATTTGATTGTAAATGACTTCTACGTGAGGCATTATCTGATGAAAAAGTTTCAACCAAAAGATGAACTTTTCGTTATTCAAAACGTGCAAAATTCCTGTTGCTTCTGAAATGGTTTGATCTGCGTTTGCTGTCGACTGTATTTCTTCAAGGCTTTTTTAAGGGTTCGAAATTTTCATAGACGCGGTTTACGGTGCGTATATGAAAATTCCATCTAGTAGGGGATGGACGAGGAATGCGGCTGGCCATATGTTTGCTTAAGATAGAGAGACGAAGTGTTGACCTGGAGAAAAATGTTGGTATAGCCAAGAGGTTAGAAAAGAATATTCTTGAATTTCGAGTAGTACTTGCTGCATTTTTCATAATCAGATTCAGTTGGTGGGCATAACAGTGAATGAAGTGTGCATTATTGTAAACTTCTTTAATTTTAGCCCAAACTCCTCCTTTTTTTCCTTTCATGACATTTCCGCCATCAAATGTCTGAGCAATTAGTTTCTGCTTGTTTCCTTCGAGAAGAATATCTAGCTGATCTAGAATGCACTTAGATAGTCCTTCTGCCGTTTGATTTTCCGGAGTAAAGAAACCCCAGAAGCGCTCAAAGACTTCCTCATTCAGCTCGTATCTCAGAACAATAACCATTTGAGTGTGTTCAGAAACATCAGTTGTGTCATCAGCCATGACCGCCACAAACGAAGCTTCTTTAATTTCTTTTTTTATTTGATTGCGGGATACCTGCAGCACACAGTCAAGAGTATCATTCTGAATGGTTTTGGAAACGCCCTTGAAGAATGTGTTGCTTTCTAAATGTTTTTTTCAAATCGGGATCTAATTTTGATGCGGAATTAATTAAGCCCCTGAATACACCTGGATTTGCCAAATCATCTTTTTCATCATGTCCACGTAAAGAAATCTCAAAATTTCCGCAGAATTTAATGCAGTCTATTATTTTCGACAATATTTCACGATTTTTGGTAACTTTGTTATTATGTTCGATAATCGAGAGTTCGTAAGCCTCACTAAGTTTTTCTTGATATTTATCGTTCCTAAAAGTGACAGGGAAATCACATTATCAATATGCTTCTTTGAACGCTCATGCTTTTCAGTTTTTTCTTTCATTTTGTTTATATTTGTAAAACCACTTTTTGTCCACGTCAAGTCACCACCGAGTAGTAGACACGGGAAACAAAATAATGCATTTTTAACTTTACAACCACAAAGCCAACTTTTTCTTTGGTACCATTCTGAATTAAAACTACGAATATATTTCTTATTGTTACTTATTCCGGGCTGAGATATTTGAATTTCTGGTGTAGGGCGTCCTTCAGTTTTAATAGCTATTTTTTCTTGAAGAGATAACTGAAAAGTTACGAGACTGAATTTTACTCACTGTCACCCGACTCACTTCTGGGGCTAGCGCAGCCATGATAGGCGCCTAGTTAAAATTTCAAAAATCAAAAAGTCACTTGCGAAAAATATATTCTAAGAAATGAAAGCTATATATTGTAAATAATCCAATTATTATATAATTAACTTCAATCTCACGACAAAAAATAAATGATAACGAATCATTGATAAATGCAATTCGGAAATTAAATTTCGAATTAGCAAACGATACAGCAACACAACTACCACGTCAAACAAACAAATCGGCACTGCTCTGTCCACAGTGCTTTGGATCCTCTTAAACCCGCGATTCTGACTCGCTCTTCGTACGTCCGCCACCGAGGTTTCAAGCGTTTCGAACAAAATCTGGAACTGTTAAGTACGCAGTTCCACGGGAAGGCTGAAGCTACTTTCGTGATTCATTCGTTCGGCATTGAAATAGTTTAAGGAAAAAAGGATATAATCTGATTTAAAAACTCAAAGTTCATTGAAAAAAAACAATCAGAGAGGCTATTTTAAATATTTAAATATAAAGATAATAAGATCATGGGGGTGCTGCAGTTCCACAGTGCCTACCTGCGAGCTGCTCCTGGAGACAGCCCTTCCAGAGCTGCTGAAGCAGGGAACCCAGTTTTGCTGTTTGCAGCTGCATTTTCCTGATCTGATCATTATTATTATTATTATACCCAACCCGGGGGGCAGGCAAGCCAGCCTGTCTCTCGGCCGGTCCCAAGTCCGGATAAATGGGGAGGGTTGGCGTCAGGAAGGGCATCCGGCCGTGAAAACCTAGCCAGAACCACATGATGAGTCTTCAAAGTGAAAATTCGATAACGGCTAGGGCGTACCCCATAAGCGACGCACAGATACATCGCCCTAACTCTGTGACAGGACGAGGGCCAGGCGCGGACTGGCTCAAAAATTTCCACTGGCCAGGTGTCACTGAGAGGGCTCCCAAAAAGCTTCAGTAAATTCTGCCCCCAAAAAAGTGTTTATGGATGTTTTAAAAATCTAGTAATTTTATCATGACCTGTAAATCCCCGCGAGTTTTTAATATAATTTTGAATTCAACCAAAATCAAATCTAATTAATACGCAGTCAGAGAATGACGAGGTGTACTTCTGAATACACAAAAGGCCTTGGAATCATTTTTCTTTTTCCTTGTGAGTTTGTATTTTATATATATAATATATATATATATATATATTATATATATATATATATATATGTTCATTACAATATGAAAGTTACTCATGAAAATCATAGAAAACGTTGAAGTAGAAAGAGACTTTTTTTCAATCCCAAATTAAAATGTCACTTACTTAAACTATTACAGAGGGGCCCATTATCAACAGTAGGCCACAGGCCTTTCTTCTTTTAGTTACGCCTCTGATAATAATAATATATATATTTATATAGCGCACAATATCAATGAATAACGTTTCAAAGGTGTTTAGAAAAAAGGTATATGAGGAAATTATTGGGGGTGTGGATTGTAGGTTTGGGTATGCAGGTTCTTGGGATCTAGGCTGAACTGGCTGGGCCCTGCTGGCCTTTATTCAGCTCCTAAGATATTTATGTGTTTAAAGCTTAAAAATAAAAAAATTAACAATTACTTAAATAAAAATTCAGTAAATTACTCACGTTATAAAGACCAAGAGCAAAAAATTGGCACGCCAGCACAAATGCAACGCCGCTTAAAAAATATTTACTTTATTTACTTAATTTTATTTTCCGCGCCAAAAATAGTGTCCTAGAGTGCTGATTGGTTATACTAGAAATCTCAGAAATGCGTTTGGCAACATAGCGATTTTTAACATATTTATTTAATTAATTTTCAACAAATAAAATAAATATATTATAAATTTATTTAAACGGACATAATTTATCAACGAATAAACTAAAGTTAATAATTCTAAACAATTTAAATCTCAATTATTTTACTAGTATTAAAAAAGTGAAAAAATTTTAATGCCGTGTTGGCACTTTTTTTTACCCCTGTGAACACCCCTGAGGTCTTATATAGTAATACATCGAACAAATTTAGGGCCCCCAACGGAAAGGGCCCAAGGTGGGACTGAGGATAGCTACGTTAAACGTGGGAAGTATGATTGGAAGAGGAAGGGAGATTGTGGATTTGATGAAGAAAAGAAGAGTAGATGTGTTTTGCGTACAAGAAACGCGTTGGAAAGGAAATAAGGCAAGAGAGCTCGGTGAAGGGTATAAACTGTTTTATAGCGGAGCGTCGGTCGAAGGTAGAAATGGTGTGGGTATTATATTGACGAAGGAGCTCAGTGAGTGTATTGTGGAGATAAACCGGAGGAGTGATAGACTAATGACTATGAGACTGAACTGGGGGAATCATGTGCTCAATATAGTGAGTGCATACGCCCCGCAAATTGGATGCACAGAAGAAGAGAAGGAAGCCTACTGGAGTTCGCAGGAAATAGAAATGGAGAATGTGCTAGAAAATGAGAGAGTGGTAGTTGGTGCTGACCTGAATGGACATGTAGGAAATAACAATGATGTTACGGAAAGAGTACATGGAGGACACGGTTTGGGAGAGGCAAATCGGGAAGGTGAGAGAGTGTTGGACCTGGCTGTCTCCTTTGATATGGCAATTGTAAACACATACTTCAGAAAGAGGAACGAACATTTGATAACTTACAAGAGAGGAGGTAGAACGTCACAGGTTGACTACCTACTCTACAGAAGGTCACAACTGAGTGAAGTTAAGAACTGTAAAGTGATTCCAGGAGACCATGTAACACCACAGCACCGGATATTAGTTTTGGAGCTGATGTTGAGGAGACCGAGAAAGACACGAGAAACGTGTGTTAAGAGGATCAAGTGGTATAAGCTGAAAGAAGAGGAGAAGAGAAGAGAGTTTAAAGAGCGGGTGCTGAGCGAGACCAGTACGCCAGAAGATGTACAAAACTGGTGGCAACATAATGCAAATGTAATACGAACCGTAGGAAAGGCTGTATTAGATGAAACATCCGGTAGAGTGTGGAAAGATAAAGAAGGATGATGGTATAATGATGACATCCAAGAGTCCCTACAATGTAAGAAACAAGCAAAGAAACTGTGGGAGGAAACTAGGTCGGGTGAGAGGAAGGAAGTATTTAAAAACGCAAAGAAACAGGCAAAAAAGGCGGTGACACTGGCAAAAGCCCATGCATGTCGTGATCTGTATGAGAAATTAGAAACTCGAGAGGGGCAAAAGGAAATATTCAGGTTGGCTAAAAGCAGGAATAAAGCCACAAAGGATTTTACTCAAGTGAAACAGGTTAAAAGAGAAGATGGGACAGTACTGCGGAGAGAGAAAGATATACAGGTTAGATGGAAGGAGTATTTTGAGGAACTATTAAATGAGGAAAACCCTAGGTTGGTCCATGACGATGAACTACCGAATATGGCAATGACGAGGAAGGTGGAAAGAGCGGAAGAGAAGAAGGCGTTGGATAAAATGAAGAGTGGTAAAGCAACGGGTCCTGATGAGATACCGGCAGAGGTATGGAAGGCACTTGGCGATGAAGTAGTGGATCTCCTGCATGATCTTATGGAAAAGCTTTGCGACCAAGAGGTGGTCCCGGAGGAATGGCGTGCCAGTATCATAGTACCCATATTCAAAGAGAAAGGGGATATACAGGAATGTTCAAATTATAGGGGTATCAAGCTGATATCGCACACCATGAAGGTGTGGGAGCGAATTGTGGACTTAAGGCGCTGAGGGAGGAGGCAGGCGTGTCGACAGAGCAATTCGGTTTTATGCCCAGACGAAGTACGTCTGATGCTATTTTTGCATTACGACAGTTGGAGGAAAGGTACAGGGAAGGACAGAAGGCATTGCACATGGTTTTCATAGACTTAGAGAAGGCGTATGATAGAACACCGAGACAAGAGGTTTGGAGGTGCCTGAGGGAGAAGATGGTCCCAGAGAAGTACGTCAGATTGGTTCAGGAAATGCATAGAGGGGTTACGACGAAAGTGAGGTGTAGTGTTGGTGTGACGGAGAGTTTTGGAGTTGGGGTTGGTCTGCATCAGAGGTCAGCACTGAGTCCATTCCTATTCAACGTGGTGTTGGATGTGTTGACTGAGGAGGTTAGAGGGGTTGCTCCTTGGTGCATGATGTATGCCGGTGATGTAGTGTTTTGCGCAGAGACAAGACAGGAGGTAGAACAACAGCTAGAAAATTGGAGGGAGGCATTGGAAAGTAGAGGTATGAAAGTTAGTCGGAAGAAGACTGAATATCTGAGATGTAATGTACAACCGGATGAAGGAGGGGGAGTGATGTTAAACGGTGAACGGATCAAACGGGTAGATCGTTTTAAATACTTGGGATCAACAATCGAGGCAGAGTGGGGTGCAGAGGGAGAGGTGAATCGTAGGATACAGTCGGGATGGAGGAGCTGGAGAGAGGTGTCGGGAGTTCTCTGTGATCGTAGGATGCCGGTGAAGCTGAAAGGGAAGGTCTTCAAAACAGTGGTTAGGCCAGCCATGTTGTACGGAATGGAGACGGTGCCAATGAAGAAGACTAGTGACAGAAAGATGGATGTGGCTGAAATGAAAATGTTGCGATGGATGTGCGGTGTAACTAGAAGGGATCGAATCAGAAACGAACGCATTAGAAGAATGGTGAAAGTGGTAGAGGCGTCAAGAAAAGTCCAAGAAACCAGACTGAGATGGTATGGGCACATAATGAGAAGAGAGGAGGATTACGTGGGACGTAGGGTGCTGGAAATGGAGGTGCCGGGACGGAGAAGAAGAGGTAGACCGAAGACGAGGTGGAGGGATTGCGTGGCGGCAGACATCCAGGAGAAAAATTTGGACGAGGACATGGTGCGTGACAGAAGAGAATGGAGGAGACTCATCAAGAACAGCGACCCCATATAGAGATGGGATTTAAGCTGCAGAAGATTATTATTATGGTGTCTTTGTTTACTGTATTGCTAGAAATAAAGCAAAAAACTTTATTTTTGTAACTTTTTAACTTCATATAATTGAAGTGTGTAGAACGTAGATGTTGTTAAGTACAAATCATTATTGACAAAAAATAAATAAATAAATATAAAGAGAGGTTTCCGTGCTCAAAATATTTCTCGAAATATTTGAAACTGACAAACGAAATTTGCGAAAAAGTGTTAACAAATATTTTGGGGTGGTCAAGAAGCAGTTACACTAAAATGTCGAAGAAAGTTTAAATTTTCTACGAACTTTTTAAGAATTTGAAACGTGCTTTCATAAAAGTTTTAAATTAAAGACTGAATCATTATTATTTAAACGAGTATCTTAGTAAGTTTCGTTTCGTAAGTTCAAAACTCAAAATACAAAAATGACGCGTAAATAGAATGTTATAAATTATCTTTAGATAAAAAAGGTAAAATCGTACCTGTAAATACGTCTTAAAGCTTAAATTCCTCTTCTAAAAGTGAAGATTTCTCGTTCTTCCAAACCACAACACGAGAAGGCGAGAATCAATATTCGTGAGCGGAAGATTCTCGATTGCTGTTGGCCATTTTCTCATGAAGAGGAAATGGTGCAAATTGGGTGGAATGTGGAGAAGAAGAACGGAGTGAAAAGGAGGAACTGGGAGAGCTGGTTCAACTAAGAGAAATGTAGGAGAAAAGGGGCGTATTCAAGAAAGGAAAACTATAGGATATTGGACAGTTAAAAGTGAGATATATAAGAGACTGCTTAAGAATAATCACTATGGTGAGAGAATAGTAGAGAGAACTTATATATATATATATATATATGTGTGTGTGTGTGTGTGTGTGTGTGTGTCTAAGAATTTAAGTAGAGTAACATGTTTTTGCAGTAAACTTTGATTTTTTTCATTTACACAAATGAACTCTTCCAATTTTTTTTGAAAGCATGGGTTCTTTTTATGTGCTTGTGAACATACATTAGAATTGTTTATTTACTACATACTAATAGTTTTGTTTGACAAAGTTGGCGTTGCTACATCCTCTCTCTCTCTCTCTCTCTCTCTCTCTCTCTCTCTCTCTCTCTCTCTCTCTCTCTCTCTCTCTCTCATATTATCCGTAATAAAGACTTAGAGGTGACAGAAATGTGTGTGTATATATATATATATATATATATATATATATATATATATATATATGTGTGTGTGTGTGTGTGTGTGTGTGTGTGTGTGTCCTAGAATAACCACTGCACAAAGAGGATCGCATTATTCAAAGCCATTCCTTAGCAAATTGCTTAAAGACAGCTTCAAAAACATGTGCACCTTCACAAGTTATTTTTATTACACAATTTCACGCTTCAGGAGAAGCGTGGAACTGCTGTAATCACTCCACTGTAAAATGAAAGCTTCAAGAGCGTGAGCCGCAAGGAAAAGTTACTTTTAGAATGCTCTATATAAGTGATGAGGTGGAGAGAGAAACTCTTCGGCTTGCAAAAGAGCATCAAAACTGGTATGATAAATGGAAACGAAATGCGTGGGATTTGTGAGACGGCGTAGTCATCTGTATCAGTAAGACTGTGAAACAAAGTGATGACTCTCTTATGGTGTGGGGTTGATTCAGTTCAGTGCCAGTGAGTAATCTCGTAAATATCGATAAGTACATTTAATAAGACGCACTACTAAATAATATGGTTTTGGTATGCACTGAAGTTCTTTTTAACTGGGAAGAGATTCATCTTCCTGCATGAAACCAACCCAAAACCTACGATAATACTGATCAAACCTTACTTAGAGAGCAGAGCTGGGCACTTGCGGCATATTTTGCGGTACTGCGGTACTGCGGTACTACCGCACTACCAAACCGGTACCAAACCGGTACGCGGAAATTTGAATGCGGTAGCGGTACTGCGGTACTTTCAGCGATCCTTTGCGGTACTGCGTTATGCGGTCCCGGTTTGCGGTTTGCGGTAGTACCGCAGTACCGCAAAATATGCCGCAAGTGCCCAGCTCTGTTAGAGAGTAATATATACATATATATACAAACACACTGTGTATGATAATATTCGCTTTGTCTTGTCTTATCAAACGCAAACATTCGAGCTGCATAATACCTAGTTTCGTGCAAAACATTGTAGCCAAATAAGGCTTACGCATGCGACGAGACTTTAATAAAGATAAACAGGCCCTTTGTTACTGAAGTTAACGCAATTCACTTCCAGCAAACAAGCAGTAAATTCTTGTTCATAATTGCAGATTACTTCTGAGATAAAGCAAGTAAAACCAGCTGCACTTTTTATCTATTAAACACTGAAAGTTTCAACGATTAACTCAAAAATGCCAAGAATAAATTCAAGTCCTCACATAAATTTTAAACTTAAAATAAAATCAGGAACTACACACTTGCTGACGTCATTCTATCATCAAGTTCAATTTAAATTCGTTTCTATTAGAAATTTCGGCATTGGTTCTTTTTTAAAACATCTTAAGGAGTCCCAGTCTGTCTGGATGGTGCGCAACCTCGTTAACTCGTTTAATTAACTGTTTGTGACTGTAATGGCACATTTGTTGGGAGTCGTTCGCCAACTGAAATCGAGGATTGACGAGTATTTGGTGTCAGTAGCAGGACCTCTTCCTCATTTAATAATTAATTAAAACTTCAATCCATAACATCACCATGATAACAACCATGTACTTCATTATAAAAACTTTACAGTACTGAAATGTGACACAATCATTTGCCTTTAAGAAATAAATTATATATATATATATATATATATATATATATATATATATATATATATATATATATATATATATATGTGTGTGTGTGTGTGTGTGTGTGTGTGCCTAAATCCCCAAGTAGCATTAATAGTAAGCCACGTTTTTTACCTATTAACTCCGATCTTATAAATCGGGTGTGTAAAAGCGTGAGGTAGCATGAAGTACGACTTACTTGATTTCGAGTTTTTTAATTAGAATCGTAACGTGGGTGAAATTTTCAAAAAAATAATTGTATGCTATAAAAAAAGTGCTTTCTCTAAACTTTTAATGGAACTTCCTTTACCTTAACTCGAGGGTAAGTGATTGAAAATTTAAAACTATAACAAATATAAGCTGTTAAAGCGACTGGGTAAAAAATGGACAAGGATAAAAATGTATACACAAGTTGGAGTTACCTGGGTGTGTATGACTATACCTATCTATCTATCTATCTATCTATCTATATATATATATATATATATATCTTAGTACGATTAATTACAGTTAATTTCTTATGTAATTCAGTCTGAACCGAAGGATCTACAGATCTACAGAAGCTAAGGCTAACAAAGACCCTAAGATCGACTCTAAGGTTAGCCCGAGAGAAAGGAAAGAGTAGGGGGTTAAGAGAAGAAAATAAGGGGTTAAATAAGTAGCAAAACCTATCACTCATGGGTTAACATTCATTCAGAAAAAGAGAAAAAAAGACTCACCATCATCATCCGCCGGCCACTGCCGACAAGTCAGAAAAATAGTCGGAGAGAATAGGAAAGGGGTGAAAGATGAAAAGAAGTAAAATAAGAACACTTACAAACCATGCAAACACAGTCTTAACTCACAGTCATACCATGCAAACTACAGACATGCAAGTAAAGAGAGTTACAGACATGCAAGTAAGTAGTTCTGCAATTTTTTAATTTATCTTTGTTTTGAAGAAAATATCCAAATAATTAAATTCATCTTTATTAAATATTAACTTGTGCTTTTTTTCTTTTATTATTTGGTTTTAAATTTTTTTTTACTTTTATAACGTATATATATATATATATATATATATATATATATATATATATATATAGAGTAAAACCTCTCAATAACGACACTCCACCCTAGCGAAACCTCTCTTTATCGAAAACACGTTTCGTTATAAGGAGGTGTTTTCGCTAACACGGTCAGAACTGCGCGTGTTCGTCTCTACTGCTATTTCCCCAATCTTTGAAAGTAAGCGGCATGCTGATTGGTTGATACCTAAAAGCTGATACATAATTTGCTAGAATGTTTGTCCCTCACGGAAAAATACTTTTAAGTAATCCATTTAATATACTGTATAAGACACAGTATCATATAAAGTATGTATAAATAACTAATGAGGGCCTAAATAGGTTATTAAAATATACACTACAATATCGGCAGAGGAAAATTTCTTCATAACAAACAACCTCTCTATAACGACAGCAATTTGGTTGATATATTTCATTATAGAGAGGTTTTACGCTATATATATATATATATATATATATATATATATATATATATACAAACTCAGAATGGTCCCCTGAGAAACTTATATGTTGTTGAACACAGACCGTGCATGGAAAAAGGAACTCTTCCGGGAAATTACATCCACTATAGTTCGAATAAGTAATGATAAATGACAAATACTATAGTTTTTTCTTTTTCATGATGGAAAGCCCAACGTGGGCACCGGGTTACTCGCAAAGAGGCCCCAAAATATAGCTTCCCTCACCAGTTATCTGTAAAGCAGATAGGATCCAGCTTTGGGACAGGATCTAGGGTTTACAGCTTACACCTAGCCTACTACATTCAGAACCTCAATATACGCAAGAAACTCGTGGCATTCACGTCGGATTGAATACATCTGAGTTTGTGTATATTAAAGGGACGTGTTATGTGCCTTGAAAAGTGGACGATCAATGTCCTGGTTGAGGTTTAAGTTTTGTGTTTTGGCAAAAAATACAATAGTTACCCCTTTCTCTTTGATGTATTCAATCGGACGTGAATGCAACGAGTTTTTTGCGTATATTGAGGTTCTGAATGTAGTAGACTAGGTGTAAGCTGTAAACCCTAGATCCTGTCCCAAAGCTGGATCCTATCTGCTCTGCAGATAACTGGTGAAGGAAGCTATATTTTGGGGCCTCTTTCTGAGTAACCCGGTGCCCACGTTGGGCTTTCCATCATGAAAAAGAAAAAACTATAGTATTTGTCATTTATCATTACTTATTCGAACTTTAGTGGATGTAATTTCCCAGAAGAGTTCCTTGTTCCACGCACGGTCTGTGTTTAACATATATATATATATATATATATATATATATATATAATTGTACGCATACTTATAAAGGATTGTTTTACTGAATGTTCATAAATGGTCGCTAAATATTTACTGGGCATTGTCCGTAGCTCAGTGGGTAACACCGTTTCCCTATAAGCGAAGTAAAGACTCTGGGGTCGGAGTTCGGCACCCGATGTTAACTGGTAATAGAGGCGTTATAGCAATGGGCCGCATTAATTAGGCTGAGCGCTGTACCAGTTTGTGTCCCTTCTCACTGATTAAACGTTTATTGAACTTTTAATGAACGTTTATTGAAGAAACATTTTTGTGTCACGTTCAAATTAATTTATAAAATCGAATAACATCGTTGGAACACAGTATATTATTATTATTATTATTATTATTATCAATTATTATTATTATTATTATTATCAATTACTTTTTTAATTATTTGGAGCTGAAAGTGAAGTCAAAACACCTTTTACGAATTACCCGTTGTCGTTTTCTTTCTAAACTTTCCCTAATAATAATAATAATTATCATTGAGGAGGACCACAAACTAGCACAACGCTCAGGCCAACCAATGCTGATCATATCTCTAACGCCTCTATTATTACTACCGGTATTATCGGTAGTCGAAACCCTGACCTCAATGTTACTAACTGAGTCACGGACGTTGGTAAACTTTACTTTTCGCCATTTACACTTTAAATTCTTGCATTTTCCGAAAGATTAATCGAATTATAGAAATAATTTACAAATTATTCGAAATATCGAAGACAACCATAAATTTGCGATATTTATTTGTTGTTTTTTAATCTCAAATTTTTTAGTATTCTCAGTGTTGTTAATCAAAAATATTGTGGATAATTAACCAGCTATTTTTCGTTATTTAGGCTTCATGTTGCAATTATAAACTTAAGTCTCCGTGAGAATTATTTCCACTTCACGCCATTTCCAGTGTCATTCGTAGTCAGTAAGTGAATATTCCAGGTTTGGAAAAACTCTTTTCTGGTTTCGAAATAGTTTAATTAAAATGAAAGGAAACAAACCTACCTGACTGCGCCTTAACTTTACCTAACCAATCCTAACTTTATTTCAGCTTAGCGTAACCTAACACGAGCCCGAAGTGGAAAGCCGTGGATGAGAATGGAAAGAAAACGATTTTTAAAAACTTGTCCGAGATTCTCTTTCGAAATTATCCGACTTCGACCAAGAACGAAATGAGACTAATCAAAACTGGGAAGATCTCTCTGTCAAAGATGCTTTTCTCAAATTGGTCTCGTCCCATTTAATGCCATTCCCATTCTCATCCACGGCTTTACCACTTCGGCCCTGGTTAGATTAGACTATAGGTTAGGCTAGGTTAAGGGTAGGTTAGATTAGGTTAAATAGGTTTGATAAAGTTAGAGTACCTTTATTTCTTTTCATTTTTTTCATAATTACAAATCAGGAAAGAGTTTCCGAAAATTTGTAATTCTCACTTCACTCATTCTCTCTTTTTCAGTGTGAATGGCAATGGAGATCGAATGAAGTGTGAACACATTTTTTAAATTTAGTATTTTAAAATTTATTTATTTAATTAATTTCTCTTATTCTGTATTTTATTTCAACATAAATTTTGACATTACGAGAATTCCTTCTTAAGAATCGAGTTTTCATTTGGTAGAATAGTCATGAAAGGGACAAATTAAATAATAAAAGTATCTTTTTATTAATTTTAATTATTTTTATTTATTTCTCATTTTATTTATCTTATTTTTAATTTTCACAATAAAGGAATTTCGATATAGAATCTTTTCGTCGTTGGAATGGTGAGGAATAAAAGATTATTTTTCACTCATTGTTATTCCCATTCCCCTATTCCCATTCGTGGACTGCAAATTGGAATGCTCGAAGTGAGAATTAAGAGGGTCCACGAACGGTATTTTCGATGAAAAATGTACCTTCGAGTAAAAATCTTAAAATGGGAACGGATCGATTTGAGAACTGCCTCCTTTGAGATTGTCACTAGCGGATTTCTCATTCTTGGAAGAGGAATGAAATAGAAATACCATTGGGTTGAAAGAGATAAGAGTAAAGAATGTAATAACATTAAGGGACGCACTAAAATCTTAATTTCAAACAGAATTGTTGATAAAAACCGGACGACTCGCTTGTCTCGACGGTTTTCCATTTTATACAAGTTGAAAGACTACTTTCCTTTGCGTATGAATGATGCATAACTTTAGCTTCACAGCATCTCGTAGGCTAAAATCTTTGATTTTCTTCGTGTAAATATGTACGTCCCTTAGTGCAGTGATAATTATATATAAAACTTAGTTTTGCTTCCCCCGAGTCGTTCATTCTGACGAAGCTCAAGCTTCGTGCCTCACCTTAGACCTACGGTCTAAAGTAGAATTCGAAACACGACCCATCATGGGTAGTCAAAAATTACAAAATTCCTCGCCCGGACTCAATCTCACGACTTTCCGATCAGGAGCCCCGCGTTTTAACAACTAGTATCCAGGATGCCCATTTTTCTACCAACCTATCATTTTTTATGGAAGGGTGAGCTGTGCGCCGCCTGCCATTGCTGGGAATCGAACCCGGGACCGATGGATTCATAGTCAGTGATGTTAACCACTACACCACTATCACCATATATATGACCTGGGTCATACCCTATATAAAGAAAGCAAACGTGAAGGATTATGCTAAGGCGTCAGGGCGCACGATTTTACATTAAAGGTTTACGTATTAGCCTACTATAAACCAGGCTATATCTACTTTTAAAATAATAAATAGATTTGAACAGTGTAATTCGGTACGTTATTAAAGGGGTAATGACTTTAATGTCATTTAATCACTTCATTTTTCATTGTAAGGCCCAGACCCTTCTCGCATAAAAGGCCACAAAATATTTTGTCGTAAATTCATTAAAGCTACATTGCCCTAATCATGAAACAGTCACCAGTGTAATGAGACACCACCAATGTTTTGAACGATTAAACTTTCACAATTAAAAATTATATAATTCGTACACGCACACACACACACACACACACCATATATATATATATATATATATATATATATATATATATATATATATATATATATATATATATATACAGGGTGGGCCGAAAGTCTGGATCCATAGGAAATATTTATTTTAATACATAAATTACAACAAGTGGTAAATACTTAAAATGAATATCAACTTTAACTCGTAAATGCGTATCCGTGATACTGTACAGTGGTTCGTACTCCAGTATAAACAACAAATTATAACAAATGCTCAAATTGGCGGCCTCTGACATCGAGACACTTAGGGATCGAATTTATGAATTTTAATAATTCTTCGAATTGACGTTCTAGAGATGCGCGTTTCATTTGATAATCTTCTTGTTGACTTTACTGGACTATTCGTTAAAGTTTCACATACCATTGCAGAGGTATTTTCATCAGTTGCAGTTTTTGGACGACCAGAACGCCGTCGATCATGTACACTTCCTGTTTCTTTGAAACGTTTAAACAACTTGCCAACAGTCGCATGTGTTACTGGATGCTTATCAGGATGATTTCTATTGAATTCGGTAGCAACTTCTCTGTGTGTAGCGCTCTGTCTTGCGTACATGAGCACAAGTTCTACCCGGTCTTCTGTTGTTAGATTCGAAGCCATTTCTGGGCTGAAATAAAAAAAGTATTTGAGTATTTATACTGGAGTACGAACTACTGTACAGTATCACGGATACGCATTTACGAGTTAAAGTTGATATTCATTTTAAGTATTTACCATTTGTTGTAATTTATATATTAAAATAAATATTTTCCTATGGATCCAGACTTTCGGCCCACCCTGTATATATATATATATATATATATATATATATATATATATATATATGTTAAACACAGACCGTGCATGGAACAAGGAACTCTTCTGGGAAAATTAAATCCACTATAGTCCGAATAAGTAATGGTAAATGACAAATACCATAGTTTTTCTTTTTCATGATGCAAGCCCGACGTGGGCAACGGGTCTCTCGCAAAGAGGTCCCATAAATATAGCTTCCCTCACCAGCTATCTGCAAAGCAGACAGGATCCAGCTTTGGGACATGGATCTAGGGTTTAAAGCAGCCTAGTCCTGCTACATTTAGAACCTCAATATAAGCAAAAGACTCGTTGCATTCACGTCGGATTGAATACATCAAAGAAAAAGGGGTAACTATTGTATTTTTAGCCAAAAAAACCAAAACTTAAGCCTCAACCGGGACATTGAGCGTCCACTTTTCAAGGCACATAACACGTCCGTTTAATATACACAAACTCAGAATGGTCCCCTGAGAAACTTATATGTTAAACACAGACCGTGCATGGAACAAGGAACTCTTCTGGGAAAATTAAATCCACTATAGTCCGAATAAGTAATGGTAAATGACAAATACCATAGTTTTTCTTTTTCATGATGCAAGCCCGACGTGGGCAACGGGTCTCTCGCAAAGAGGTCCCATAAATATAGCTTCCCTCACCAGATATCTGCAAAGCAGACAGGATCCAGCTTTGAGACATGGATCTAGGGTTTAAAGCAGCCTAGTCCTGCTACATTTAGAACCTCAATATAAGCAAAAGACTCGTTGCATTCACGTCGGATTGAATACATCAAAGAAAAAGGGGTAACTATTGTATTTTCAGCCAAAAAAAACAAAACTTAAGCCTCAACCGGGACATTGAGCGTCCACTTTGCAAGGCACATAACACGTCCGTTTAATATACACAAACTCAGAATGGTCCCCTGAGAAACTTATATGTTAAACACAGACCGTGCATGGAACAAGGAACTCTTCTGGGAAAATTAAATCCACTATAGTCCGAATAAGTAATGGTAAATGACAAATACCATAGTTTTTCTTTTTCATGATGCAAGCCCGACGTGGGCAACGGGTCTCTCGCAAATAGGTCCCATAAATATAGCTTCCCTCACCAGCTATCTGCAAAGCAGACAGGATCCAGCTTTGGGACATGGATCTAGGGTTTAAAGCAGCCTAGTCCTGCTACATTTAGAACCTCTTCCCAGAAGAGTTCCTTGTTCCATGCACGGTCTGTGTTTAACATATAAGTTTCTCAGGGGACCATTCTGAGTTTGTGTATATTAAAAGGACGTGTTATGTGCCTTGAAAAGTGGACGCTCAATGTCCCGGTTGAGGTTTAAGTTTTGGTTTTTTTGGCTAAAAATACAATAGTTACCCCTTTTTCTTTGATGTATTCAATCCGACGTGAATGCAACGAGTCTTTTGCTTATATTGATCTTCTAAATGTAGCAGGACTAGGCTGCTTTAAACCCTAGATCCATGTCCCAAAGCTGGATCCTGTCTGCCTTGCAGATAGCTGGTGAGGGAAGCTATATTTATGGGACCTCTTTGCGAGAGACCCGTTGCCCACGTCGGGCTTGCATCATGAAAAAGAAAAACTATGGTATTTGTCATTTACCATTACTTATTCGGACTATAGTGGATTTAATTTTCCCAGAAGAGTTCCTTGTTCCCTGCACGGTCTGTGTTTAACATGTAAGTTTCTCAGGGGACAATTCTGAGTTTGTATATATATATTACGAAAGTAATACCTCTTATTTTATTTGTCACTAAATATAATTACAATTACAATGAAAATTACAAGAAATATGCATACATACGTGGCAAATATAAAGTGTGTATATATATATATATATATATTACGTAGCCAACACAATTGAGCTGCTAAATACTATCCAGCAAATACAAAGTCAGCTGACAAATATAGGAATCCAAGAGCCGGGCAGAAGGCACGCACAAACACACTTCATGCGTTATCGGGAGAACGACAAAGATAAAAAGAGGCAAATTCTCGGAGGACCATAAGGCAACGAAACCGGCACCACCATTGGAAAACGAATCGGAACCACCTGTATGCGAAAACGACAGAGAAAAGATAAAAAAAACCTAGTCAGCATTCAGGGCCTTAAATCAAATCATTCCTCGGACAAAGTTTTATACCTGAAAGGACTCATGCAAGAAGCCGGAGCAGACTTTGCATGCCTCACGGAAACTCATCTAAAGGACTGCCAGTCGAACTGTGAAAACTGTGAGTTCTGTATTGACAAAAAAGAAATACAAATTGACAACTATAACATCCTCCGAGCCGACAGAACAGTGAGACGTAAAGGAGGATGTGCCATTTACACACACGAAAGGCATACGGCAGAAATGACTATAAGTACCTCAAACAGCTACGTAGAATGTGTAGCAGCAAAAGTTCAGAAATTAAATATGGTACTAATTGTAATGTACAGACCCCCAAACACGCCAACCTCAAAACTTTCAGATTCCATTACAGAGGTAAGAAACTGCATAAAAGATCTACACTCTCCAACCCCAAATATTTTTCTCTGTGGTGATTTTAATTTTCCATTCATGAAATATAAAAGGATAGGAAAAAGTATATGTATACACCAGGACAAGGAGGGCACACGGGAAGACCAGGAGCAGATAAAAATGCTGCTAACTCTAGCTGATGAATTTATGTTAACGCAATTAATAACAGAAAACACAAGAAAAAACAACTGCCTAGATTTGGTATTCACAAACAACAGCACCCTAATTGATAATGTAGAAATATCCCCAACTGTAATATCGGATCATAAAATTATTGAAATAACAACTAACATAAAAGCAACAAGAAAGGAAAGAACACGAACAACAGAAAGAAGCAAATTCGAAATTTTTAATTTTCACTCCAAAGCTATAAGCTGAGAAGATGTTGCATCCAGCATGGAAGTAACAGATTGGAAAACCATTTTCGAGGCTAAGACAACGGAAGAGATGCTAATCACTTTAGAAAAGACGCTGGAAATTGTTGAAAGACATGTCCCAAAAATACAACAAAGAGGAAAGAGAAGTAGGTTCGAGAGACAAAAGAGGTCATTGTTCCGAAAGAGAAAAAGAGGTACTGCAAAATTAAGTAACTGTAAAGATAACATCAGAGAAATATTAAGTGATAAACTGTAGAGTATCGATGACGTCACACAGGAACTAATTGAGAAGCATACAGAAAAAGAAGATGACGACGCTATAGAAGCGATAAAGGCTAACTCGTAGTACTTCTATGATTTTGCAAAAAGGAAGTCGAAAAAACATGCGACTATCGGACCTTTGAAAAACGAGAACAGTGCTTTATCTGATGATCTAACAGAAGTATCTGAAATATTAAGAGCTCAGTACGAATCATCTTTCAGTATCCCAAAAACTGACAAACTGATATGCGATAGAAACGCGTTCTTTTAAGAAGAACTACAAGGGGAAAGTATAACGGACTTCGACTTTACGACAGGTGATATTACACAAGCTATAGGGAAACTAAAAGCACACTCAGCGGCAGGACCGGATAAATGGAATGCCACACTGATCAAAAACTGCAAGAATGCAATCGCTGAGCCCCTATATTGGATATGGAGACGATCACTAGACACGGAAGAAATACCGGGGATCCTGAAGAGCGCGAACATAGTCCCAATATATAAAGGAAGAGATCGATCCGAGACCAAAAACTATAGGCCAGTGTCGCTTACATCTCTCTCATCTCACGGAAATATTTGAAAGAATAGTTAGACAGAAAATCTATGGCTTTTGCCTATCATAACTAATGGAACACTACAACAACATTATTGATGCACTGGAAAGTAATGAAAACTATGATGTAATATACACAGACTTTGACAAAGCGTTCGACAAGTGTGACCATGGAATCATAATCTATAAATTGAAATATATGGGAATAACAGGGAAAGTAGGGAAGTGGATATATAATTTCCTTAGTAAGCGGCGGCAAGTCGTTACAGTATCTCCATCAGAATCAGAGGTCCTCAGCTCAGTACCATAAGGTACTAGCTCCACTACTCTTCATAATCATGCTAACTGACATAGATGAGGACGTTACCAGAGACAGCACATTAACAACCTTTGCCGATGACACAAAGATCAGAAGGAAAATAAGAAACCCAGAAGATATAGGATCTCTACAAACCGACATGAGCAGAATCTACAAGTGGGCGGAAGACAACAATATGAAGTTTAACACTGAGAAATTTCAGCTGTTACGGTACGGAAAAGGAGAAGACCTAAAATGCATAGAATATTATACCCCAAATAGACAGAAAATTCAGAGAAATTCTAGAGCAAAAGATTTAGGTTTTGTAATGAGTGATGATGCGAAATTTGAAACACAAAATAAGATAGCAGTAAACAGAGCAAAGAGAATAACTGGGCAGATACTGTGAACCTTTAAACGAAGGGATAGGAATATAGTGATTCCTCTACTGAAAACACTGATCATACCCAAATTGGAATACTGCTCGGTCCTAACATCCCCATATAAAAAAGAAGGCATTAGACAGCTAGAAGAGATTCAGAGAAGCTTCACAGCCAAGATCAAGGGGTGCAAAGAACTAAATTACTGGGAAAGGTTAGCGAACTAAACCTATATTCACTGGAAAGGAGAAGAGAGAGATACACCATTATTTACACTTGGAAAATAATGGAGAAATTAGTCCCTAATCTTACTCTGAACCTTGTAACTCCCCAAACAACGGTGGAAAATAGAAAAAGAAGACTGTGTCGTGTTCCCAAATTAAAGGCGAGACAGGGAACATCCTTAACCCTGAAAGAAAATAGTTTTGTTGTGAGAGAACCAAAACTGTTTAATCAGCTGACCAAAGACCTAAGGAACACAAATGGTGTTGCAGTGGACATCTTCAAAAGAAGATTAGACGCCTGTCTCAGAATAATCCCCAATGAGCCGGGCGTACTTGGCTATGTGAGGTAGAGTACAAGAAACGCACTCACTACTTGACCAAGTCAACTCGAGAGGAGGGGTGACAAGCTTGACCTTCGTGAAATGAGGAATCATCGCACGGAACCTTTGAAAGGTTGAAAGGTATTATGGGATTGAACTCAGAATGCACAGACAGACCGTGCATGGAACAAGGAACTCTTCTGGGAAAATTAAATCCACTATAGTCCGTATAGTAAATGGTAAATGACAAATACTATAGTTTTTTCTTTTTCATGAAGTTAACCCGACGTGGGCAACGTGTTACTCGCAAAGAGGCCCCAAAAATATAGCTTTCCTCACTAGCTATCTGCAAAGCAGATAGGATCCAGCTTTGGGAGAGGATCTAGGGGTTACAACTACACCTAGCCTACTATATTCAGAACCTCAGTATAAGCAAAAGACTCGTTGCATTCACGTCCTCAGGGGACCATTCTGAGTTGAATCCCATCATGAAACGGACATGTTATGTGCCTTGAAAAGTGGACGCTCAATTTTCCAGTTGAGGTTCAAGTTTTGGTTGTTCGCTAAAAATACAATAGTTACCCCTTTTTCTTTGGTGTATTCAATCCGACGTGAATGCAACGAGTCTTTTGCTTATATTGAGGTTCTGAATATAGTAGGCTAGGTATAGTTGTAACCCCTAGATCCTATCTCCTTTGCAGATAGCTGGTGAGGGAAACTATCATATATTTTGCCGTTCTCTTTGCGAGTGACCCGTTGCTCACGTAGGGCTAACATCATGAAAAAGAAAAACCTATAGTATTTGTCATTTACCATTACTTATTCGGACTATAGTGGATTTAATTTTCTCAGAAGAGTTCCTTGTTCCATGCATGGTCTGTGTGTATCATATATACGAGGGTAATTCAATAAATATCTACACTTTTTATTTTCACAATTTTATTTTCACATCTGATAGATTATAAACACATCACTTCTGAACATAGTCTCCCTGTTTCTCAATACACTTCGTCCAGCGATCTACAAACTTCCTAATGCCATCACAAAAGAATGTTTTTGGCTGTGTGCGTAGCCAGTCATGCACCGCCTCCTTCAGGTCATCATCGCCTTGGAATCGTTGACCTCTCAAAGCGTCTTTTAGTGGTCCAAACAGGTAAAAATCCGAAGGTGCCAGGTCTGGACTGTAGGCTGGATGGTCGAGAACTTCAAATTTAAGTTCTTGAAGGCATTTTCTAGTCTGTGCAGCGGTATGAGGGTGCGCATTGTCGTGTAACAGAATAATACCTTCCGGCAATCTCCCTCTCCGTTTTGTGCGAATTGCTTGCTTTAACTCATTGCGAAGCATGTCAGAATACGATGCATTTGTTACTGTAGTTCCACGTTCTAGATAATGTTCAAGGATAGGGCCTCGTTATCCCAAAACAGTGTTAGCATAACTTTACCTGCTGACGGCTGCGCTTTGAACTTCCTTGTAACGGGAGATGTTGGATGCTTCCATTGCATGCTCTGTCGTTTGCTTTCTGGTTCATAGTGATGGATCCAGGTTTCATCTCGTGATAATGCGCTCTAAAAAGTTTTCACCTTCATTATACTACCGCACCAAAAGACGAGAGCAGACGTCCATACGATTACGCTTGTGCTCTTCTGTCAACTGTTTCAGGTCCTTTCACACCTTCTGCCCACAAAAAACGAACCACGGATCTCTGTTCGTCCAGAGTACAAATTGAAAGCGGCGCAGCCATACTCACTACTCGTACGATATGTGACAGCTACGAGTAGCCTAAATAAGCGTATACTGTTGCTAGCCTAAATAAGCCTATAGATCTCAGTTTGGCTCGTTATTACGAGTATATATATATATATATATATATATATATATATTATCACTAAACTAAAAAGTGCAGATAGTTATTGAAGTACCCTCGTGTGTGTATATATATATATATATATATATATATATAATATATATATATATAAACTGAAAAATAAGAGGCATTACTTTCGTACCGACCTTTGTTTCCGCCCGATTTGTTCGTTCTAACGAGGGTCAAGCTTTTCGTCCGACTTTGAACCTACGGTTCAAGATAAAATCCGAACCACGACCTACCAAGGAAATCTGAAATTATCTCGGCCCCTCTCGATCTTACGACCTCCCGATAAGCGACCCAGCGTCTATACCCCTACAACAGTGGTTCTTAACCGGGGGGGCGCGCCCCCCTAGAAACAGGAATTTCTCTAATTGTATTTGTTATTCTCTTAACGAGAGCATGGGCTAATATTGAGAAGTTATTGAGAATGTTATTTTGATTGAAGGGGGCGTGGAGGGAAGGACCAATTCCTAGAGGGGGCATGGTAGTAAAAAGGTTAAGAACCACTGCCCTACAATATATACAGAGTGTCCGAGAATTATCTGTACAATTTTTGGCTGTTAATAAAGTCAACCATGAAGTGTAGAAATTCCAGTTTTGTCCCATTTTACAGAGAATCTCATTAAGTTTTTTCTGATACCAAGTTTTGACAAGTTTTTTAGAAATTCCAGTGTGTCCGAACATTATCTGTACAATTTCATCTTTTAATAAAATTCTTGATAACACACGTAAAATTCTTAAACAAGATTATTTGGAATCTGTATTTTCAAAAGTTTCTCTTATTAAAGTAACGTTGTTACAAACATTCGATATGTGCACCATTAGTGATTCGCAAAACATCCAATCGATACTCCAAATGTTGCCATGTACGCTGCAGCATATCCACATCAATTCGCTCAATAGCAGCTGTGATTCTTGCTTTTAAATCATCAATGTCTGTCACCCGCGTACATTTCTAAAAAACTTGTCAAAACGTAGTATCAGAAAAAACTTAATGAGATTCTCTGTAAAATGGGACAACAGTGGAATTTCTACACTTCATGGTTGACTTTTAATAACAGCCAAAAATTGTACAGATAATTTTCGGACACCCTGTATATATATGTATATGTATATATATAGAGGCGGTTCTTGAACTGGTGCATTGGGTAGGCATAATATATATATATATATATATATATATATATATATATATATATAATATATAGAGGCGGTTCTTGAACTGGTGCATTGGGTAGGCAGAATATAATATATACACGGTGAACCAAAAGTAGGTGGACAGTAGGTTGAATACGGTTTGTGTTATATTATATTATAACTATGGTGTTCATTATAACTATGGTGTTTGTGTTATATTATATTAAATATTATAACTAAATTTATTTAAATTTTATTTTGTATTATAGTATACAAAAAAATTAAATATGTATTCTCAAAATAAACGTTATCATTTACTGTCCACCTACTTTTGGTTCACCCTATATATATATATATATATATATATAACTGCAAACACGCAGTATAATTAACGTAAAGAACGACGCTTGTATAGGAGATATTCCGCGCAAGAGAGAGAGAGAACGAAACAAATGAAAAAATGAGGTAACCACCCGGGAATCGAACCCGGGATCTTCCGATTGCCGGTCAGATATGATAACCACTACACCATGGGCCTCACTCATTCAAATGCCGTAATTCTTCTACATACGCGCAGAAACCAATGCCCCAAGGGGGCACCTTCCACATGCCGTAACATTATATACATTTAACTGCAAACACGCAGTATAATTAACGTAAAGAACGACGCTTGTATAGGATATATTCCGCGCAAGATGAGAGAGAGAGAGAACGAAACAAATGAAAAAATGAGGTAACCACCCGGGAATCGAACCCGGGATCTTCCGATTGCCGGTCAGATATGATAACCACTACACCATGGGCCTCACTCATTCAAATGCCGTAATTCTTCTACATACGCGCAGAAACCAATGCCCCAAGGGGGCACCTTCCACATGCCGTAACATTATATACATTTAACTGCAAACACGCAGTATAATTAACGTAAAGAACGACGCTTGTATAGGATATATTCCGCGCAAGATGAGAGAGAGAGAGAACGAAACAAATGAAAAAATGAGGTAACCACCCGGGATCTTCCGATTGCCGGTCAGATATGATAACCACTACACCATGGGCCTCACTCATTCAAATGCCGTAATTCTTCTACATACGCGCAGAAACCAATGCCCCAAGGGGCACCTTCCACATGCCGTAACATTATATACATTTAACTGCAAACACGCAGTATAATTAACGTAAAGAACGACGCTTGTATAGGATATATTCCGCGCAAGATGAGAGAGAGAGAGAACGAAACAAATGAAAAAATGAGGTAACCACCCGGGAATCGAACCCGGGATCTTCCGATTGCCGGTCAGATATGATAACCACTACACCATGGGCCTCACTCATTCAAATGCCGTAATTCTTCTACATACGCGCAGAAACCAATGCCCCAAGGGGGCACCTTCCACATGCCGTAACATTATATACATTTAACTGCAAACACGCAGTATAATTAACGTAAAGAACGACGCTTGTATAGGATATATTCCGCGCAAGATGAGAGAGAGAGAGACGAAACAAATGAAAAAATGAGGTAACCACCCGGGAATCGAACCCGGGATCTTCCGATTGCCGGTCAGATATGATAACCACTACCATGGGCCTCACTCATTCAAATGCCGTAATTCTTCTACATACGCGCAGAAACCAATGCCCCAAGGGGGCACGTCCCGCATGCCGTAACATTATATACATTTAACTGCAAACACGCAGTATATTTAACGTAAAGAACGACGCTTGTATAGGAGATATTCCGCGCAAGATGAGAGAGAGAGAACGAAACAAATTAAAAAATGAGGTAACCACCCGGGAATCGAACCCGGGATCTTCCGATTGCCGGACAGATATGATAACCACTACACCATGGGCCTCACTCATTCATTCATTGGTTTCTGCGCGTATGTAGAAGAATTACGGCATTTGAATGAGTGAGGCCCATGGTGTAGTGGTTATCATATCTGACCAGCAATCGGAAGATCCCGGGTTCGATTCCCGGGTGGTTACCTCATTTTTTCATTTGTTTCGTTCTCTCTCTCTCATCTTACGCGGAATATCTCCTATACAAGTGTCGTTCTTTACGTTAATTATACTGCGTGTTTGCAGTTAAATGTATATAATGTTACGGCATGCGGGAGGTGCCCCCTTGGGGCATTGGTTTCTGCGCGTATGTAGAAGAATTACGGCATTTGAATGAGTGAGGCCCATGGTGTAGTGGTTATCATATCTGACCGGCAATCGGAAGATCCCGGGTTCGATTCCCGGGTGGTTACCTCATTTTTTCATTTGTTTCGTTCTCTCTCTCTCATCTTGCGCGGAATATCTCCTATGCAAGCGTCGTTCTTTACGTTAATTACACTGCGTGTTTGCAGTTAAATGTATATAATGTTACGGCATGCGGGAGGTGCCCTCTTGGGGCATTGGTTTCTGCGCGTATGTAGAAGAATTACGGCATTTGAATGAGTGAGGCCCATGGTGTAGTGGTTATCATATTTGACCGGCAATCGGAAGATCCCGGGTTCGATTCCCGGGTGGTTACCTCATTTTTTCATTTGTTTCGTTCTCTCTCATCTTGCGCGGAATATCTCCTATACAAGCGTCGTTCTTTATATATATATATATATATATATAATTTCAATAAAGGTATATAATTATAACTATATATGTATATAAGGGTACTTACCGCAGTTGAGATTCCAATGCATTGGAATAACTAAAGACTAAATAACTAAAGACGAACTAAAGACTAAGTGATTTGTATATTCGCGCAAACCCCCCTCCCCCATCCCCTTGTGACGTCATACACCATTCGCCTATCAATCTTCTTCCTTTAACCCACCCCCCAAATCGTAGTTTCTCATATTTCTTCATACGGGATGGCTTGATAATGAGCGTAAGCGTGCAAAATGTATCGTTTAGTAGGAAAGTCAGCGCGCTAACTATATGTACACTTACTCCGTGTTAAAAATGGCATATATCAAATCCGCCATACTCGTTGAATTTCTATTATACATTCAAGGTAGCGAGGGCGTTTTAGGTTTTAGAAATCATATGATATTGGATTAAGAGGGCGCGATCGACAGATTTTGTCTAATTGCACTAATTTATATTGATATATTTATACTTCTAAAGTCTGACAAAATTAATGGTCAGTCGAAGCCTACCCTGCCTACCCTATAAAAACGCTTATATATATACACGAAGAAACTAACTTCGCTAATAAAACTACGAGGTTATAAGGTACAAAACAGTGCAAACAAGTCTTAAACACTGATTTCATTCCTGAAACCCTGGATTGCAGTCCCACCACTATTGCAATGGCTGACTCCCCTGGGATCTCACACGGACATCTTATTCCCAATCCAAAAAAAGTTCGTTTCAGATATGCCTTTTAAATTACCCAACTGCCAAGTCGAGTTACTTGTCAACCGTGCTGTTAATATATATATATATATATATATATATATATATATATATATATATATATATATATATATATATATAATGTTCACGCAAAGTTGACAGTGAGAGGGAGTTTAATTAGTGTGTTGTCAACACTGATATTGAAAAACTGCATTCAACGTTGGCATAACATTCATGAGCGAAGTTAAACTGAAATTCAAACAATAAAGAGCCTTAAAAATAATAAACTTTTTCAATATTGTTTCTTAAAATAAGTATCGAAGTTGATGCAACTTCTAAGAGGTTAGGTTTTTTTTTATGTAGGAAATAGGAGCCAAGGGCGAATGCCCACAGAAATGACCACCCCTCATAGAAAGAGAAGGAGAGAGCCAAAAATCAAGGTCCAGAGATTTCGAGATGCTGGACACTGCGTTTGGAAGACTGGAGGTCATAGACAGAGAGAAAGATGGATTGAGGAAGATTATTCCAACGTTGGCAGGTTGAATAGATGGAAGACTGAGAATACCGATTCACCTTGCATTATAGAATAGGGCAGAAAAGGGATGATAATGTGTCGAAAATCTAGTACTGCATGCTCGCCTTAAAGCTGGAGGCATACAGTTAGAAAGTTCGGGAGAGGTGTCCGTTATAATTGCGATAGTAAGGAGAGAGTGAGGCAACATTGGGGCGAAGAGAGAGGGAGGAAGACAGTCAGTAACAGACAAGGAAATGATGAGGCGAAAGCCTCTTACTCCACCCGGTCAAGTAGAGCTGTGTGAGTTGAACCACCTAACACATGAGAAGCGTACTCTATACAGGGGCGGGAAAGGCCCCTGTACAGAGACAGCAACTGGGTGGAGGGGGGGGGGAAACTGCGGAGACGGTAGAGCACACCTAACCTTTTACAAGCTGTTTTAGAAAGAGGGTATATGGGATCTTTCCAGGAAAGAGTACGAGAAAAGAAACACCAAGAATGTTAAGAGAAGAGGATGGTTTGAGTTGTGTATTGTTGAAGATAAGGCGATAGTCGTGTGGAAGACTGTCACACTTAGACAGATGAAGAAACTGAATTTCTGAGGCACTGAAAGCCACAAGGTTTTATCTGTCCCAATCAAAGATAAGTGAAAGATCAGAGGTCAGGTGCGTTATAGCTGTCTCACGCAAAGCATTGAGTGACCGTTAGCAGGGGAGCTTTAAGAAGTGAAGGGTGTAATCACCGGCATACGAGTGTATGGGACAGGAAATATGACGAAAAAGCTCATTGATAAATACAAGGAAGAGAGTGGGTGACAGGACAGAATCATTAGGAACACCACTATTATTAGTTTTAGGAGAACACTAGCCATCTACAACCGTCCCTTGCGCAACCCATACAGACGATCTGAAAGAAGATTGTGGGTAGAGAGGTGTTTAAGAATCTTTCTATTAAGGAGAGATTCAAAAACTTTAGAAAGGCAAGAAATCAAAAGAATTGGACGATAGTTAGAGGGTTGAGAGCGGTCACCCTTCTTTGGGACAGGCTGAATGGAAGCGAACTTCCAGCAGGAAGAAAAAGTACCAGAGGAAAGAAAAAGACGAAAGAGTTCGACTAGGTATGGTGTCGACACAGATACACAGTTGTTGAGAAGAATAGGAGGGACCCCATTAGAATCGTATGTCTTCCTAGTGTTTAGCACAGATAGGGCAGAAAGAACATCTTTGGAAGAGATTTTAATTTTAGATATAATTAAGTCAGAGGGGTGGAGGGGATGGAGGAACAGCACCGGAATCGAGTTGAGTTGGAGGCGAAAGACTGAGCGAAGAGTTCA
This sequence comes from Bathynomus jamesi, assembly GCA_023014485.1. Taxonomy (NCBI): domain Eukaryota; kingdom Metazoa; phylum Arthropoda; class Malacostraca; order Isopoda; family Cirolanidae; genus Bathynomus; species Bathynomus jamesi. The sequence continues at coordinate 568,848 of JAJOZX010001207.1, forward strand.
GCTTTATCAGTAGAAGAAACGGCAAATGAGCAGTTAGAATTGAAAAGAGGAACTTTATAACTGCATGCCTCCGCCTTCATGGAAAGCATGCCGTACTAGATTTTCGACACATTCTCATCTCTTTTCTGTCCTACTTTATACCGCAAGGGTTAATCGGTATTCTCAATCTTTCATCTATTCAATCAGTCAACTCTGGAATAATCTTCCTCAGTCCATCTTTCTCCCTGTGTATGAGAGTCCAATCTTTCAAACGCAGAGTGTCCAGGCATCTCGAAAACTGCGAACCTTGATTTCGACTCTCCTCCTTCTCCTTCTATGTGGAGGGGGAATTTTTGCGATCGTTCTTCTTCTTTGGCCCCTCCTTCCTGCATAAAAAAAATAAATTATCCTACTTTGGTCATTTTGTGTAATTAAGATTGATAATGTGATTCGGAGTCAGTATCGACATTAGTAACACCAAAACCGATGAAACAACTTTAAACTTCGACACTGAAAAACTTATCGGCTTCATTAATCAATCTGAAATCGGTGTTTATTTATAGTTTACCTTATACACACACACACACACACACACACCCACACACACACACACACACACACACACACATGTACGTATCTCCGGATAAACGAAGTACTGACTTTAAGTCCATATATCTAAAATATTTATTAACCAAACCTAATTTAACATAACCTGACCTTAGTACCACAATAACATAATTTGTTGACATAATTGATAGTTATATAGTGTTTCGGGCGTAACTAACTTAGGTCTCGAATGGTGTTTTCCGTTAAGTCATAGCCTAACCTATCCTAACGAAACCTTAACTAACCTAACCTAGCGTAATCTAACTTAGTCATGACCAACATATCTTTTTTCCGAGAATAAATATGTTTCAAGATTTTTTATATAAATTTTGTTACCTCACAAAAAATTACCACACTACATCTGTGAATTATCACACACCTGACCTCACTTATGCCTAGTATATATATAACCTTCGCTAACCTTGGTGTGTATATATATAACCTTCCGCTCGAATTGTTCATTCTGACGAAAGTCAAGCTTGTCACTCCACCTTAGACCTATAGTTTAAGGTGGAATCCGAACCACGCCCCACCAGAAGCCCAATGCCTTAACCATTAGGCTACCCAGGGTACCCATTTATATACGAACCAATTTTTTTTATTGTGTGGAAAGATGAACAGCTTGGTTTTGCTGCGCGCCGCCTGCCATCACCACGCTAACCACTACACCACCGAGGCGAGTGTATATATATATAGCAGAACCTCTTCTTCATTTAATAAACCAACTAAATTTCCAATCCAGAACATTCCTATGATAACAACCATGTAATTTATTATAAAAACTTTACAGTACTAAAAAATGACAGCATTTGCCTTTAAAAGAAATATATATATATATGTGTGCGTGTGTGTGTGTGTGTGTGTGTGTGTAGGAGATTTATATGATTGGATGTATATGTACAGAAATAAATTCGCTGAAATAAAACAATTTCAATTTTTTTCCCCTAAAAAAAATTTTTTTTAAAGTAGTGATGAGTCATTTCATTTTTCGGTGAACTTTCTTCCGCAACTGCGCATAAGAAGAACGTTGTTTTTTAATAACTGAAAATTATTCGTTATGAAATACGAAACACCTCGTCAGTAAATTCCATTGGATATTCCATTTCATTGAATGCTTAGATGAATATTAATTGTTGACGAGACACAAACATAAGAAATGAAGTCAACTGAGATTTGTAAACAAGAACGAAACGCGCATTTAATTGTAAATAATTGGTTGAAATAACAAAAACAAATTCGCTGAATTCTGCTCAATTTCTTATCACTTTTATATAATTTTATTCGTCATAAACAATAAAGGAATGTAAAAATAAATGTAGTGAATGTATCTTGCTATAGAAGATAGATCATTTCTCATTATGGTGACATTTGGTAATAATTTGTTACCTTCACGTTTATTTATTTATTTATTAAACGTAAATGATTTTCTCTTTTACCAGTATTTCAAAAAGTATTTTGTTTGGCTGAAAACAATGTATTTCATAAAATATGCAAAATTAGTTTATAAAAATTACCACGACTGAAACACATTATTTAAATTGGATCTTCTCGGTTTCATTCACTGCTGATTTTTAATGAAAATGTATATATATTTTTTAGGTAATTTTATGATCAGAATTCAATTTTGGCCTTTTTATAAATGCGGAAATTAATCAAAACTAAGATACTGCATATAAATCGTAACCTAATTAAAATAGAAAGTAAATTTACGCACTTTTAGCCTAAATGAACGCAATATCTTCCACAAAAATCATACGATAGCTTATTTCGAAAGTATACAATACCCTTTTCGGAATTATTAAAACATTAAAGCCGACAGAGTAATAGTCTATAACAACTACTTAATTAAGAGAAGTTAGTTGCACTAGCCTAACCAAAACTAAATTAATCTAACCTAACCAAAATTAACTTAACTTAACATATAATATGCATCCTTTAATTAAAGGAATTATATAGTATATAATGTCTAAAGAAGATATCGTACGATTTTTGTGGAAGATATTGCATTCATTTAGGCTATACACTAGGTGTAATTTACTTTCTATTTTAGTTAGGTTACGGTTTATATATCTTAGTTTTGGTTAATATCCACATTCAACAAAGGCCAAAATTGAATTCTGCGTATAAAATTACCTAAAAAAATATATATATTTTATTAAAAATCAACGGTGAATGAAACCGAGAAGATCCTTTAAATCTTTGAGGGCTGGTGATTTCCCAAATATGACCGTCGGATTCCAGTCCAGAATGACAAACAGTGTCGACTCATAACACTGTGTAACACTGATTCTGTTTATATAGAATTTTTTATGTTTTTATATGCATTTGTGGGGGCTGAGTCCAAATCTGGCCTTGGTTTGTGTGTATCATCAATGGTTTCAGAGATAATCCATTTTTCATGTTTTACCAGTATAATGTTATTATGGGCGCAGCAATATCAGAATAAACAGGAATTGTTGAGAACAATCCGGATGTTCGTTGACAGTTTCTTGCTCTAGAAATTGCCCGAAACTTTCACTGTGCTATATAAAGAAGAGCGCAGAGTCTGAGAAGTCAGTAAGTGTGAGCACACAAAGAAAGCAGGTTGTTTGTCTGATGGTTACCAGCACTGAGGTACTGTATTTCTATGCTTCTCTGTGCTGACGATTTGAGTGTTATCGATCCTTTTTTATTGCGAACATTATTTCAGTGTTGTGAATATATCTTTTTTCTGGAATCTGTAATCTGTTGCAGATTTAATAACTCTTCTCTCTATATCTGCAGGTTATGATTAATGTAGTACAGTTTAGTAAAGAGAATGGCAACTAGAGCTTGTAAACTCTCGCCGGATATATTCTGCCACGTTTGTGGGTATTACATAGGCCCCAAGCAAGTATCGCACAAGATTGTGAAAGGCACCAAGTTCTGGATCGCGTATCGGCTCTAGTTTGGTATGCCTATGGGTGACCAAGATAAGCCCTGGGCACCCCATGTGATCTGTGGAAGCTGCCGCTCCACACTTGAAGGGTGGCTGCGGGGAGTACGCAAGGCAATGCCCTTTGCGGTACCCAGAATATGGAGAGAACCACTGCTGCATGGTAGATGTTTCTAAGTACAGGAAAGTTAAAGGAAGGCAGGCTCTTCAGTATCCAAGCATAGCGTCGTCCATAGCTCCTGTACCACATGGCGAAGGTCTTCCAATACCACGTCCACCAGAACAGGTATCTATCCATTAATTTACCTTCTGTATTTAGTATTTACAGACTGTGGGTCATTATGTGTCGATTTTTCTTAGTGCTGATGCTCTTCTACATATATAGCTATGCCTATATTTTGTTTCTTTGCTTTGCAGGTTGAAAATGAGGATGCAGCTAGCTCATCTGAGATGTCGGCTGGTGAGGACAGTCATGATGAAGAATATACAATAACTTTCAGTACAAACCCTCACTTTCCAAATCAGAGGGAATTGGACGACTTAATTAGAGATTTGGGTCTGACGAAATCAGGGTCTGAGCTTCTGACCTCCAGATTCAAAGAGTGGAATTTGCTTGGAAAAGACTGCAAGAGCACTGTATACCGAAAGCGGCATGAAGAGTTTGCAAGGTTCTACGATGTCAATGGCTCTCTCTGTTATTGCTGCGAGGTTAATGGTCTATTCACAGCTATTGGGTTAACACATATACCCTCAGAGTGGCGCGTGTTTATTGACAGTTCAACTCGGAGTTTAAAAGCTGTTCTACTCCACAATGGGAGCAAATATCCATCTATACCAGTTGCACATTCTGTTCAAATGAAAGAGGACTATGAAAATGTCAAACAACTGCTCACTCAAATCAGGCATGAACAATATAACTGGGACGTGTGTGGCGATTTCAAAATGATTGGTTTCCTGTTAGGTTTACAAGGAGGGTTTACTAAATATTCATGTTTTCTTTGCCTGGGATAGCAGGGCTTCAACTGAGCACTATAAAACAGTTCAGTGGCCTCCACGTGAAGGACTGCAACCAGGAAAGTACAATGTACTCAAGGAACCTCTTGTGAAGCCTGACATAGTTCTGCTACCATCTCTCCATATTAAGTTGGGTCTAATTAAGCAGTTTGTAACTGCGTTAGATTTTGGAGGGGAAGTTTTCCAACAGATTCGGGTCATGTTCCCTAAACTCTCTGAGGCCAAAGTCAAGGCTGGCATCTTTGTAGGACCACAAGTCAAGGCGCTGTTGAATTCAAAGAACCTTGAAGCCAAGATGACTCCGATCGAAAAAGAGGCTTGGTGTGCTTTCCGTGATGTGGTTCGTGGGTTTTTAGGCAACCATAAAGCACCAAACTATAAGGAGTTAGTGTCAAACTTGATTAAGTGCTATGGCAAAATGGGGTGCCGTATGTCTTTAAAATTACACTATCTGCATTCACATCTAGACTTTTTTCGTGATAACCTGGGCGATGTGGGTGAAGAACATGGCGAAAGATTCCATCAGGATATTCAAACGATGGAGAAAAGGTACCAGGGCCATTGGGATGCTTCCATGATGGAAGACTACGTATGGTCGCTGATCAGAAAGGATAAGAATGTTCATACGCGGAAGTCGCGTTCTTCAGTGCATTTTTAAGGAACGCACACTGCATAACGAGACTTGTTATTCTCTTATCGGTTCTCCTCATGATATATATTATATCCTTTGCACCATTTTGGGTTTTTCAAACAATTTTGGCTCAATAAACATTAATTTCCAATAGTGTTTTTATTTTCAGAAAATATTTATGTTAGCCTTCTTTATATACTTTGCCATATGAAAAGTGTGATAACCTATATTTTTGAAACGGTTGATGATAGAGCAAAACCAATATCATTTTTGGAATCAGCGCCCCGAAATCACTAAGAAACGACAGAAACGACAATAAACAGAAATTTTTTCAAATTTTGTTACCCAGTACAATAGTACATAAAAATTTTTTTCCACCTACATACAGTACACTGAAATTCTAATAATTACTAGAAGGTGTTTATTTTTAGCTTTCGTAAAAGATTTTGTGATGATAAAAATATGATAGGTCCGTGAAATTTCATAAATCAAACAAGTTGTTATCCTGAAAGAGTTTGGTAACCCTTAGTTAGTGAAGTAGAAAGTTTAATGAAAGAGCAAGGCATAAAGTTATTGATTTGATTTCCGAGTCTCAATAGACGAATGAAAAACTGCAGTCAGTTTTCCTACTGGGAGCACTCATACTTCTGCTGCTTCTGCTTCAACATGATGAATCACGAGCACAGGAAAGGTGAGCTCACAAAGAAATATAAAGATCACCCGTCCCACCAATTTTTTCTGGCTCGAGACACCGGACTTCGGTAGTATCAAATATAATGATTATGTAATTTTCACTAAATGAACACTGCAAAATATAAACGCAATGAACATAATAATAATAATAATAATAATAATAATAATAATAATAAAAAATTTTCGTAGCCTTTTTCAATTTTCAAAATGTTTGTTTCTACTAAAGAAATCTTTTTCAGGACAATTCTCTAGTAAATGATTGCTTTAATTTTATATATTCCGAGATTTCGTCTGTATATTTCAGACACTATCAAGGATATAAAATATTTAGTAAATATGTAGTTTTCGTGCCACCTATATATTCAGCAATGCCCATGACCCCTGATTAGCCGAAAGTTAATGACGTGGGAAATTACTAACCAATTTTGAACGAACACCTAACCTAGCGTACGGTAATCCTGGCATAAGATTCACCCTGATTGACAAGATATATAAAGTGGGAGGGGTTTATGCTCCTCGGTGGTGTAGTGGTTAGCGTCGTTGACTACGAATCCATTGGCAAAATCCAGCTGTTCATACTTCCATACAATAAAAAATTGGTTGGTAGATAAATGGGTACCCTGGGTAGACTAGTGGTTAAGACGTTGGGCTGATGGTGGGGCGTGATTCGGATTCCACGTTAAACTGTAGGTCTAAGGTGAAGTGACAAGCTTGACCTTAGTCAGAATGAACAATATGGGTGAAAGCTAAACTAAGGTTAACCAAAGTTTGCCAAAAATCTGGTGGCCACAAAACTACATATTAACCAACTACTGTATTTACATTAGGACTAAGACTATAAGCATTAACTATAGCTACAGTAATTACAGAACTAATATGAAAATCTTTGCGATGTAATATTAATAGAAATTTTTATTAGGAAGAGTCCAAAAAAGTAAAGGTATTTTTGAAACTTGATTACATTTAAGAAACTTGCAATATCATTAAACTTTGTTCATTTCAAGTTTAGGTTTTTTATTAAGAGAGATTCACCAATTCTAAGATCGTTAAATTGTCCTTTTTTTTAAATAAATTTTTAAAATTAATTATAATATCATTATTTGGAGTCTTCTTGTGGTCAATTTGAAGGTGGTCATGGATTACTTGGTTTAAATTTATGTCGTATAACATTCTTAAGCGAAGTGAACTAGTTGCCCAGCCAATGTGAGAGGCGTGACATCCAACTTCAATATAATCAAATTAGTATACGCGAATGTGTTTACTGTCAGTTTCCCCTTCTCTAGTTGAGAATTTTGAGACTAAATTTGTTTTATTTGGTGAGGCGGTGGTTAAAGTAATTTATTTATTATTATATTCTTATTGTTTGATGGTTTAATATGGATTTTTATAAGCTTTTGTAGTTTCATTTCTCCATTTTTTGCAACCACTGTCTCAGATTTATAATATATTATTTTATTATTTTTCTAATTTTAATTATTCATGGTGTCTTTGATGTTATATTATTAATGTGATCATTAATGGCCTTTTCAACTATATATTGTAGGAAGTCGTTGTTTATCAGAGTTTTCATTATCCTTAAAATTTCAATATTAAATAGTACTCAGTTTGATGTGATCTTAAAGGCTCTGTATATCAGAGTTTTTAATCTTGAACTATGATAATTTAAAGAGGTATGTGAATTGTAAATGATAAAGGACTTGTAGTGAATACTCTTATTTTAGTTTCAAGATAAATGTTAATTTTACCGTCTTGAATTTCGGAATAGCTATAAATTCATTTTAAATTAGTTACCCCTCATAATTCAATTGTGAACCACATTAATACTAATTTTATGTATACTATATTATTTTATTGTATGTAAACATAATTAATTATATATCACAATTGTCAGTTAATTATTTATATTCAAATATTTATTTTAATCTAATACCATGTCCATTTTACAAATAAATAATAGAAATCCAAGGGTTATATTTTCCACCTTTGGTACTGTCGCAGTTTCGCCTAACGGACTCAATACGGCTAGTGAGATAATCACTGGTTGGCACTTAACCAGCGGCAGTGCTTATGGCTACATCATCCAGGTTAACCTATACCGGATAGATGCGCTACGGTCCCAAGCCGTAGCTTGCCTAGGCCGACGACGACGACGTAAACCAACAATTGGTGACTCCGGAGTTGGATTCCCCCCTTTTACCCGAACGACTAGGATTAGACTGTAACGTCGTTCGTGCCATCACCCCCTTCACCCGAGCGACTAGGACCAGACTGTAACGTCGTTCGTGCCCATCACCCCCTTCACCCGAGCGACTAGGACCAGACTGTAATGTCGCTCGTGCCCTCTGCCCCTCACCCTGCCCATGCGCTCTGTGCCTGCGCTCGTCTCAACCTCCACTCCTTCGTTGGTAACTTGTCGTCTTGCTTGTACGTCAGCAAGCCTAGGAGAAGATGCCTGACGACGCTGATGCCATCTCCCACTTGAGCGTAAAGCTCCCGTCTTCTGGCCGGGTGATCCATTTATTTGGTTCCACCAAGTGGAATCACAATTCAACTTGGGAAGGATCACCGCTAGCAGGACGAAATACGATCATGTTTTGTCCTCTCTACCAGCGAGCATCATCTGAAGTCCGTGACGTCATCGTGTCTACTTCCACGAGTGAGGACCCATACAACGATCTGAAGTCTGCCATCCTGTGCCGCACCACTGTCTCCGAGCGTGAGAAACTACATCAGTTAATCTCAAAAGAAGAACTTGGAGACCGTAAGCCCACTCAAATGCTGAGGGCTATGCAGTGCGCTCTAGGCGAACGCGCACAAACCTTCGATAAGGACATCTTTAGACAGTTGTTCTTGCAGAAACTTCCTCCATCAGCTCAGCGTGTCTTGGCCACTATGGATCCTGCTACTCCAGTTGATAAACTAGCAGAAACTGCCGACAAAGTAGTGGAGATTGACACAGCTCCGGTCAACAACGTGAACACACAATCGGAACTGGAGTTGAAAGTGGAAGAGTTAAGTCAACAAACTCAACCACGTTTGTTCTCTGCTAAAAAATCAACGGCAAAGAAGCCATTCTCGGTCAAGATTTACGAAGAGGCATCGTTCGAGTTCCGGGAAGATCTGCTTCTACCACTCAAAATTTGGAAAGAAGGCTAGGAAGTGCATCTCCCCTTGCAATTTTTCGTCGGGAAACCCCAGCAGCGAGTCCTAATGGCGTCTAGTACTCGCACTGCCAACCTGTTATTCATAAAGGACAGGAACTCTGGTGTCAATTTCTTGGTCGATACCGGAGCGTCAGTCAGTGTATTCCCTCAAAAATCTGGTCATACGCACTCGGAATCTCCGCCTCTATCGCTGCTAACGGTTCACGCATACCCACGTACGGTACTCAGTCGCGTGAACTAAACTTGGGCCTTCACCGATCCTTCAAGTGGATTTTCATCTGTGCTCAAGTGCGGCATCCCATAATCGGCGCTGACTTCCTCCAGCATTTCAAACTCCTGGTGGATCTTGACAAGCGACGCTTATGCGACCAGGCCACACTGCTTTCTGTTCTTGCCAAACAGGTTGCCCTTCCGGACGCCTCGAACTCTGCACTTTCCCTCGTTCCCCTAATTCCATGTACCAGTGCCTTTTCCAGCGATATCCAGGAATTCTTCAACCGATGCAGATGGGTGATACCATTAAGCACACCATTACCCATCACATTACAACAAAAGGTCCCCCTGTGTTTGCAAAACCCAGACGTCTTGCCCCGGACAAACTGAAAGCTGCCAAATCGGAATTCCAGCTTATGCTGGATCTTGGGATAATAAGACCTTCCAAAAGCAGTTGGTCTCTCCCCTACACCTGGTCCAGAAGAAGTCAGGAGACTGGAGACCATGTGGGATTACCGGTTTTTGAATTCGACAACCATCCCGGACCGATATCCGGTACCAAATGTCCAAGACTTTACTTCTCTTCTCCACGGCAAATCTATCTTCAGTAAAATAGATCTCGTTAAGGCTTTCCACCACATTCCCGTAGAGCCTTCGGATATTCCCAAGACTGCAGTTTGTACACCATTTGGGTTATTCGAATTTGTGAAGATGCCGTTCGGGCTACGGAATGCTGCGCAAACCTTTCAGAGGTTTATAGATGAGGTCACCAGAGGCTTAGACTTTGTTTATGCCTACATCGATGATTTGCTTGTGGCCAGCTCAACGGAAGAGGAACATAAGGAACATCTTTCACTCCTCTTTCAACGCTTAGAACAATACGTTACTATTAATGCATCTAAGTGTGTGTTTGCACAGCCAACCTTGGAATTTCTTGGTCACACGATTTCGCAGCACGGAATTACCCCCCTTCAGGACAAGTGTGAAGTGATTAAAAATTACCCAATGCCAAATAATCAGCGTGAGTTACGTCGGTTTCTAGGTTTGGTAAATTATTACCACAAGTTCATTAAAAACTGTGCCAGTGTTCTTGCTCCTCTACACGCTATGATCACACACAAACGCAAGGTAACGAAATTGGTATGGTGTAGCGATAGTTTACAGGCGTTCGACAATGCCAAAAATGCTATCAATAGTGCATTGTCTCTGTCATTTCCTATCAGTGATGCCCCCCTAACTCTGACGGTCGATGCATCAGATGTTGCGATCGGTGGAGTGTTGGAACAAACCATTAACGGTCAACAAGCACCCATCGCGTTTTACTCGAAAAAGCTGCAGCCAGCCCAAACGCGTTATAGTGCTTTCGGACGTGAACTTCTTGCTATTTACTTAAACGTGAAGCATTTTCAACATTTCCTTGAAGGCCGAGAGTTTTGTGTTTTTACCGACACAAACCTTTGGTCACTGTCTTCAATAAAAACAGCTGTAACCACTCTCCCAGAGTCATCAGGCAACTCGATTATATCTCGCAATTTACCACAGATATCCGCCACATCAAAGGTGTCTTGAACACTCCAGCGGATGCACTCTCAAGAATAGAGATTACTTCTGTTACCCTCAGCTCTACACTGTGGAATGCTATTGCACAGGATCAAGATAAGGATATGGAACTACAAGACCTGCTCAGAGAAGACTCCACTCACTCACTTTCCCTCAAGAAAATGAGTATGCCAGGATTGTCTGTGCCCCTCTATTGCGACGTATCAACAGCTGCTATTCGCCCTTATGTCCCTCCATGTCACAGACAAGCAGTCTTCACGGATCTTCATAACCCCTCCCATCCTGGTATCCGTGCTTCGCAACACCTGGTTACCTCTCGCTTTGTTTGGCCCTCGATGCGGAAGGATGTCAAACATTGGACCAAAACGTGCCTTGCCTGCCAGCGTGCCAAAGTCCAAAGGCACACCAGGTCCCCCTTTGACGCATTTCCGCCCCCATCCCAGCGATTTGAGGTAATTCATGTAGACATTGTTGGCCCTCTTCCAGTGATTCAAGGCCAACGTTATCTGCTCACCTGTCTCGACCGCTTTTCCAGATGGCCTGAAGCCATCCCACTTCCTGATATCCAAGCGGACACTGTTGCAAGAGCCTTTCTTCATGGATGGGTATCAAGATTTGGATTGCCGACAAAAGTCATCACTGACCAAGGTCGCCAATTTGAGTCTTCGCTTTGGAAGAAGTTTACCAGCTTGTTGGGTACAGTACATGCGCATACCTGTGCGTATCATCCGCAAGCTAACGGCCTCGTCGAACGCTTCCATCGCCAGCTGAAGTCATCCCTTATGTGTCACGAAGATCCCATTGGATGGATAAGCTTCCACTCGTGTTGCTTGGTATTCGCTCTGCATTTAAGAGTGATCTGAAGACTACAGCGGCTGAACTAGTCTATGGAACAACACTGCGGCTACCAGGTGGCTACTTCACTGCAGGGGATAAGTCATGCGATCCTACGGAATTCGCTCAAACACTTTCCTCTCACATGCAGTCCCTTCAGCCTGTTCCCCCTCGATTGACTAGCCAACAGAACATCTTTGTTTCCCCAGCCCTCCAATCTTGCACCCACGTTTTCGTTCGTGTACCTGTCCCAAAACGGCCTCTCCAATGTCCATATGACGGACCCTATGAAGTTCTCCGACGTACGCGCAAATCATTCCTCATCCAGCGCGGTTCCAAGGTCGACAAGGTTGCTATCGATCGTCTTAAGCCTGCGTTTTTGGAATCAACCTTAAGTGAGGTACATGTAGCTACCAAAAAGGTCCCGGGGAAATCTGTGTCGTTCGGAACTCTTTGAACTTCCTCTCTGGTGGGGGAGTGTGTAGTGAATACTCTTATTTTAGTTTCAAGATAAATGTTAATTTTACCGTCTTGAATTTCGGAATAGCTATAAATTCATTTTAAATTAGTTACCCCTCATAATTCAATTGTGAACCACATTAATACTAATTTTATGTATACTATATTATTTTATTGTATGTAAACATAATTAATTATATATCACAATTGTCAGTTAATTATTTATATTCAAATATTTATTTTAATCTAATACCATGTCCATTTTACAAATAAATAATAGAAATCCAAGGGTTATATTTTCCACCTTTGGTACTGTCGCAGTTTCGCCTAACGGACTCAATACGGCTAGTGAGATAATCACTGGTTGGCACTTAACCAGCGGCAGTGCTTATGGCTACATCATCCAGGTTAACCTATACCGGATAGATGCGCTACGGTCCCAAGCCGTAGCTTGCCTAGGCCGACGACGACGACGTAAACCAACAGACTCTTTCTCAGTTGGTTTCTATCAGTCCAATGGTTAATAGTTTAATTTTTATGTCGAAAAAGTTAAACTCATTAGCTGTTTTCTCTGAGGTAAATTTAACTTTACTAATTCTTCCTAATCTATCAATACTCTATCGTTTCATTATTTTCATTTTTAAAGCTAACAAAAGTATCATGTACGCAACGTATGTATAATTCTGGATTGTCATTATTATTATTATCATTCGTTATTTGGTTTTCGATATTAGACATATAAAAATCAACAAATGTTGGTCCCAAATGCGATCCCATAGACATTTTTTTTGTCTTTATACTCAAATGGGGTTAAAGTTGCTCAAATAAAAAATAATTCTTTTAGTCGAGTTTTTTTTGGTTGGCGAAGGCGACATAGTCGACATTCTTTAGAATTATTCCTATTTTTAAGCCTTTTCTAATGTATGGAAAATATTTCTTTCAACTAAAGAAATTCTTATTATTGAATAAAATAGAGTTAATGCTTCGTTGATTTTCGATCCAATGTTTCGGCTGAACTTCAGACATTTTCAAGGAAATGGCATATTTTAAAAATGTGCCATTTCATTGAAAATATCTGAACTGTACGGACGAAACGTTGGCGTGAAAATCAACAAAGCAGTAACTTTGTTTTACTGAAGAATAGTCCTCAAAAAGGTTTCTTTAGTTCAAAGGAATATTTTTCATACTTTAGAAAAAGCTTCAGAAAGTATATTAATGTAGAAACTGATGTAACCTTTCTGCAATTATTTTTATCATTTCATTAATTGGTACGTTTGTAAAAAGACTCAACAAATATTATATAACATATTAAAATTTCTTTGTGTAAAAGTAATTGTTGAGAACAGGAATAAAAAATAAAGATTAAGAATGAAGATTAAGAATAATTTGTAAAAGCTTTTGGGTATATGTAAAATTTAGTTGAAGGTAGAGTTCATCATTGGAATTCATTTAGGTTTTTGCATTATTGGGACTGAGAAGGATCTTGAATCCGTTTATTTTGGAAATATTTGGATTTTCTTTGCGCCGTTATGAAGTGTTCGTGTCTTTTGCTTGGGCCGAATCTGGTGTTTGACTCTGGTTAGTAATGGTGCTAATGCCCATGTTGGTGTCACAGCGCTTTAACCAAATCACTTAAACTGATTAGTTGAGGGTTTTTAATGTAACTAACGTTGAAGGCGTTACAGCTTTCCTCTACGCAATTATATTGGTACAGAGTGTTACGACGTAGGGTTATAGGTTATATAGTTTAGTAGTATAGGAATATTTTTATTGTATTGTGTCTTGTAGGTGTCGTGTGGTATCACGAGAAAGGACCAAAAAATTTCTAAACAAAATAGTGAATGACCACACCACACCCGTTAGGTATATAATTTTAATTTACAATTAACTTTATACAAATAATTTTCGTATAACATTCTTTAAAAAAGTATGTTCTTACATAAAGAACTAAACCTCATTTTGTTCTTATTTCGACTTCTCTCGGACCACACCCATTAATCCTTAAAAATTTAATCTAAGATGTTACATCAAAATTTCGAAAGTTTCCTCATAAAAAAGCTATCATTTCAAATATCAAATTATAGGGAAGAAAACTGACCCGAAGCTCGATAAATCTCGGTTTTTCTTTTTATCGGTTCCCGTTGAATGTAATTCTCTGGTAAATAAGTTCCTAATAAAGTAAAACTGGGAACTTCGTCGATGACTTTGGGTAGAATGCTGGAAGCTTTCGAATGTCGTCCATACCAGTGAATAAGGTATGTATGAAATAAAGTGACAAGAGTGTGATAATGTCTTTGTTGTGAAATGCATGATTTTGATCGCAGATTCTGTACCAACATAGTTTTGGTGTACATATTCCGATCGTAATAACGCTATTTTTTTACGCATGTACTAACTCAAACTGGAGTTAATGTGAAAGACTCTGGCACCTGTTTTTAGATCCGCTATCACGAATGAAAAGTCGTTTGGTGGAATTTGACTTATTACACAGTATTAACATAAATAAATAACTTTTTCATAAAATGGACACCATTTTGGAAGTCCATGGGTATAAAATTTATAGTCTGGCAACTCTGGAAAGGTGTAAAAGGTACCCATGCACGAAAGAGACTTCGTTTTTCTTTTTTAAAATTATCTTTAGCCATTAGTTTTAACTACTTTTACGGATTTACTATCCCTCTCTCTCTCTCTCTCTCTCTCTCTCTCTCTCTCTCTCTCTTCTGTATATATATATATACAGAGAGAGAGAGAGAGAGCGGGTACAGTTATGGACCCTATTTAAATATAGATACACATTGTATTTATACATAAAATTTAAAACAAAATTATATGATTTATGTCCAATTATTTTTGGCTCGTGGCCGCATTGCTTCACATTTAAAGTTCTCATATAACCATTCCAAAGATTTTCATTTAAAGATGAGGCCATCGTTAGCTAAACTCCAGCTATCACCACATATTACTAAGTTTATATAGACACAAAAGTCATGATCAGGTATGCCATTTTTTGACTGTCTATTTTTCTGAGTTCGAACCTCTAGACCAGAGCTTTCCAAACTTTTAACGTTGGCGACAAACTATTTAAGCATAACAATTTTCACGACACATTAATTAATTTTTGTTATCAAATATCAAATATCAGATAATTTTTCAGTAGGTGGTTTATCTTGTAGCCGATTTTGTTGATAGAAAAATCAAAATTTTCAAAATACAAAAAACACTAATGTGCCGCGACACACCAGTTTGGAAAGCTCTGCTCTAGGCTCTAGAGTCTAGAGCAATGTTTCGTAACAGCGAAATTTCAGAAGGATGGTGAAAATAATAAAAAATTCAAAAGTTACTGATGATATTGAAATTTCAAGTGAAATAAAAGGTTCGCGTTTTATTACGTCCATACAGAAACCAGGGGCCTGTCCAAAGGGGGGCGCAGTGGGCGCGCCCGCCATCCTCTATAAATTCCATAGTTCCTATATAATTCCATTTGTTCCTATATATTCCAAAGTAATTGTCAGTTTAATACTCATTAAAGTACGTTTTTATGTTTTTCAAATATGTAAATAAAAAAGTTTGTCAGAAAATGAGTGAATTTCGTCCTTCAGCTACTTAGTTATATGCTCCAGTTGTCACCAAAACCCAGTTTTGAGTACTGTATTTCCAAAATTTTCTCCAGCCTCGAGGGAGACAACCCTTCCCCCACTCAAGGGTTGAGTCCCTCCCTTCCTTAATTTCTGTACACGCCCCTGGAAACTTCTTTTTTTGTTTATGTAGGAAGGAGGGGCCAAGGACAAATGCCCGCAAAAGCGCCCACTCATAGAAGAAGAAGAGAGCTAAAATCATGGTCGGGGAGGTCGTAGACAGGAGGAAAGATGGATTGAGGAAGATTGTACGAGTATATAGAGGCTCGTATATAAAGGATCAGTTTGAAATTCTGAGTCGTTGTGAAAGGGAAACTGGAGGTTGAACAATGGAACACGAAAATCCTCAAGGTTGTCACGAAAGAACAGATGACTCTGGGGTGCCTTGAGCGAGAAGATTTTGGGAACCGCTGCTTTAGAGTAACGCGGAAACAGAAGCACCAGCGTTAAACTAATACCTAACATTTCTTGAGAAACCTGAAATAATAAGTATGTTTCATCGGTTTTCTGTCAAACTTCATTGGAAATAAGTTTTTAACGGTCGCCTTATTTTACACGACTCAAAGAAGTTAAGAAAAAGGGTTCTTTAACATAAATTATTTTACTTTGCGTTGAAGTAAATGTAGTTTAATTTCTTGTTTTCAACCTATCTTAAAAATAGTTTTATTCTTAATACTTACACAGTTTTATATAGTTTTTTGTAACTTTTCGGTATTTTAACGTTATATATATATATATATATATATATATATGATACACACAGACCGCGCATGGAACAAGGAACTCTTCTGGGAAAATTAAATCCACTATAGTCCGAATAAGTAATGGTAAATGACAAACACTATAGTTTTTTCTTTTTCATGATATTAGCCCGACGCGGGCAACTGGTCACTCGCAAAGAGGTCCCAAAAATATAGCTTCCCTCACCAGCTATCTGCAAAGCAGATAGGATCCAGCTATGGGACAAGCTCTAGAGTTTAAAGCAGCCTAGCCCCGCTACATTTAGAAACATGAAACGGACATGTTATGTGCCTTGAAAAGTGGACGCTCAATTCTGCCAGTTGCGGTTTAGGTTTTTGGCTAAAAATATAATAGTTACCTCATTTTCTTTGATGTATTCAATTCAACGTGAATACAACGAGTCTTTTGCTTATATTGAGGTTCTAAATGTAGCGGGGCTAGGCTGCTTTAAACCCTAGATCCTGTCCCAAAGCTGGATCCTATCTGCTTTGCAGATAGCTGGTGAGGGAAGCTATATTTTTGGAACCTCTTTGCGAGTGACCAGTTGCCCGCGTCTGGCTAACATCATGAAAAAGAAAAAACTATAGTGTTTGTCATTTACCATTACTTATTCGGACTATAGTAGATTTAATTTTCCCAGAAGAGTTCCTTTTTCCATGCACGGTCTGTGTGTATCAAAAAAAACCTCAGGGAACCATTCTGAGTTCACTCCCATATATATATATATATATATATATATATATATATATATATATATATATAAGCACACCGGACAAAAAAATTAGTCACCCCTCTCAGAATGTACCTAATAACGTGTGACGGCGCCTCTGGCCTTGATAACCGCACGAATCCGGCGAGGCAGAGACTCTACGAGGTTGTGCATGTACTGAACATCGATTTGCTGCCACTCGTTCATCAGCCGGTCCCGAAGTTCCGCCAGAGTCCGTGGGTGTCTATTCCTGCGCTTCACTTTCTGTTTCCAGCCTGAACAACACCTTCGACGCATTCAGGATTAAAGGCTTCATTGGACCTGCGATGTACTCGTCGCCTCCCATCATTGGAGAACAAACAAAAACGGGACTCATCGGACCAAATTACACGTTTCCAATCTGCCGCAGTCCAGTTTTTGTGCCTCTGAGCCCATTTATAACGTGCCAATTTGTGACTTGCTGTTAACAGCGGCCTCTTCCGTGGTACCCTGCTCCAGATGTCCATCGCATGCAGTTCTCGTCGCAATGTCCGTTCGGAAATTGGTCGCTGGAGAACCTCATTGGTTTCTTGGAGCAATTGTTCTCTGGTTTGAAAACGATTTGCAGTTACTAGACGAGAAACATGGCGGCGGTCACTATTGTCGAGAATTGTTTTCCGGCCACAGTTACGCCGTCGATTTTCAGTTGATTGCGAACTACACAACTCTTTGTAAACTCGCTGGACAGTACGCGTTGACACACCAACAAATTGGGCTACTTCAGACATTTTGTGTCCGTGGGCTCTGCCAAACATGATGGCTCCTTTTTGCCACTGAGTAACGTCTGCCTCACGACCCATTTTGCAGACTATATCCAACACACACTTTGTTCTTCACCACCTCACGAAACAGATCTGATCCTGTGTGCTACGTCACCGCTACTTGTCACTTACCAATGCTACATCAGCACCCTCTGTGTGACCTTGAACTTCCTACTATCGGTGCTATTAGGGGTGACTAATTTTTTGTCCGGTGTGCTTATATATATATATATATATATATATATTATATATATATATATTATATATATATATATATATATATATATATATATAACTTTAAAGTGTTCTTAAGTATTAAGAATAAAATTATTTTAAATAAAAATAGAACGTTGCTCTCAAGTTAAAACTATATATATATATATATATATATATATATATATATATATATTATATATATATATATATATATATATATATATATATTTATTTATTTATATATCAGTGGCGACGGAGATGGGGGTCAGGCAGGTCACAGGCTCAGCCTGACCTGTTATATCTCCTGCTAGGGACTTAAAAAAACTAACATTAAAAAACTAACAATACGCATTCCCATCTCTTGTCAAGTTGTCAGGCTAAAAATTTAAATCCATCCATCTTATCATCTAAACCCCATTTCCCCATTGAGGGTTGGGAGAGAGACGCGGGAAGAGAGGGAAGATATGTGGCTAAAAATTTTGAGTCAGATATCTTTACTTTATAAAACATGTTATAATGACCATTTTAGGATTTATAAATAAGGTTATATAGCTACTTGCATATACATTGTGACTCTACATAAAGTTAATTATTACTGTATTATTATGCATCTTCTTAAATAACAAAGCCTTACAATTCGCATAAAAATGTACAATACCACGTCTTGACGGCTTGTCAGGCAAACAATTTTAAGCCTGACGACTCTCTTTGAAACATGTTATGATGTAAATCTTATGATTTATTTATAATGTTATAAAGTCATTTGGATATTCACTATAGTAAAGTTAATTAGTATTTTAATTGATTTATTACTTTGTATCCAACGAATAACCATGTTTTTAATGTTCGAAGTCAGGCAAATTCCCATCTGCCTGACGACTTGCTGTTGTGCCAAATATATGTTATTATCTTGAATTACTAAACATTTAAAAGCAATATTTGCATATCATACTGGCAGTTGGGCATTTCTATATATTCTACTTTTGTATAGTACAGTAAATTTTAGAAAATTTAATACACAACATATGGAAAGTGTTCATTTTATATAAAATCTGTCACATCTGCGTCGAAACAGAGCTATTGGTATGACGTCACGTGGTGACGTCAACGCGTTGCATACGAGGTGGTACGACATTTTGAATGATGAAATCTCGTGGGATGAAAATAGTTTAAACCAGGCTAGAAAACCTTTACGCAAAACTAGATGACTTTTTATTTATGTTTTATATTTGCTGCTTTGAAGAATTAGGATCTTTTCGGTTTGACGGTCTGTAATATTTTTTAACATTACTTGTTTTTTATTGTCCAGTTTTAATCGGGGATTTCAAAAATAACATTCATGTTTTAGAGAAACAAATAGTGAGGCAGTTATATGCAATTTAACAAATTTAAAATATATATTTTTAAACCGTGTTGGGATCTTTTTGGTTTGACGGCCGGCGGAAAAAAACGAGTCATGGCTACGGGACCGTCAAATTCTAGACTCTACCAACTGGTTAGGTTAACTGAATGCCCAGTTAGGTTAACAGAATGCCCGGTTGGGTCAACTGTACCGTCTGTACGCCCTCGATGATTGGTTAGGTTAAGTTATGATATTTTCGTTAGTTTACTGTCAAAACAAACAAAAATATCATGACTTAACCTAACCAATCGTCATGAGCGTACAGTTGACTTTCAGGGATTTTGGAATCTTAAAGCGTATATGATATTCTCTAAACTAAAACGTATAACTGCCTCACTATTTGTTTTTCTAAAATATTAACGTTTTTTTTGAAATCCTCGATTAAAACTGGACAATAAAAAACAAATAATGTTAAAAAATATTACAGACCGTCAAAATGAAAAGATCCAAGAATTACTTAGCAATGCTGAAAAACTATTTGATGTTTTAAAGTGCAGGATAGTGGACATGGAATTTGCAAAAAAGAAAATTAATGATTTTATTAGTTTTCTGGAAGGAAAAATCAATGACAAAAGTTATAAGGAACTTCTTAAAAAGACATGTGACATAGTAAGTTGTCCGACCATTCCTACCCCAGATACTCAGAGGAAAAGTGAGAGACTTTAAAGAAATTTACTTTAGCATTCTGAATACCTCTGTAACAGCTTTGAAGGAACGATTTGAATGCATTCAGGAGTTCTCATTTTTTGAGCTGTTGAATTCATTAATGTTTGCAGTATATAAAGAAAATTTCCCCAAAAACTTAATAGAAGCACTTGAATATATAAGTACAGTAATCTATTTGATGTAAAAGCTTTAACGTCAGAATTGAAATACATCTATCAGGACTCCGATTTTTGTCAGTGCAAACATGCAAAAGAAATTTTAAAGCTTTGCCTTGACCTTGGACTTACAACAGCCTTACCTAAAGCGATCAAATTAATTCGGTTCCTTTTGACAATCCTTGTAACAAGTGTGTCAACGGAAATAAGTTTTGCAACGCTTAACAGAATAAAGACGTACCTACGGAATACCATGTCAGAGGAAAGGCTGTCTACTGTCTAGTTTAGCAAGAATTGTCGTAGAGAAAGAAATTGTAATATCGCTAGAGAAGAATAAAATGTTGCACGACAAGGTAATTGAAGAATTTGTATTAAAACCAAGAAGACTGGAGTTCATGTATAAATAAATAAGGTAATGCCATGTTTTGTCTTAAATTTATGCCACTTAAAAATATTCTAATTATCATACATAATACATATCACAGTGAAACAAGTACCAAATTATACACTATATATATATATATATATATATATATATATATATATATATATACTACGTTCCAAATTATTAAGCAAATTGCATTTTCTTTAATGTTTTCAAAAGTTTTTCACCGATTTCAATGAAATTTATAGCAAATAATTACTATATATAGCAACACTGATGGTATTCATTTCGATAAAATATTTCGATAATTAAAATAATTATCTCATTTTATTGAAAAATATGTAAAATATGATGTTCCGAATTATTAAGTAAGTATTCTATTTACGGATCTAAATGGTGAAAATGCGTAAGAAGAAGGATTTAACACTAACTGAGAAAAGAAAAATAGTCAAGTTACTCGCTGAAAATATAAAATCTATTGAAATTGCGAAGCAGTTTGGCAGGGTTTATCGAACTGTAAACAAGTTTCTAGCGGAGGGTATCAAACTGAGGCAGCGAAGTGATAAAGGAGCTATAAGAAAAGTGACAAGGCGGCAGATATCTGTAATCAAGCGCAAATTGCAAAACATCCATTGTCTTTAAGTAAAGAGGTTTTCGAGCAGGCTGGCATACATAATGTACCAAGAACATCTCGATGTAGAATCCTCCAAACAATTGGCAAGACGTGTAAACCTACGATTCAGTCATCATTAACACCCAGGTACAAGAAGCAGCGTGTTGAATGGGCGCGTCAGTACGTGAAAACAGATTTTAATACTGTATTGTTAATCGATGAATGAAGAGCAACCCTTGAGGGATCTGATGGTTGGTCAAGAAGATGGATTGCTTGGGGTCAGTCTCTACCATGGAATGAGGTTTTCTTTTAGAAAGTTTGTGTAAGACTGGGCATTCATTTTTACACCATCAGGCACTCTGTATGGGACAGCTACTTCATTGCCTATCAATCCTGCCCAAAACATGACATTACCTCCACCTTGTTGGCATCTTAATCTCGATGGTAGAAATTGGCTCTCAGCAATCCATCTTCTTGACCAACCATCAGCTCCCTCAAGGGTTGCTCTTCATTCATCGGTTAACAATACAGTATTAAAATCTGTTTTCACGTACTGACGCGCCCATTCAACACGCTGCTTCTTGTACCTGGGTGTTAATGATGACTGAATCGTAGGTTTACACGTCTTGCCAATTGTTTGGAGGATTCCACATCGAGATGTTCTTGGTACATTATGTATGCCAGCCTGTTCAAAAACCTCTTTACTTGAGGACAATGGATGCTTTGCAATTTGCGCTTGATTACAGATATCTGCCGCCTTGTCACTTTTCTTATAGCTCCTTTATCACTTCGCTGCCTCAGTTTGATACCCTCCGCTAGAAACTTGTTTACAGTTCGATAAACCCTGCCAAACTGCTTCGCAATTTCAATAGATTTTATATTTTCAGCGAGTAACTTGACTATTTTTCTTTTCTCAGTTAGTGTTAAATCCTTCTTCTTACCCATTTTCACCATTTAGATCTGTAACTAGAATACTTGCTTAATAATTCGGAACATCATATTTTACATATTTTTTAATAAAAAGAGATAATTATTTTAATTATCAAAATACTTTATCGAAATGAATACCATCAGTGCTGCTATATATAATAACTAGTACAGTTCCCGTCGCTTCGCTGACGGTTAGACAGGCTAAACTACAAAAAAAGAACACAGCCATGAAAATTTTGAGCTTCACATTGTGTCAACATTTCTGAATCTGGTATCTCCCAAAACCTCCTCACCCCCATTCATGCAACTTGGGTGCTAACCCCCTCCCCCATTACCCCCACCCCTCCCCATTACCCCACCCATCCCCCATTACCCCCACCCCCACCCTTCCCCCATTGCTAAACTACAGAAAAGAACACAGTCATGAAAATCTTGAGCTTCACATTGCCGCCCGTAATACAATTTCTGAATTTTTTTCTCACAATTTTTTCTCACAATTTCTGAAAGTGTGACGGACGGACAGACGGACAGACAGACGGACAGCTCTCTTATTATAATATAGACTAGTACATTACCCGTCGCTTCGCTGGCGGTTAGCTAAAGACCCGCCCTACGTGCGGGTAGTAAAACATATCCAAGTAGAGGGCCGGAATATTTTTTGTAGTTCGAAGGCTGTTATTAGCTGTTATTAGCTAGGTTAATTGAATGGTTAGGTTAGGTTGGTTAGGTTAGGTTAGGTTGGTTAGGTTAGGTTAGGTTGGTTGGTTAGGTTGGTTAGGTTGAGTCGTGATATTTTCGTTAAAGCTTAACCTAACCTAACTTAACCTAACCAATCGTCAAGGGCGTACAGTTGACCTAACCGGGCATTCAACACCCAGGTGCACAACCTCGGGACCTAATCAATATGTCTGTGAAGTTTTATGTTTGTAACTGCTTTCATTTTGGAGCTATGGCTGGAACAGACACACACACACACACGCACGCACGCACACACGCACGCACGCACGCACACACGCTGAAACACACACACGCACGCATGCACACACGCTGAAACACACACACGCACGCACGCTGAAACACACACACGCACGCACGCACACACGCACGCACGCACGCACACACGCTGAAAGTGTGACGGACAGACGGACAGACAGACGGACAGACGGACAGCTCTCTTATTATAGTATAGATTATTTGCTATAAATTTCATTGAAATCGGTGAAAAACTTTTGAAAACATTGGAGAAAATGCAATCTGCGTAATAATTTGGAACGTAGTATATACTGTACAGTATATGCTTCAAACGTTTGAGCCTGAATATCCACAAAAGCCTGTTGTCGCCCCTGGTATATATATATACACACACAGGATGTCCCATAAGTCCCTTTGCCCCTGAACCCTTTCCTACTAAAATACGGTGATGGAAAGGGGGTAAAGGGACTTTTGAGCCACCCTGTATATATATAATATATATATATATATATATATATATATATATATGGCGGGGCCACCAGCTTGACCTCCGTGTGAACAGAGACCAAAGCACGAAACAACATAAGGTTCATAAGGTATATACAGGGTGGGGCACGGAAATCAAGTGTTTTTTGAATAGCTAGTAATCGGCCATTAGGAATGGGAGGGGCGTGCGGTAGGTAGCATTCCATTCCTGGTTCATAGCATTTAACTTTAACTAACACTCACCTTTATCTTTCAGGTGCCATCATGGAGCAGTGGACGTTAGAACACCGCATGTTCGCGTATGATCATTTTGTTAGGAGTGGCGAGTCAGTGACAGCAGTTCAGCGTGCGTTTCGCCGCAGATTCAACATTCATCGAAATGACTCTGTTCCCGCTCGTGACACAATCTTACGTTGGGTTAACAATCTTCGAACAGGAGGCTCAATAATGAAAACAAAACCGAAGGGGCCGCAACGCACTGTGCGTACTCCAGAGAACGTTGAAAGGGTCAGACAAGCGATGTTGCAAAGCCCAGGCCGCTCTGCTCGGAGACATTCAGCTGCACTCGGAATCAGCAATCGTACTGTTAGACGGATTTTGCATGAAGAATTACATTTTCACCCATACAAGTTAGCGATGGTGCAGGAATTGAATGTAAACGATTGCCCCCAACGACTGAATTTTGCACAGGAAATGCTTGCACTTTATGAGCAGAATGAAAACATGATGTGGTAATGAGTGATGAAGCCCATTTCCACCTTAATGGGGCCGTCAACAATCAAAACTGTCGGTATTGGGCTGCTGAAAATCCGCGACAACTCCATGAAAAACCGCTGCATAGCCCTAAGGTTACAGTTTGGTGCGCGGTGGGAAAGTTTGGCGTCATCGGTCCCTATTTCTTCGAACAAAATGGGGTTACCGTTACCATAACATCTGAGCGTTACATTGAGATGGTGAACAACTTTTTCATCCCTGAGTTACGAAGAAGGCGTATTGCTCGTCGACATTTGTGGTTTCAGCAAGATGGGGCCACGCCACACACCGCCAGAGCGTCAATGGCTGTTCTTCGCCCCCTGTTTCCCAACCATCTCATTTCGAGATTTGGTGACATTGCATGGCCCCCTCGGTCCCCTGACTTGTCCACATGTGACTTCTTTCTATGGGGGTACCTCAAGTCACGTGTCTACGAGGACAAGCCCCGTACATTAGATGCATTGAAGGAAGCGATCCGTCAACAAATCATCCAAATCAACAGAGACCTGCTGGGAAGAGTGGAGGCCAATTTTCGTAAACGCCTTCAACAATGCGTCGACGGCCAAGGACATCATATGCCAGATATAATTTTCGGTACATGATTATTATGACATGAAATGCTATGTTCTTACGAATGTTGTTCTACCAATATATTTTCTTTACAAAAATAAATATCATTTTCCTGATTATTCCAAAAACACTTGGTTCCCGTGCCCCACCCTGTATATCGGGTCGGCCCAAAAAAAAAGGAGACCTTTTAAATTCTTCATATCTCGGCAAATACAGTACATAGAACCATGAAATTTTAGTATGTTAGTACTAGGTAATTTTATGGTTTGTTTGCCATCTTTTAGCATTTTAGCTGAGAAATTGGATTTATGGTGAATATTCCAGAAAAATCTTGCTAATCATAGCGTCAAGTTGATAATTAAAGCGATTTTAATTAACGTAAGCGAACTGCAGGAGGTTTGGACAAGCTTCTCAAGAAAATCGATAAAAAAGGAGATATCAAAAGAATACCAGGTAGCGGTATTAAATTTGGCCACCAAACAGTCCTGATTTAAATTCTGTCGATTACGGCCTTTGGGAAAATTTGTCACAGAGAATTTATCGGGTCAAAGAAATGTCGCTCATTTACGACAGCTTCTTCTGAAAAAAATGGGATGAGGCACCACAAGAACAAATCAATAAAGCTATAGATGAGTTCGGTCCTGGACTGAAAAAGGTTGTAGAATTTCGTGGTAAACATATCGAACAGTTTTTTTAACATCAAGGTAACTTTGTAACTTTTTATCTGCATATACAATGCAGTAGTAGTGCAATTGGAGAATTTCGAGTGGCATAAAGAAATGTTCAATAAATCCGTAACTTTCATTAGTGTTCTTTGAAATCCACTCAACGTATAGGAAATTTACTTAGTCGTGGAGTGTGAAAAAACTATTGAAATCTGACCATAACTTTGGATTTTAGAGCCAAAGTTCGAGGTCTCCCTTTTTTTTTGTCGACCCGATATATATATATATATATATATATGAAAATTATTTCACGAAAGTGACACGTGAAAAATATTTATGATGAATAAAACCACGAAGGTTCTTCGTGGTATTATTCATCATATATATATATATATATATATATAATATGAAAATTATTTCACGAAAGTAACACGTGAAAAAAATATATTTATGATGAATAAAACCACGAAGGAAAGGAAACACAAAATGGTGCTCAAGCGCATGAGCACCATTTTGTGTTTCCTTTCCTTCGTGGTTTTATTCATCATATATATATATATATATATATAAAACTGTCAGCAGACCTTAAAGGTTTTCAAAATTTAATAACTTTAATGTGATACCTCTTAAAGATAGAATAAAATAGTAAACGGCATCATAAAGTGTCAACTTCCAATTTTTTTGTTTTGAACATTGTCATCCACGCTCTAAATAAAGAATTTAATCCAGATTTCAAAAGCCAACCTCATCCTGACTGGACTAAAATTTATAATATTTTCAAGTAATCAGTGTAGATATTGTTTGTGGAAATACGTACTGTCATAATTTTACAGTTACTGTTTCATCTGTTTCAAAACAACGAAGAGATTACATTCGCTTCCGATATTCTCAAAAAAGTTCAATAATGATGTTCAGAGTGACACTAACGTGTATTTCTAAAGGATAGTATTCTTCCATTACCTGAGTTACGAAGAACTTTTTCAAGATTACAGTTATTCCAGTGATTTCTGTGATTCAAATACTTTACAAATGACGAATAATTTTTCTTATTATTTTAAGAATTTGAGGTTTCTTCTTACAGTTCTCATCTTTGCCCTTCATTCTTGCCCTCATGATCCCTCCCTTGTAGTTTTCCAAAATGAAGCTGTTTATATTGCTGATTGTTGCGGCAGAGAGTTGCTCTCAAGTTAAAATGGCTTATCATTTTTTAAGACTTAAAAAAAAAACACCTTCCTTTGAGACTTTAAGCTTCTTGGAAACTTCCATACGTGAAAGACACGGTGTGAACTTTCACGTTCACTTCACCTCTCCTTTCACTGGAACGCGTTTCAACGCATGAAAGCTCACAAAGCGCTAAGAACTCATATGTGACAATGTCTGGATGGAACGACCAGGTTTTCCTTCCAATTAAAAGGAAGTGCAGCGCAATACTATCTCTTCTTTCTCATCGTCATGTTGCAATCAACTCTTCTGTTGAAAAATGTTTTCGAAATAAAGTATGAAGTGTTGCTTCAGTCACTCATAAAACTACTATTTTTCCCTTTTTTCCCTGTCTTTTCTTTCATTAACTAAACATATTCTTTTCTACAATCAAATTGGAAGTTCCCTTAAAAATTTTGAACAATTTTCTCCTCTTGAATCTTTCTCGAACATGACCTATTCTAATCATAATTTACCGCGCGTCAAGCATATCCCAGATGAACTCGACTCCCACCTTGATTTATGCGAAAAGCCAGATTCGAACTTCTTCTGACTGCAACTCGGCCCTCCAATTTCGAACAAATTCTGTACTTTATTTTCTTTATTATATCATTCTGTTTATTATTCGCTTTTGTTTGCGTATAGTTTATAACGCGTCCGTCATACTTTCGTTTTTACAATTCTGGTAATGAAGCGATCGTCGAAGTTCAGTTTGGTTGTAATTTTGGTCGTGTTTGGTTTCCTAATTACGTTAACTTAAACAAAACAACTACTTCAAACACTTGCATACTGTAACATCCTGAGAAAAATACATACTGAGACGAAGTTGTACTACTTTGAACACCTCATTTACACCTGAAAGCAAATTCACCTTCTTTAAACTTGAATAACACTTCATATAATTAAATTTCATTTGGAATAAATTCCACTCGTTAAACTCTAACATTTTCTTTATATTTATTCCTAGTCTTTGACCATCAACGAGACATTCGATTTTTGAACTGTACAGTAACGTGTTGATATTATCTACCCGTTTTTACCAATTAAATGTTACCAGTCAATCTACTCAACATTCGCACACATACTACCTGTACCAACTAAATTAATTCATATACAGTATATGTAGTACACCGTGTAGTGCGCGCGTCATGAACCAAAAGTTCGTAATTAGTTCATTTAGATAAATGAACCTTTAAGAGTGAATTAATTAACCTTTCACTGTATCGTATATCATTAATATTTCCTTCATAATTCATAATTCACAATTTATTCATTATATTTTCTTCACTCTATTCTCTGAATATGAAACCATCCTTTTTCATTCGATCACCAGAGAAAATGTTCCAAAATTCTTTTAATTATAATTAAAGAAATTTTGAAACTTTTCTATGGTGATCGGATGAAAAAGGATTTTATTTAATTTTCAAAGAATATTAAGCAAAGGAGCAATCCAAGAATAAGCAACCCAAATCAATTTAGGGTGCTTTTTCTTGGATTGGGGTCGAACTGAGGGTCCTTATTCTTGGATTGCTCTAAAATGGAGTTAAAATGGAGTTAATTGCTCTAAAATGGTTAATTGAATGCCCGGTTAGGTTAATTGTACGCCCTTGACGATTGGTTAGGTTAAGTCGTGATATTTTCGTTAGTTTTAACGAAAATATCATGACTTAACCTAACCAATCGTCAAGGACATACAGTTGACCTAACCTGTCATTCGATTAACCTGACCGGGCATTCAATAATTTTACCTTAGGTTTCGATATATATATATATATATATATATATATATATATAGGAGCAATCCAAGAATAAGCACCCCATAATAATGGTAGCACTTCAAACTGAAGTGTTACCATTAAAGGTTGAAGATCTATTGCCAGTAATAAACTGGTGTAAGGGGAAAAAATCTTATTAAAAAAGGTGATGCTGTGCTAAGTGCGATCAAGCAATGACCTGGACAAATTTTTCGAGGAATGTTGACGTTAAAATCCTTTAATTTGGATTGAGGTCGAACAGGGGTGCTGTTTCTTGGATTGGGGTCTAACTGTGGTGCTTTTTCTGGAGCAAGTGTTGTTTACGTCCTCCTGACGCTACACTAGGTCAAAGTTGGGGAACGTAAACTACACTAGGATCTTAAGGATACTTTTTTAAATGAATCCATCAAATAAAACGTTAAAACTAACGAAAATATTACGATTTAACCTAACCAATCGTTAGCTCTGATGATAGTTTTCATGGTTTTTCATGGTCTTATTTTAAGGAACTTTTAGAATTGGTTTTTAAGCAATGTTATTTTACTTTCAATAATAAGATTTACCAACAAATTGATAGTGTTGGGATGGGATCACCCGTCGGACCTCTATCAGCTGATTTTTTTATGACTCATTTAGAAAGTGTAATTTTTAGACAATCTCCCACCCATTGTAAACCAATTTTCTATCGACGCTTCGTTGATGACTCGATAGCTGTTTTTGATAATGCTGTACAAGCGCAACAATTTTTTAACTTCTTAAATTCTCTGCACCCCAATATAACTTATACAATGGAAACTGAGAAAAATGGCTCCCTTCCCTTTTAGATCTTTTAATTTCGAAAAAAGGTGATTCTATTACTACATCAGTTTACAGGAAACCCACTTTTACTGGTTTGGGCATGAATTTCTTTAGTTTTACTGATTTTAACTATAAGATGTCGTGTATTAAAACACTCTTGTTCAGAGGATATAATTTGACCTCTAGTTTTACCTTACTAAACGATGAATTTAATAATTTAAGATCATATTTTACCAATAATAGTTTTCCTGTTCAATATGTAGATAAACTAATAAGATCTTTCTTAAATAATGTTTATAGCCCTCAACTTTCCTGTATTTCAGTGCCTAAAGATATAAAATATTTCCTGGTACCTGAAATGGGTCCCATGAATAAAAATTTAAACTTAAATTTACAAAGTTGTTAAGAAAATTTTTTTATCATACTGATTTTCGCATTATATTTATTAACAAAATGTCTTTAGGTAGCTTTTTCTCAGCGAAGGATCGAACTCCTGATTCGTTGCGTAGCGGTGTTGTATATTATTTACCTGCCAAGGTGTCTCCTTTGGTACTTACATTGGCAGCACCGTGCGCTCCCTCAGGACTAGATTTTATTCGCATATGGGAATAAGTTGCCGAACAGGTAAAATTTTAAATAAAAAGGAACGTCCAGTATTCGGGAACACAGTATAAAATGTAAAACTGATGTCACTTAGATCATTTTAAAATTCTCGGTTGTAATTCTTGTCCTAAACTCACACATAGAATTTTGGAATCTCTTTATATTAAAATATTGACCCCTTCTCTAAACGTGGATTCCTCAGCTGTCCCTCTAAATTTTTTATAAACCCCCCTCCCCGACTCCCCTCCCCCCTCCCCAATTTGTTATAATCCCCCCTCCCCTAACTTATAACTCCAACCGCCCAACCCATAGCTTGTTTCCTGTTTTGTTTTGTTTTAAATTACTCGTGCCTCGGAACCAGCATTGAAAGGTTCGTAGTGTCAATTATTCCATTGTATTAGTGTTAATTATTCCAGTGTACTAATTTCAAATTTACTATATGTAATTTAAAAATAGCTTTTTAAATTTCTGGTTAATTTTATATGTAAATTTTTATAACTTTGAATTTAACCCTCTTCTTTTAGTCTTTTTAAAATTTGCTTTTACTGAATAGGTTTTATGGAAATTATTTTGTCTTGTTCACATTTATTTATTGATTCTAATTTCATATTGTTATTATCTAGCCTGATGATGAGCGTATTGCTCGAAACGTTGCGCATTAAAGAAGACTTTTCATGGCATTTACATTCCTCCTTGTCATTGGATTTCTCCTAAATATTAAATTGAAGCTTTGTAGAAGCAAACCGCATGACTATATATATATATATTATATATATATATATATATATATATATATATCATTTGATTAGGTATACGCGGACAAAGTTGGGGAATGCAAACTACACTAGGATATTGTAGGGGAACGTAAACTACACTAGGCACCACAGGGGGACGTAAACTACGGGGCTCCAATAAACCTTAGCCTCCCCGCCCATGGCCTAAACCATTAGAGGTATAGTAAAACTAAACGTATCTTACAAAAGAGAATTTCATCCTGCATTTAATGAGAAACAATTAAAACTTGGTGTTCCCGCCATTGGCTTCCAAGACAGCCTGAATTCGCTTTGGGTAGATTGCCAAAAGTGACGTGAATAGATCTTGATCGTTACGCAAATTTGCTAAAACAGTTTCAATGTGTTGCGTCATTGTATCCTTCGAAAATCGATTTGCTGCAGGTTCTTGAAACAAGAGACATTCAACCTTGTCATTTATAACTGATCAATGTGTCCACAGACGTTCAGGTCAGGAGAATTTCCCGGCCATTCTTCATTTCCAAAGAAATCGATCTCATGGTTCCGCAACAACTGTTGAGTGGCTAATGCCTTAAAGCAGGGGGCCTTATCGTGCAGAAGTGTGACCTGATCGACATCCATAACATTGTTTGGGTTTCTTAGAAAAGGAATGACATGCTGGGATAGAATAATATCACGAAAATACTGTCCATCCCAACTCTGACCATTTGGCTTCAGCACTCACATGAGCTTCTTTGCAGTGAACAAAACAAACACACCAACACAGTCTGGACTTTTTAATAATTCGCGATAATGTTCAGTGTCATCGATTTCATCTGGTGTTGTGGCCCACACTCGATCATTTTGGTAGTTAGGCCGACGTGTTACGTAAACAAAAAATTCATCGGAGACAGCTAAATGCATGAAATCATCCACATCCCAATCTTCAAGATAACGGGCAAACCACATTTTGTCATCGATGTTAAGTTGAGTTTTTCTTGGCTTTGGAAGTTCATGCCAAGGCTTTAAACCTTGCCTATATCGGTACAGTCGAATGATCTCACCACTAACGATCTTTCCTCTCAACACTTCGATCTCTCTAGAAAGTTTAGCACAGCTGTTTTTCCGCTTACGTGTGCCGCTTTCAATGATGTCCTTTGTTTCCTGAGAGAGTGGCAAATTTGGGCGCCCAGATTTGGTTGTATCCATTTCACATTCATCCAAAGTTTTATTCCAATTTCTTTTGACGAAGTCCTCACTTCTTCGCAACTTTTTGGCAACCCATGAACGTGTTATAAAGGTGGCTCCAGCATCACGAGCTTCCCGAAATGTTATTGCTCGTATGCGATCTATCACACGTTGCCTCTCCGAATCACCAATTAATTGAGAAGCCATTATATTATCACTTTATCAGCTAGAGTAATTTTAATACCTGCAATAAAGAAAGAATTTTATATATTTTTATAATCACTGAAAACTATTTCGATATAAATAAACATGTAACCTGCAAATTTGGGGGCTAAGGTTTTTTGGAACCCCTTACACTTGTTCCCTTTTTCATGGATTGGGGACTTTGGGGTGCTTATTCTTGGATTGCTCCTAAGCAAAATATTTCATAAAACTCAAAATATTGATTCAGTTTAGTAATTATCCAAATTTACTTAATTAAGCGAAGTTATATATGAAAAATGAAAAACTGAATGATAAATAAATGGATATACATTTTATAAATATAAATCGGTCTAATCACTATAATATTTTATCATTATTATCACCATCCATATTTCTACACGAGTACCAATAAAAAAATAGGAGCTATTAAAGAATAGGGACCCCAGCCTTCTTTAGTTAGGCTTATAAGGCTAACTAGCGAAAATATCACGACCTAACCTAACCAATCGTTAAGTTAACTGTACGCCCTTGACGATTGGTTAGGTTAGGTCATGATATTTTCGTTAGTTAGCCTTATAAAGCTAACTAAAGAAGGCTGGGGTCCCTATTCTTCAATAGCTCCAAAAATACGTGAGTACCATGATTAAAATATGTAAAAAGTATTAACAATTTCATATAAAAATATTAATTGTCTGACTTATTAATACATTTGCTTTTGTTAATTTGGATTAGTCACTTATTTACATTTCCATTTTAAAATTTTACCCTGTAAGTACTACTGATACATATATATTATATACTTTCAAAATGGCGCAGGGTCCGTGTGACTCGTCAGCAGCAGCAGTTACGGGTTAAAAATCATCAAAATTTAAATTAAAAATGAAGATTTTAATTAAAATATGATTTAAAATAAAAGTGAACGTTGACCCTGAAATTAATTAATTTAAATTAACACAACAGCTGTTAAACTAGTAAATGTGTCGTCGCCTTTCTTGTACTAAACCCTTAACTCTTATATCACAAATACTTTATAAAACCCCTTAACTAAGCCATCCTTTCAGGTCATTCGTCGCGTGTCTACATAATACCTAAAAAGAAGTTAAAATAATACCTTATATAATTCTTAACTGATACATTAAATTATTTTATTTCTCTACATTTCACTACTTCAAAACAAATTCAAACATATACTACTACATAATAACTACCCCTACATTTAGCACTACACTGACTTAGTCTCGCATTTACGTCAATTAACACAGGTCATTACGCATTAACATCTTATTTATACTCCTTTTCATTCCGCCATATTATTTTCATTAACAAATGCACGTACCTCATTCAAATTCAGTTGCCGTAACATCCATCACATTACAAATACCTATTAACACAGTACAATTATATCATTCACTATTGCCGTAACATCCATCACATTACAAATATTAACGCAGTACAATTATATCATTCGCTATTGCCGTGACTTACAATCCAAATGACACGTATTTGGCCTCTTTCTATTTGTTTATGCCGTAAACAAATATATAACAATCAATTATGAATAAACATCAATAAAACCTTTCAACTAAAATGCAAAAGTTTAAAATAAATAGGAATATAAGTCAATTATACATTAAAATTAGTTAAAATTCTCATTTAAATAAAATAAAACTTAAATTTTTAACATTTCTGTTTTATCTGATAATGATATATTATTTTAACATTGAGCGATAAGAGGTCATTAATTTATATCGTAATTTTTGTGCCTATATTTTAAATCCCTTTACAGGTTGATCCGTAAAATCTCTCGTTGGCTAGTATTACCCATGTTTACGTATCTCTCACTATCTGTGAATTCACGTAATCCAGCCGCTCAAAAGCTCTATCCCTTTAGCTTTTATTCCTTTGTCATAATTTTAATCATTAAGTGCAACTTATCACTTCTGCTTTCTTTTGATCGTCATTTATACCCATTACATTTCTCGCACGCGCACGTGCCTGATGCAGTTATATGAGCGACCCAGACAGAAGCGGCGACCACGTCCGAGGCCATCGTTGCCCTTCGTGGGAGAAAGAAGGAAGGATGAGTCCCCAACCCAATCCTTTCCTTCCTATATCGAGGGAGATGTTGAACTTTCGGCGGGCAGTGGGGTCGTCACATCCCTACTCTACTGACAAATCCTGGAAACGCCACGCCCATGGCGTATGAAGGGCCGCTTAGGTGTGGAATTTAGCCAATGGAAGAGGTGGCGCTCGTAAAACAGGCTGGGTGTGTGAACGAATGTTTACGATTTAGTCTCTACCTTTTCTCTTCTTCACTACATTCCGTCTTTCGCATCCGAGCTATTTCTGCCTTTTTCTCACTCCAGTCCACTGGGAAATGTTAATGTATGTGGATGCAAATGTAACTCATAAAACAACTATTCCCTTCTAAAAACAAGGAATTCTCTTCTGAGAACAAGAAATTTATTTGCATACAATTGAGCCGATCGCTGAAGCTGCATCTGTTTAAATTCAAAATTATCAACATAACTTTTTTCCACAATTACCAAATTTTTGCACTTCTTTTTTTATCATTCTCTTCTATCAATTGTCAGTTTACTAAACAGAATATTCTCAACTGTTTCCTCACACTCGTTAAGTTTGGTAAATTACCATGTTTCAGCAGCATATTTTCCACTTCACCAATTCGTTTTAGATTAGAGCTAGGTTATTATCAGTTTCTATAATTTTCTTCTAATTCCACAAATATCACCCGAAATAATTCAGTATACATATAGTGTTCCCTTGACGCCACTTGATCTTCTTTCTTACAGACAGGTTTAGTATTTAATAAAATGTTGATTGCTTTATCAATTTCTATATCATCTTCATAAAAGGTAACTTCATAATTCAAAAGGTTCTGGCACAACCCTAAATTTGCTGTACAACAGGTCTTTTAGACTCTCACATAAATTACCCCGAAATGCTCAGCTTCGCAAATGTTTGCTACCTGCAATGTCCCGAGCTTCCCGGAGGTAACAAGACGTGCTCAATACAGTCTAATGCAAAGAATTAAAAAATCAACCAACCCGATTATCCAAGCTATCCATGAGTCCTGCCATTTCTCCTCTAAACTATGGAATTTTTGGTGTGAAAACGTCTGTCTGTAGCTCCACTTAACTCCAACATTACTGTATTATTTCTAATCAACTGTATATATTTCTATCCTTAGTATGTGAACTGTCATTGTATTAATAAATAATATTTGCCATATGGTGTATAGTCTGCCAATAAACCTTTTCATTGTCATTTTCATTTTCAATAATGTACACTGTAGGGTGGATCGATTTTACATTTTTTTCGATTTCCATATTCTAATAGAGACAAAAACTTGCGCATGCATGAGAAAATAGCCTCTGCAAAATCTTAGCTTAATAGGTAATCTTCTTCTGCCCCCGGCAGAGCGATGAAAATCATATTTTAGTAGTCAAAACGTATTTTTTAAACCCTAGCCTAGAGTCATAAAATTTTGCGTGTGTGTTATTTCATGCCTAAGCAACGATATAAATGCTATGGGAAATATATAAATGCATTATTTAAGACAAAGAGCCGATCTGAAAATATGTATAATATACATATTTTCAGATCGGCTCTTTGTATTAAATAATGCGTTTATATATTTCCCATAGCATTTATATCGTTGCTTAGGCATGAAATAACACACACGCAAATTTTATGACTCTAGGCTAGGGTTTAAAAATACGTTTTTGACTACTAAAATGATTTTCATCGCTCTGCCGGGGGCAGAAGATGATTACCTATTAAGCTAGGATTTTGCAGAGGCTATTTTCTCATGCATGCGCAAGGTTTTGTCTCTATTAGAATATGGAAATCGAAAAAAATGTAAAATCGATCCACCCTAATGTACAGGCACAGAAAAATTCTATAAAAAAAACTCTATGGAAAAGACAACGAACATTTCAAAACCGTTTAAAAGATTTAATACTTTCAAAGACATTGCCTTATTAAACGTTTTCACGCTTTTAGGATTCGATACCGACAAGGCCGCATTCAGGTTTTGCGGAGCCAACCAACTTTTATATATATATATATATATATATATTATATATATAATATTATATATAGAGAGAGAGAGAGAAGAGAGAGAGAGAGAGAGAGAGAGAGTATATATATATATATATATATATATATTATATATATATATACAGGGTGGGTAAAAAAGTGACCCTTTAGAGGTAAACTGTCATATTAAAAAAAAGTAAGGGGTGCTAGAGCTCCCAAACTTCATAGATGCTTACCTTAGCATGTTGTTCGTCTTAATTGAGAAGTTGCTCGATGTGTCCCCCTTCCTGCTCAACACAAGCCTCCAAACGTGGACGCCACTGATCAATACACCTGTTTACATATCGGTGAGACACCTTTTCCCAGCTGAGCAGAATTCTTTCGCGTAGTTCATCTATGTCTCTTATATTGGTACCAGGGATGTAAACTTTGGACTTCAGGGTTTCCCAAACACCATAATCTAGTGGTGAAAAATCGGGGCTACTAGCCGGCCACATATTGGGTTCGATAAAATCCGGTGTTTCGTTCTCAAGGAATGTGACAGTTTGGCGTGCTGTGTGAGCAGGGGCTCCATCTTGTTGGAAAGTATATCTTTCGCCACTAATTCGTCGAATATTAGATAGAGTGATAAAACATTTGAATATGCTTTCCAACAAGATTGTGCCCCC
Source organism: Bathynomus jamesi (assembly GCA_023014485.1). Lineage (NCBI taxonomy): Eukaryota > Metazoa > Arthropoda > Malacostraca > Isopoda > Cirolanidae > Bathynomus > Bathynomus jamesi. The sequence goes on from JAJOZX010001207.1 coordinate 605,821, forward strand.
CCCCCCCCCCCGCTCACAGAGTACGCCAAACTGTCACATTCCTTGAGAACGAAACACCGGATTTTATCGAACCCAGTATGTGGCCGGCTAGTAGCCCCGATCTTTCACCACTAGATTATGATGTTTGGGAAATCCTGAAGTCCAAAGTTTACATCCCTGGTACCAATATAAGAGACATAGATGAACTACGCGAAAGAACTCTGCTCGGCTGGGAGAAGGTGTCTCACCGATATGTAAACAGGTGTATTGATCAGTGGCGTCCCCGTTTGGAGGCTTGTGTTGAGAAGGAAAGGGGACACATCGAGCAACTTCTCAATTAAGACGAACAACATGCTAAGGTAAGCATCTATGAAATTTGGGAGCTCTAGTCCCCTTACTTTTTTTAATATGACAGTTTACCTCTAAGGGTCACTTTTTTTTTATCCACACTCTATATACACAGTGGATATATATATATATATATATATATATATATATATATATATATATATATATATATATCGGGTGAGCAAAAAAAAAGGGAGACCTCGAACTTTGGCTGTAAAATCCAAAATCATGGTCAGATTTCAATATTTTTTTCACACCACAACTAAGTAAATTTCCTATACGGTGAGCGGATTTCAAAGAAAACTAATGAAAATTATGGATTTATTGAACATTTCTTTATGCCACTCAAAATTCTCCATTTACCCTACTACTGCATTGTCAGGTCGGCAAAAGAAGGGAGACCTTTTAAAATTTAAATCATTCATATCTCGGCAAATATGGTACATAGAACCATGAAACTTTAGTAAGTTAGTACTAGGTAATTTTATGGTTTGTATGCCATCTTTTAGCATCTCCTGTTTTATCGATTTTCTTGAGAAGCTTGTTCAAACCACATGAAGTTGGCTTACGTTAATTAAAATCGTTTTAATTATCGCAAGATTTTTCTGGAATATTCGCCATAAATCCAATTTCTCAGCCAAAATGCTAAAATATGGCATACAAACCATAAAATTACCTAGTACTAATATATTAAAATTTCATGGTTCTATGTACCGTATTTGCCGAGATATGAAGGATTTAAAAGGTCTCCCTTTTTTTTGCCGCCTCGACAATGCAGTAGTAGTGTAAATGGAGAATTTCCAGTGGCATAAAGAAATGTTCAATAAATCCGTAATTTTCATTAGTTTTCTTTGAAATCCGCTCACCGTATAGGAAATTTACTTCGTTCTGGAATGTGAAAGAAATATTGAAATCTGACCATAACTTTGAATTTTACAGCCAAAGTTCGAGGTCTCCCTTTTTTTTATGCCCACCTATATATATATATATACAGGGTGTCCCAGAATTAACTATCTATTTCAATGAAATCGGACAAATTTTTTAAAAACACACTTTTATTTATGTTTATCATGTTTAATATGTGTTAAAAATGTATAAATTTCTAAATTTTTTTCATAATTTTATTTTCATAATTTTTTCATTATCTGGTCCAATGAAAGACCGTCTGAAGTCATAGAATGGCAAAGAGACTCTCCAAAAGTTAACGTGTGGCTTGGAATGACCAAATCCAAAATTTATGGTGATCCATCTTGTTGAAACACAACATTATCAAGAATGCCATCATCAAGAAGCTGTGGTTCGAGAAACTGCTGAAGCATATCAAGGTAGACGGTACCTGTTACAGTTGCTTCCGCAAAGAAGAATGGGCCATAAATTTTGGATTTGGTCATTCCAAGCCACACGTTAACTTTTGGAGAGTCTCTTTGCCATTCTATGACTTCAGACGGTCTTTCATTGGACCAGATAATGAAAAAATTATGAAAATAAAATTATGAAAAAATTTAGAAATTTATACATTTTTAACACATATTAAACATGATAAACATAAATAAAAGTGTGTTTTTAAAAAATTTGTCCGATTTCATTGAAATAGATAGTTAATTCTGGGACACCCTGTATAATGAAAATAACTACGAAGGAAATTGAAAACACGAAATTGTGGTCAAGTACTTTCGTCTAATGACATCTTCAAGAACACTCAGGAGTGTTTCTGAGGATGTCATTAGACAAAAGCGCTTGACCACTATTTCGTGTTTTCATTTTCCTTCGTGGTTATTTTCATCATAAATATTATTCACGTGTTACTTTCGTGAAATAATTTTCATACATATATATATATATATATAGTGTGTGTGTGTGTGTGTGTGTGTGTGTGTGTATATAGCAAAAGTCAAAATGCCAAACAAACACTTAATTCTTTCAAGTTGATAGACAAAATAATAGCAATAATATTTTCTTGAAAGCGTGTAAGAAGGAGAAAAACTTATGAAGCACCAGCCGCGCATATTTGGCCGACCTGTCCGATGGTACCAAATACAATGGCCTTCCGAGACTTACCCAACCCCGTCTTCCACCAAAAAAATTATTGCCTTCCCTTATTCACTCTTTACTTCCGTTCTCCCATTGATACACGATAAAGAGGGACATAATACGTATATTATGAGTGTTTTATATATGGTTTCGGAGTAATTAAAATGCAAATACAGTATACTTCTAAGCCTTAAGTAAGAATAAACAGATTACGTTGGTAAATTTCCTCTTTATTAATAAAAAAATAATATATACGCTTCGTATTGTATTTTTAAAGGCAAATTTTTATTGTAATACCTCTTATTATTATTATTATTATTATTTTAGTATTTGATTAGTGACTCTTATATTGTAATATATTTCCTATTCAACAATATTTTTGGGGTTTATCCTTTTATTTATCATTTGTTATTCTTATATTCTTATCAGTGTAGACGGAGATAATTTTCAACCTCTTTTATGATTTCCATTTCTTCAGCTTTTCCTTCAATTTCCACGTTCATTTAACCTCGGTGGTGTAGTGGTTAGCGTCGCTGACGACAACGAATACATCGGCACCGGGATCGAGACCCGGTGACGGCAGCTGGCGCGCGGCAAAACCCAGTTGTTCATCCTTGCACACAATAAAGAAAGTGGTTGGTAGATAAATCGATACCCTCGGTAGCTTAGTGGTTAAGACGCTGGGCTGCTGGTGGGGCGTGGTAAGGATTCCACCTTAAACTGTAGGTCTAAGGTGGAGTGAAAAGCTTGACCTTCGTCAGTATATGGGTGGAAGACTAGTGTGTAAATCTGAAGGACTCGGGTTCGGGTTCCAGGTGGACTCAGTGATTTCAGTTTTCAGCTATGAAGATGTTTCATCTTAGCTCTCCTTGACGGGGTTGATTCGGATTCTAAGGTAAACTTGGGATCAACGTGAGGCAACAGACTTAGCCTTCATTTCAATGAACAATTCGGGCCCGACTGATGATTATATATATATATATATTAAACAACCGATTGTACGTGAGAAAAAATTTAACATTTAACCCATTAAAATATTCTAAATGATCAAATTTCAAATGTAGGTGGTTTGTCAAGGAGTAAGGAAATTCAGCCTCGCTCATACGTAGCACAACCAATGATATGACTGAAGTTGCCGTTGAAACCCAAGGACATAATGGCGGCGACATAGCAACGCCTTATGCCTTTGTCAGCAATGGAGAAGTTTATAGAGTTCATGAACTCCGGCCTTGAAATTGCTGAGAGTGACCACAATTTCGAACGGGTATTACGGGCTATCCTTCACGCGTAAAAAGCCCGTGAAGTTTACCTGAAAGAGATCGAGTCTCGGTCTCGCCAGCAGAAAATCACAGATTTTTTTATGTCCAATTTAGATAAATAAAAGTACGTTGTCATCCCTCGTCTTTGTTGTCATCTTTCGTCTTCATTATTTATTTTTTATTAAAAAGGAATTTGGGTTTGTTTTATTTTTATTTCCTTTTAATTATTTTGTACAGAAAATAGATCGTCTTGGAACGTATCTATTTTTTCCCATAAGAATGTTGTTAAAATTCTACGCTGTCCAAACCTATACGCGGAGTCAGCAGGGACGTATCCTCGCGTAGAATTGGTCCTTTACAATATATATATATATATATATATATATCGTAAAGAACGACGCTTGTATAGGAGATATTCCGCGCAAGACGAGAAAGAGAAAACAACAAATGAAAAAATGAAGTACCACCTGGGAATCGAACCCGGGATCTTCCGATTGCCGTCAGACGCGATAACCACTACACCATGGACTCCACTCTTCCAAATGCCGTAATTCCTCTACATACTCGCAGAAACCAATGCCCCAAGGGGCACCTCCCGCTTGCCGTAACATTATATACATTCAACTGCAAAGAACACGCAGTATAAATAACGTAAAGAACGACGCTTGTATAGGAGATATTCCGCGCAAGACGAGAAAGAGAAAACAACAAATGAAAAAATGAAGTACCACCTGGGAATCGAACCCGGGATCTTCCGATTGCCGGTCAGACGCGATAACCACTACACCATGGACTCCACTCTTCCAAATGCCGTAATTCCTCTACATACTCGCAGAAACCAATGCCCCAAGGGGGCACCTCCCGCTTGCCGTAACATTATATACATTCAACTGCCCCTTGGGGCATTGGTTTCTGCGAGTATGTAGAGGAATTACGGCATTTGGAAGAGTGGAGTCCATGGTGTAGTGGTTATCGCGTCTGACCGGCAATCGGAAGATCCCGGGTTCGATTCCCAGGTGGTACTTCATTTTTTCATTTGTTGTTTTCTCTTTCTCGTCTTGCGCGGAATATCTCCTATACAAGCGTCGTTCTTTACGTTATTTATACTGCGTGTTCTTTGCAGTTGAATGTATATAATGTTACGGCAAGCGGGAGGTGCCCCCTTGGGGCATTGGTTTCTGCGAGTATGTAGAGGAATTACGGCATTTGGAAGAGTGGAGTCCATGGTGTAGTGGTTATCGCGTCTGACCGGCAATCGGAAGATCCCGGGTTCGATTCCCAGGTGGTACTTCATTTTTTCATTTGTTGTTTTCTCTTTCTCGTCTTGCGCGGAATATCTCCTATACAAGCGTCGTTCTTTACGTTATTTATACTGCGTGTTCTTTGCAGTTGAATGTATATATATATATATATATATATTAAACAATCGCTGCTCAAGACACTTGTATAGTTACAGCTTAAGTCAAAACAAGATGAAAATTTCAGCATCTTTTTTCACATAAAACATCATTCCGCCCATACTTCCATTTCAAGGTACGAACAGTTCGCAGCAGCAGTGACAAGTAAACAAGGTGTCAGTACGTAGTTCCTCATCACTGAGAACAACACTGCTCCAACAACTGCGCACACCTCTGTTACTCTGTTATTATCAGTCTAGATTCATGATTCTTCAGGAGCAAGATGCACCTCAAGTTTGTGCTTTCTCCCGAAGGCAGCACAAACTCACCTGAATCAATCACAGTCACATTCGTACTACCTCAGGCTTGCTCTTCACAAACTTGTCCAAAAACCACAAGTATCCGCAATTGCAAACCTTCCGTTTGCATTCCTGTATTTTTACTTATATATATATATATATATATATATATATTATTTTTTTTTTTTAACTGCAAACAACACACAGTATAATTAATGTAAAGAACGACGCTTGTGTAGAAGAGCGTCCGCACAAGATGAGGAGAAAGAATGGACGCTTTTCTACACAAGCGTCGTTCTTTACATTAATTATACTGTGTTGTTTGCAGTTAAAATGTATATATGTACGGCATGAGAAGGTGCTCCCTCAAGGCATTCGATTCCGCTCGTATGTAGGAGAATTACGACTTCTGACTGATTGGGGACCTTGGTGTAGTGGTTAGCATGTCCGACCGGCAATTGGATGATCCCGGGTTCGATTCCTGAGGGGGTGCCTCATTTTTCATTTGTTCGTTCTTCTCATCCTGTGCGGACGCTCTTCTACACAAGCGTCGTTCTTTACATTAATTATACTGTGTGTTGTTTGCAGTTAAAATGCATATATGTACGGCATGAGAAGGTGCCCCCTCAAGTTATTCGATTCCGCTCGTATGTAGGAGAATTACGACTTCTGACTGATCGGGGACCTTGGTGGGTGTAGTGGTTAGCATGTCTGTCCGGCAATTGGATGATCCCGGGTTCGATTCCTGAGAGGTGCCTCATTTTTCATTTGTTCGTTCTTTCTCCTCATCTTGTGTAGACGCTCTTCTACACAAGCATCGTTCTTTACATTAATTATACTGTGTGTTGTTTGCAGTTAAAATGTATATATGGACGGCATGAGAAGGTGCCCCCTCAGGGCATCCGATTCCGCTCGTATGTAGGAGAATTACGACTTCTGACTGATCGGGACCTTGGTGTAGTGGTTAGCATGTCCAACCGGCAATTGGATGATACCGGGTTCGATTCCTGGGAGGTGCCTCATTTTTTATTTGTTCGTTCTTTCTCCTCATCTTGTGCGGACGTTCTTCTACATAAGCGTCGTTCTTTATATATATATATATATATATATATATATATATATATAGGGTGTCCCAAAAAAGTCCCTATTTTAATTTTCCTGTTATTTTATAGTAGATATTTCTAATCTTTTATTACTTAATAACTAATAAATATTTATGTCTAGATTCCTTTTTTTCAGCTGAGAGCATTTCTTAGAAATAGGAACGTTTTGTGGGGAGACCTGATGTGTATATATATATATATATATATATATATATATACACACGTGTGTGTGTGTGTGTGTGTGTGTGTGCGTGTGTGTGTGTAAATAGATAGGTGGAACACATGCTAAAATACGTGGATACAAGGTAATATATTACAGTAATAGTTTTTATCCTGATTATGATAAAAACGAAGAGTGAAAGGCTGATGACTGATTTGAAAGGGTAGGATTTATATGGACATTATTCTAAATTTGTTGGACAGTTTTTAAATGATGGTATAAAATATAAAAGCTTATACATTTCATTCTATATAAAATTCAATTGTCTTAATAGTATCTATTATTCCCAGTCAATTATTAATTTCATGATATTTCTTCAAGATATCAAATACTCTTAAATTTATTGCAGTTTAGACAAATGCAATGAAAATTTACTTTTATAACAAAATTTTCTATTAATGCAATCGTCTCAATATTGCTAGTGTTCGCATTTGGCTTTTCCCAAGAGATTATGAATTCATAAATGTTGCTTTAAATCGTGCGCAGGTTTAAAATGGGCAGAGAACCGGAAATTTACCCAGAGAAGGAAGGCTAACTCAAAGTACTTATAAAAGGAGGCTACAATGAAAGGCAAGTAGCCCCCCAATTTCAGATATCTCAGTCAGCAATGTGCAAAATAAAAAAAAACTTTTTCAGCGATAGAGTACAAACCTAAAATAACAGCCAACAGGCCACAAATGCCTTGATAATGCGATCAAAAGGAAAGCAAGGGTTAACACCTTCGTCACCACTGATCAGAATCAGAAAGCGCTCTCTACTTTAGTCTGGAGAAGAACCAATCAACGGAAGTAAGAATGAGAGTAATTTAGTCACAAAAAGCCAAAGACGAAAAACTCTAAAAAACCAACTTCTAAATGAAAGCCAGAAGAAGCGTTGAACAATGGGACGAGGTTTTGTTCAGTGATGAGAGCTAAATCAATCAACAACATCATCCAAATACTGTACTGCCACCATAAACACCTCCCAAAGGTGAAATGATTTTGGTCATGAGTTTGAAAGTGTTTTGACGCCCAGGTAATAGGGGAGCGTTTTGCCCAAAAGATACGACCGTGAATTCTCGTGTCTATTCAAACATCCTCGAACAACATGCTCTGAGAACAATGCAAGAGGGCGTATATTCCCTGTTCCAGGAGCATGGTGCACCTTGTCATAGCGCTGAAAGTGTGAAAAGATATTTTATGAAAATCACGTCTCAACTTTGGAATGGTTTTTGACGTCAGTCCGATTTAGAACCTGTGGAAACTTCTGATGATGAAAATCTCTGAAAAGAAGTCAGGATCCGACGAAGAACTTTTTAATATGAAAACAGTATAACAGTCCGGAATGGCCCTGAAATTGTTCGAAAACCCTTGTAACGTCCATGCCTAGCAAGATCAAAGCAATTGCAGATGCCAAAGACCAGGAATATATATATATATATATATATATATATATATATATATATATATATATATATATATTGTAGTAACGTATAATTAAGAAAGAAAAATTAATATAAAATGTTGAACGATCACTCACAGACATCCCTTCGATCATACGAATTAAATACATTACAAATTGTTGATATACCAAATGACAAATAAATCAATAAACAGCATAGGTTTCATATCTTAAATAGACGGCCAAAATTCAAAAATCGACTTTGAACGGCGTTTTTTGTTAATAGCTGGCACCCATGCTAAATCACTATACCTATAGGTGAGGAATAAAATGCAGGTGGATGCCACTCTCGCTTTTGGCTTTGAAGGTCATTTTCGAGGTCAAACTGTGCAAAAAATGATATTTTCTAATTTTAATTTAAAAAAAAATATTCTGAGCCAATTGGTTTGACCAAATGTTTCATTTTACCACACTTAGTGATAAAGAAGTATGATGACACACTTATTCCATCCGAATTACCAACTGAAGGTCAAATTCAAGTTAATCACTACCGAAATTGTGCTAAAAGTTTGTGATTTTTTATTTTAATTGGCGAAAAAACCATTGAGCAAGTCTGTTTGTCAAAACAATTTATTTTAACATGATTAGTGCCTAATAAGTTTGATGGCATGAATTAAGTACTCACAGTAACAGAATTATCACAACTAAATCACAAAGCAGTAAATACAGCCCCATAACTATACAGTTTACACACTAGTAACATCTACAAGTTCACGTTTCTTGATGAACAGAACCGAAATGCTGCACTAACAGTCACAACTGTGTGGATTGCAATCACTTAAGAACAGAGTTATTAGTTCCTTACAGCACATTCCAGCTTCCCTCGATTTCAGCCCGGAAGAGAGACATAGATCTACTGTCCAGCTGGGTTACAGCAACCGCTGTCGTCACAACCACAAGCTGTCGTACACTTCATCCTTTTCCTGAAGCAGTTGCATCTAGGTGTCTTGCACTTTTTCTTGCAACCACAAGCAACAAGCTCCAGGCAAGCTTCAGGGATTGGAGGAAGTCTTGTCCACACTGGTAGGAGGCTCCCATCTTCCAACTTCCAGGCTGAAGTGTCCACTGGATCTTCAACATCTACGTGCTCTTTGTCAGCCTGGAGCCATATTTTGGCCTGATAGTTTGCCCGCTTCGCGTGGAGCTCCAGGGCATCCCTTTGTCGGTGGGAGCATTTCCAGAGTCTTCTTGGCCTTCCCAAAAAGGTGAACTCTGGCGTCATCAACTGTGTGTTGTTCCGGGATGCCATACAAATGACACACAAACTTCTCAACATCTGCGATATCCCCATCTCGACCAATGGCGTGCACAGGAGTGGGTGGTCACTGAACACTTTCCAACACTTCTTTTTTCCATGACCACTGAAGGACGAGACTGTGTCACACCCGGTCAAAGCGTGGAAGCTGACCAAGTTGTCCCTGACTGAGGGCGACAAACTCTTGAATACATCGTGCACGCGGTAGCATTTTCGGTTCTTGGTTGTTCTGCACAGCATCCACACTTCAACGACCTTGGTGCAAACGAAGTGAATCAGCAGCACCATTACATCAGTATCTCTGCACACTACCAGTATTCGTTCATAGCCCTGGGACGCTGCATCACATGAGTGAAGGATGAGCCTGGTGTCCGCCTCTTCATGGTTGCTATGCAGTGGAACATCACGTTGCCTGGTTGACCGTACTTCAGTGGCTTCAGAAAAGCCACCCCCTGTCACCAACTGACATCTTTCTTGAAGATCTCTGCCCTTCTCAGTGATGACGTTAGACAGAAACAAGGCTAGGTCAGCCTTGTTTGTATCCAGGGCCATGAAGTTTTTCCACGCTTCAGGCAGTGGAACTTGTGGGCCATCAATGACTTTCCGAATCGGTTTCTTTTTGCTTGCACGCTTTGTCCTGGTAACTGCTTTGATCGATCCTTCCCCTGCGTACCGATCAAAGATGACATCAACTCTTGTTGTGTGTTCATTGAAATAACTCGTCACGGCCTTGAAGAACACTTCAGCATAGTCGCCGAATGTCCGACAGCCGCCAGGCTTGCCAAGAGCTTGGATGAGTGCATGGCCATCTATCATCACACAGGTCTTCAGATCAGAGGTTGGAACCTCTGAGCTTATGGTCTGCTGAGCCATCAGGATGTTCATCAGCTCAGACTTCGATGTCGAATTCATCTCTCCTCCTGCCTTCGCCAGACTAAATGGGACTGGGGACAGTTCATGCTTCAAGACGTTGACCATCTCCACCATGCGACCTGCGGTCGCGGCATTCAGGAGCCGCTGTAGTAGCTTTCTGTCAGCTTTGATGGTCTTCTGCATGTTCTGCTTGGTGGAAACTGTAGCTTTGTACACATCAGCGAAGGTTTTCGACCGATGTTTCTTCATCGTTTCATGGAAGCCTACTATCTGTTCAATCAGTCTCTCCTTCATGAAGCCGATTACATGCTGCTTTCCTCGATCCTGAGCTGTCAGCAGGTTCTCCACAACATCTGTGGGTGCAGTGTCTTTGGTTGCCAGTGAAACAAGTGGGATGTTAGTGGCGGCATCTGTATCTCCTGCTTCACTCACGTGAACTCTGAAGACGTCAAACTGCTTCAACTGCTGAACTAGCTTCATGACATCATGAGCGTCACGCCTAGTGCGAGAAGGCAGACTGTCAACCCGAGTGAAGGTGGCTTCCCCATCATCATCTTGAAGATTGAAGAGGCATCTTGTGTCTTGAGAGATGCGTGACCGCTCTGACCATGTGATGCAGAACCTGTCTCTTGCTTGGTCATTCTTTGTGATGCCGATGATACCATTGTGCATCTTGCATGTACGATTTATCCATTCGGTTGCCTGATCAGCTGGAACTTGGTTGAAGCGCTTCGCCGTCCTCTTGACGACAAAGTTCCCATTACAGAACTCTGCATGAACTTCTGGTGCTGACTTCTCAAGACCTCTCATATCAGCCAAGTAGACCGGCCCCCAACGTGCATAGTTTGTGTGGTCATAGATAGTTAGCCAAGGCAGCATTGCAGCAAAGGCTTCTATGTGGAGACTCCACATGCCATCTCTCTGAGCTCTGATGAAGGCCAGTAGGATCTCTACCATTTCCATGTAGGATGACCACAGCATGAAGTTGGGATTTTCAGAGTGCTGGTCATTGAATTCCTCCATGAGACTGTGGAATTTCTCATCTGCCAAAACGTCTGAGAAGTTGTCAACAGCATCGCGCATCTCATCTATGTCAGCTCTGTCTTTGAAAAGCGAAGCAACATTGAGGGCAAGCTGTTTGACGTTCTCATCTCCATTGCCAGTTGCAGCCAGCCATGACTCAAACATCTGCCACTTGATACGCCACAGTGCCTCATACGTCAGCTAGTGACCTCTCACAGCTCGGTAGTAGGCCTTGCCGTCCAGCATTGTCCCAACAAACCTGCCTCTGTCCATAAGTCATCAAGTCCCACATTTTCCATGTGTTGACCAATGGCTTTCAGAAAGTTGAAGCAGATATGGAGGCCTCCCATGAGCAAGACCACGTTGGCAAATTTCGAGTTTGCCCAGACTAGTTCCTTACCCCTGCTGTACAGAGGCTGATCAGCAGTGATGATGGTGTACTTCTGGCTGACATACTCAGAAATGGCCATGAAGCGATTGATGACGGTGGTCATGGTGTCATTGTCATCTGCTGGTGCCTGCAGGATTGGCAACATCCCGGCGGTCGTTACTGGTGGATCCGCAGTGCTGACAGATTGATTGAATGCTCCCCAGCTTGGAACGGACATCGCTTCATCATGGATGCGTGACACCACCCAGGCCAAGTCCTTGGCACGTGCCCGGTCCCTCTCAGGTTCATGTGACAAGTCGTCTATGTCAGTGTCGTAGCCAGGAGGAGATGGCCTCTTGCCAGATGGGAGGGTAGCCTGGTCCAGCCTTTGGAACTCCTGTAGGTCATCAGGTTTGATAGATTTCGATCTCTTGTGCTTGCCACCCTTTTGGCCATGACTCTGCTGTGGAGGGGGCCTCTCTGCCATACCATCAGTTGAGTGCTGTGGAAGGTGTTCTTCCCGTCTAAGGTTGACTCCAAGACATCTATGTTGTCACAAGAGCAGTGAATCATTCTCTCTTTGACGATGGTGTCAGGGATGTAGACACATCCATTCTCAGCATACCTCTCCAGGATGTTCTGAGCGATGGTGGTGTCTATCCTTCTTACAGTGTCGATACCAATAGTGTGATTTGCCGCGTGGAACAGATCTAGGAGTGCTTCTGAGCGGGTGGCTTGGTGCAGAGTAAGACCCAAGCCCACATGCTTTGGTGTCAACTTTCGTCGGTTGGAGACTGCATAGACTATGTCCTGGGCAATGCACACACTCTGCTTCACTTTCTGGTCCTCTTCACTTCCCTCATCCACAGCATCCATTCCCCCAAAGAGCAATCGTAGAAACAGGTACAGACTGTCGGGTATGACGCGATCAACATGTTCCTGATCAAGACCTTGCCATGTCTCGGAGTGTCCAGGAGTTTCAAGAAGATCTTGTCGAAATTCAGGCCACGTTACCATATCTTGGAATATGCTGCTAGTGGCACACATGCGGACATCAGCATCTTCATCTTCAGTAGACTCTGACTCAGAGGTGACAGGACCTTGTTCACAAGACTTAGCCAGTGCTTTGGAGATGATGAAATCTGAGCTCTCTCCAGGGTAAATCAGCAGCGGGCCCCTTGACAATGGGCGTACATAGCTGGCGTTTGATCCAAGCAGCCTTTGAACATCTTCGTAGAACGTTGTTCTCCTGGAGTATTTCACGGTGATGCCGGTGTCATTACACATACTCTCGTATCTGTCCCAGACGTCTCCCATGTCGTATACGTGACCACGAGACAGGCCTACTGTCAAGTCTTTGCACAGCTTCGTCATGCACTCATTTTCAGGCCCTTGCTGCTCCTCTGACACCGCTTGTTTTCTAGTACGTCTCTCAAATGTCACCAAACATGCCAGATGATAGCAGCCTTCAACTGCAATCACATCACACTCACCGCTGACAACGGTATGCTCATGACAGGGTCGTGTTTGGCACGCTGGATCAAGTCATCTGACTTCTCCATTGTCTCCACCCTGTGCAGTTTCTTTGTGGTCTTCTTTTGGCAAAACATGCAGAGGGTCCAGTCAATCACTGGTGTTGAACGTCTACGCTTTGGGGGAAAAGCCTGAGAGCCTGCACTTTTTGTGGTCGCCGATGCACCCATGGTCTGCTGCTGACTTCGCAGCCTTTTGAGTTTGCCTTCAGAGGTGAATAAAGAGTAGCATGATTTATGCCACTTGAGTTCCAATGCATTGAAATCATCCTTGGAATGACTTTCCAGTCTTTGTAAAACATCAAGATAGTAGGTATCTCCCAGGTTCTTTCTCTCATCGCCCACAGTCATAGTTCTTGCTTTTCCTTCTGCTGATGCTGTGCGCAGGTCACCAGCGCTGCTTTGGCAGAAGAAGCAACAATCCTCACTGACATCCTGACGTTTCCTCTTGCGCTTGATGACAGCTACAGGGTCCATTGCTGATGAGCTCCCTATCTGCAAAGACAAGTGGGAATGGCAGTATGTAGTAGCCACAGATATATTGAAACAATTCGAAACATACCTATCCTTTAGCAGTATTATTATTATTATTTTACCAGCTGGCACTGTCTGCACTCTTTTAATTGCATATACCAAACCAATGTCTGGCCAGCCAGTGCATTGAAAATATTCAACATGTGAAAGTATGCTATTACTTGTACTATGGTAGTAGTAGGCACATGCGCACCTCACCCAGCATGCTAAATGTAGTTTTAATGGAAATAAAGACATCCAGAGTCATAGTTACATTCAATTATTATCCATAAAATCACAAAAATATGCTTTATGTGCTAATGATACACCTTTAAACACGTTGTTACATAGAGCCACCACTGAAATGCAAAAATTCGGAATTTTTCAGAATTTGACTTTTGTAACCTTGTATGGGACCTTCAAACCCAAAATTGAGAGTGGCATCCACCCACATCTTGTTTGGCATCCTCAATACTACTTATCTAAGGTGGGTGCCTGCTATTAACAAAAACGCCGTTAAGTTTTTTTCTAGAGGACTTTTGAATTTTCGGCCTGCCCACTATTATAATATATGCCATTAAACAAATACTGAAGTAATTAAGGTAGAATTAAAACTAAAGTTTAGTATTTAAAACTGGAGGAGGGGCTAACTGTAAACGCATATTATCTTTGTTTATTAATTAGAAGGAAATTTGCTGAATATTTATCTATTCTGGAGGCTATATTTGCATTTTAATAATGCTTGAACAACACGTAAGGCCATTATAGTATATATTATCATATATCAGAAGAAATGAGGAAATGAGAAGCTAAGCATGGAATACTTTTTTTTTTCAGTGAAAAAATATTTCCAGAAAGCTATTTCTCAACGAATTATTACATTTCCTTGCAATTTTAAAAGTTTAATTCTTTCCTGTACATTTTTCAGCAACTTTTTTCCGTGATTGTACGTATAAATACATACTGTATATTGCATGAATCACGATAATATATTAAAAAAAAAAAAAACTGACATTTAACCACAAAGTTTATTTTCCTCGTACTGGTAGGCTGTGAAATGACACCAGAAAAAAACCACGAAATATTGCGGCAAACGTGCAAAAAGCCACCCATACATCATTCAAGTAATTGTCGGGCGATGTCTCATTAACACAGCTATATTTTAGAGCAACAAAACGCAATACATTGCTCACGTTAGGTAATCAATATCCTAACCAGGTACGCTATAAATTAAAAACTCGTTTCCACCCTTTTGATGCATACCCATTGTCCATAGCGAAGTCATGAGTCGCGTAAAGTTTAAAAACGGCCACTATCAACCAATCACGGCCTTTCCATTTATCGTTAAAGCTTTTGCATATAAAGTCTGAGATATTCCACTAATATTTACAGTTTAGCCAATCAACAGCTGAACCAATTATGGAGCATAATAATTTGTCCTTCTCAAACAATCGTTTTCATGTTGGAAATTGCTTCTTTATATCTTTGCAAATGGTTCATTAAAGATACTCTTATTCTATAACACTTAGCCTTCAGACTCTATTTCGTTTAGATACAATATGAATTACAACTTCCATATATAGGTATGTACGAGGGCCACTCAATATATTTTGCCCCCACCTTTTTTTTTCTTTCCAAGTTTCCTTAAAAGTTCCAGATATTTTTTACTCATGTAGTTACATACCTTTTTCACAAGTTTTTATTTTTCAACATAGTCTCCATCCTTTTCTACGGCTTTCGTCCACCTCGAAACAAGGGCCTTTATTCCTTGGTGGTAAAAGTCCGCTGGAGCCACCTCTTAACCTCCTCAACAACCTCATCGTCACTCTGAAACTTTCTTCCACGAATAGCATCCTTCATTGGCCCAAACAAATGGAAGTCTGAAGGTGCTAGATCCGGGCTGTATGAAGGGTGGGGTAACAGAGTCAAGCGCATTTTTGTGATGGCCTCCCTTGTTTGCAAACTGTTGTGTGGTCTTGCGTTATCGTGCAAAAGAAGCACGTTTTCCAGTTTTCTCTCCTGTCGAACTCGCTTTATACGTCTCTGGACTCTGGAGTCTCTGAAGGGTAGAAATATATGCCTCTGAGTTGACTGTTTGTCCTTTCTTCATAGTGTCCACCAGAATCACCCCTTTCATGTCCCGGAAGATGGTGGCCATAACCTTTCCTGCAGAGGGAGCCATTTTGAACTTTTTCTTGCGTGGGGAGTCTGCGTGATGTCACTCCATGGATTGGTGTTTTGTTTCAGGTTCAAAGTGGTGTACCCAAGTCTCATCCCCAGTCACAATTTGTGAAAGGAAGTCATCCCCTTCTGTCTCGTATCGAACCAACAACTCAGAAGCAATTTCTTTTCTTTGGGCTTTGTGATCTTGTCAGTTCGCGAAGAACAAACTGTGAACCCACTTTAGAGTATCCCAGTTGCTGAATTATCGTATTCACACTTCCTTCACTAATTCCTAGCTCCAGTGATAGTCCTTGTATGTGACGCGCCGATTTGATCGAATGATGCTGTTAGCACGTTGCACGTGTGAGATGTCACAGCCGGTGCCGGGCGACCGCTGCGTGGCTCATCATCGAGGCTGACCCTCCCTCTCTCCGATGATCTCACACGTTTAGACCAGCGTC
Organism: Bathynomus jamesi; assembly: GCA_023014485.1. Lineage (NCBI taxonomy): Eukaryota > Metazoa > Arthropoda > Malacostraca > Isopoda > Cirolanidae > Bathynomus > Bathynomus jamesi. Next base: position 622,087 of record JAJOZX010001207.1, read on the forward strand.
CAACTGTGCTTTGATCAACAACAGCATCTCGTAAACGTTTTGTAGACGTTGTGAATATTTCCAACTGTTTCCTTCTCTGCGGTTAAGAACTCGATAACAGCTCTCTGTTTACGACGCACATGACTGTCAGACGCCATTTCCAAAACTGCGTTAACCATCGGTCTTATACAAGGGCTTTTAAAAGCGGTTTTGTACAAGGAGGGGAGGTTCAAAGTGGAAAAATCCGGTTATGTGAAGCGCAGAAAGTTCAAACTTACGGCCCAAAAGACATTTCAACCCCATGGCCTATTATTTAGCTAAGAGAAAAGGGTGGAGCAAAATATATTGAGTGCCCCTAGTATATATGGTGTTTTATTTTCAAAGTTGTATTTCATTACATAAAATAATTTGCGACTGGAAACGCAGAATATAAAACGTAACTTACTGTAGATTATTGTGACCGGACCGAAAGAAGGTGGAAGCGAACTGTGTTTTCGGTTTTCCGTAATCGTCGTCATAAACTTTTCATAAGTGAAATGTATTAATTATTTCATTTACAATTCTAATTTTGCATTTTCTGGAAAAATTTTGCAATGCGGAAATTATTAAAAAGTTGAGATAACGTACTTTTTTCTTGTTTAAGATTTTGGTGGTGTGTTTTGGTTGTGTGCGTGTGTGTATGTATGTGTGTTAGTTTGTGCGTATATGTTTATGTTTGGTCTTGGGTGTCTTTTTATTATTTTTGTTGTAGGTTTTTGTTTGTTCGTGTGTTTGTTGGTTTGTCCACATTTGCTAGTTTGTTTGCTCGTATTTTGTTTCTGCTTGTTTGTGTGTGTTTTTAAGGGTGCTCAAGAATGACGTATATTAGAATATTAACATACCTTTAGAGTAGAAAAACTTAACACTAATGGAAAAACTTAGTTGGCTCATCTTTTTTTATCGGGTTCTACAGTATATTTTATTTGTTCTCATATATGAGGGGGTAAGGGAGGATTTTTTTTTATGCAGAAAGGAGGGGCCAAAGGCGAACTCCCGCAAAACTGCCCCCCGCCATAGAAGAAGAAGAGAGCCAAAATCAAGGTCCATGGTTTCGAGATGCTTGGACACTCTGCGTTTGAAAGATTGGAGGTCATAGAGAAAGTGAAAGGTGGATTGAGGAAGACTGTTCCAGAGTTGAACGGGTGAGTAGACGAAAGATTGAAAATACCGATTAACCCTTGCGTTAGAGAGTTGGACAGAAAAGGAATGAGAAAGTGTAGAAAGTCTGGTGCTGCGTGCTCTCCTTAAAGAAGAAGGAATGCGGTTAGAGAGTTCAGAAGAGCAGTGTCCGTTATAACAACGATAGTAAAGAGAGAGTGAGGCAACATTGCGGCGAAGAGAGAGAGATTGAAGACAATCAGTAAGAGGCGGGGAATTGATGAGACGAAAAGCCTTTGATTTCACCCGGTAAAGTACGGCTGTGTGCGTTGAACCACCCCACACATGAGAAGCATACTCCATACACGGGCGAACAAGAACCCTGTACAGAGATAGGGTGAAGAGATGGGGGTGAAGAAACTGCGGAGGCGGTACAGCACACGTAATCTCTAGAAGCTGTTTTAGAAAGAGAGTATAGTGATCTTTCCAGGAAAGATCACGAGAAAAGGAAACGCCAAGAATGTTAAGAGAAGAGGAAGGATTGAGTTGTGTGTTGTTGAAGGTAAGGGGATGGTCTTGTTTCGGAAGATTGTGACAAGTAGACCGATGGAGGGAAGGAATTTTTGAGTCATTGAAAGACAAGATTTTCTGTGCCCCAATCAGAGACAGCAGAAAGATTAGAGGTCAGGTGTTCTATAGCCGTACGTGAATCATCGGCATAGGAGTGAATAGGACAGGAAATGAGAATTAAAATCATTAATAAATAAAAGGAAAAGAGTGGGTAAACAGGACAGAACCCTGAGGAACACCACTGTTGATAGCTTTAGGAGAAGAACAGTGATCATCTACAACCGCAGCTATAGATCGGCCAGAGAAACGAAATTAGAGATGAAGGCACATATAGAAGGATAGAAACCGAAGGAAGGCAGTTTCAAAATTAAAGATTTGTACCAGACTCTATCAAGAGCTTTTGATATGTCTATCGTAATAGCAAAAGACTCACCAAAATCACGAAAGGAGGAAGACCAAGAGTCAGAGAGATATGCAAGAAGATCGCCAGTAAAGCATCCCTTGCGGAACCCATACTGACGATCTGAAAGAAGATTGTGAGAAGAGAGATGTTTAAAAATCTTCCTGTTAAGGAGAGATTCAACAGGCAAGAAATCAAAGCAATTGGACGATAGTTGGAGGGTTGAGAGCGGTCACCCTTCTTTGGGACAGGCTGAATGAAAGTGGACTTCAGCAAGAAGGAAAAGTACCAGATGAGAGACAAAAACGAAAGAGTTTGCCTAGGCAGGGTGTCAGCACTGAAGCACAGTTCTTAAGAACAACAGGAAGAACACCATCACGACCGAACGCCTTCCTAGAATTGAGTTCAGATAGGGCAGAAAGAACATCTTTGGAAGAGATTCTAATTTCAGACATAATAAAATGAGAGGGAGGAGGAGATAGAGGAACAGCACCGGAATCGTACAGAGTTGAGTTGGAGTAGAATGCCCGCAAAACTCCCGAGTGCAATGCAACTGTATACAAACATTGCAATGTTTCATGCAACATGATGAGAGTTTTTGAACCCCATTCAGCCCTCCCCCAAAATTATATATACTGTATATATATCTGTGAACTCAAAGGGGTAACCTAACCTGTCTGCTCAGGTCCACAAAAAAATATATATTTATATATATATGTATGTGGGTGTGTATAAAAAAGCGTCTTTTATATATATGTATGAGCTGTGTGTATGTGAATTCGAAGGGGTAACCTAACCTGGCTGCTCAGGCCCACCCAAATATATATATATATACTGTATGTATGTTGGTATGTAAATGTGGGTAGCCTAAACACAAGGAGAGAGAGAAGGTCTATCCATTCGCAGCCATGGAGCATCGCATTATGGTGTCTTCAGCATCACACCCATCGAACTTAGAAGGCAGCCAATCGCCTCTCAGCAAGTCTTATAGGGCGTACACAGTTATTTACGACATATAAATTAGTATCACTCGGCTTCACAAAAACACATATGTAAAGGTGAATTAACGCAGTTCTATCTCAAAATCCTTAGAATACCTTGCAATTATACATAGTCCCATTTCAACAAGCACATAACGTACACAGCGAATTAAAGCTGTTGTATTATAACAAAACAGATGCAAGCCCTTAGATTACCACACAAGTACACACAGCCTCATATCAAAAATATACATGCCATACCTCATAGACGGTAAGGTCTCAAAAATGACCAGATAATAATCAAAACTAATTATCAAGGTCGTGACAAAGACCTGTCACAAAAACCAAGATTGTGATGTATTGGAATCCTGTCTGTTCTTTCAAACAAAAACTGAAACACGGTAAACCAAATTTAAAGCCAAAACAAAATTTTGCATTAATCTTGCAATATATCTTTAAATCTTATAAAAAATATTAATATAATTTTTATAATAAAAACTAGATTTTAGTTTTAGGGCTAACTTACTTATTTTTATAAAAATATCCTATTTTTGAACGGATCCTGTGTTTAACAATATATAAAAAGTCGGCAAGCAGCAGTCAATTAATTTCAGAAATAAATACACGGATATGTATAGGCAAATATATACAAGGAAAATATATATATCAACACATTCTTTAGTAGGTATCAACACGAATGCATGAGCAGAATATTAGCCGTCCATTCTTATACCAGCGAAATCTGACGAAACTTCTCAACCTGGACTGAGAGTTGCCAGCTAGGTCTTTAAACAAATAATATTTTTTCTAAACGTATTTTGCTAATAAAAATATGTTAATGAATTTATTTTTCGCCTTTTATCCCCGCATTAAAAAAAATTATCTGAAACAAGTTTTGTATTAAAATATACAAATATTACTTCTAAGCATATTATAAAAAATGTTAATTAATTGGCAAACCAGATTTTAGTTTTAGAGGCAACTTATTCATTTTTATAAAAATATCCTATATTTCGGATGGATCCTGTGTTTTACTATATAAAAAAGTCGGCGAGCAGCAGTCAATTAATTTCAGAAATAAATACACGGATATATATATACGAGGAGTGATCAAAAAGTATCGATAATTTTATTGGGTGCTTTCCTGTTAACGGAAATACCCAACCGCCCGCCACCAAACTGTTTGTTATGTATTTTTGCTCTCGTCATTTTCGTTTAAACTAACGAAAATATCACAACTTAACCTAACCAATCATCAAGGGCGTACAGTTGACCTAACCGGGCATTCAGTTGACCTAACCGGGCATTGAATTAACCTAACAGGTTAATAAACGGAAAATGCCCGCTTAGGTCAACTGAATGCCCAAGTTAGGTTAAGTGAATGCCCGGTTAGGTCAACTGTACGCCTTTGATAATTGGTTAGGTTAAGTTGTGATATTTTCGTTAGTTTAAACGAAAATGACGAGAGCAAAAATACATCATAAACAGTTTGGTAGTCCCGATGATACGTAAGTACCGAATTTATTAATCATTTAAATGAAATTAGTTAATATGTAAGCGATAATCAGTTAGTAGGGGGCCAAAATGTCTTTATGCCGTCTAAAATCGCAGAAAAAACGTCGCTACTTTCGGTACGTTGTCGCCACATGAATTCCGCAAGATACAAGTCCAGATGATGGCGGGCGGTTGGGTATTCCCGTTAACAGGAAAGCACCTTTTATTGTTACGGACAAATGAATGCAAATAAGAAATAACCGTTTACATATGCGCGTCTTCCTGCCCTTTGGCGTCTGCAGCCTGAAGCAAAATCTGCTACCATGCGTCAGTAGTTAGCTGGAGCGCTGAAAGGGAGGGTGTATTTTTGCAGTACGTCTAAATCTCGGAAATGGAGCAACGCGCGTGCATTAAATTTTGTGCCAAACTTGGAAAATCTGCATCGGAGACGAACAAAATGATTAAAACCTTTTGGAAATGATGCTTTCAGTGTAGCTAACGTTTACAAATGGCACAAAAAGTTTAAAAATGGAGAAACATTTGCTCGTACCAGAAATCGAATCTGTTGGACATTTTCACCGGTAATGAGAAGTGGAAGGGCGGCCACTGCGTTCCTTGTCTTGAAGCGATGTTTCTCCATTTCTAAAATAACATATATATATATATATATAATATATATATATATATATAGATATAGAGAGAGATAGAGAGAGAGAGAGAGAGAGAGAGAGAGAGAGATGTAAATTATAGCCACCCATGTATCTAAAACGACTTACATAAATTAATTAACATATTTTGATTAGCAAAATAGGTTTAGAAAAATAATATTGGTTTAAAGGGCAACTTTTTCACAGCAGCTGGTGCAGATAGTTGCCAGATTCTTCACATATAATTATTGTTCAGTAATTAGTTCCCATAAGGTGCGATGAAATCTTTGTCAACCAGGTAATTCCAATTAAGTTAGTATATATGGTATGTTATGTTATAATGTTATAATGTTTCAGACCAACAAAGACCCTAGGATCCACTCATGGCTGGTCTACCTAACTGTGTTCATGTATTGTGTATGTCCTCCGTGGTGGCGGAGGGGACCTACAATTTTACGTGGGTTCCGAACCACAAGAACATAAGAAATTTATGTAAAAACTGCCGGTAAATTGGCAACGACCAATTTTTACGAAACTAAATAATTATCAATTTAAAACTAATTAATTATCGATTTAAAATTAAAGATAGAATCTCTGATCCAGAGGATCAAGTCATAATAGACTACTATCCACAAATACAGGGTGGGGCACGGGAACCAAGTGTTTTTGGAATAATCAGGAAAATGATATTTATTTTTGTAAAGAAAATATATTGGTAGAACAACATTCGTAAGAACATAGCATTTCATGTCATAATAATCATGTACCGAAAATTATATCTGGCATATGATGTCCTTGGCCGTCGACGCATTGTTGAAGGCGTTTACGAAAATTGGCCTCCACTCTTCCCAGCAGGTCTCTGTTGATTTGGATGATTTGTTGACGGATCGCTTCCTTCAATGCATCTAATGTACGGGCTTGTCTCGTAGACACGTGACTTGAGGTACCCCCATAGAAAGAAGTCACATGTGGACAAGTCAGGGGACCGAGGGGGCCATGCAATGTCACCAAATCTCGAAATGAGATGGTTGGGAAACAGGGGGCGAAGAACAGCCATTGACGCTCTGGCGGTGTGTGGCGTGGCCCCATCTTGCTGAAACCACAAATGTCGACGAGCAATACGCCTTCTTCGTAACTCAGGGATGAAAAAGGTGTTCACCATCTCAATGTAACGCCCAGATGTTATGGTAACGGTAACCCCATTTTGTTCGAAGAAATAGGGACCGATGACGCCAAATTTCCCACCGCGCACCAAACTGTAACCTTAGGGCTATGCAGCGGTTTTTCATGGAGTTGTCGCGGATTTTCAGCAGCCCAATACCGACAGTTTTGATTGTTGACGGCCCCATTAAGGTGGAAATGGGCTTCATCACTCATTACCACCATCATGTTTTCATTCTGCTCATAAAGTGCAAGCATTTCCTGTGCAAAATTCAGTCGTTGGGGGCAATCGTTTACATTCAATTCCTGCGCCATCGCTAACTTGTATGGGTGAAAATGTAATTCTTCATGCAAAATCCGTCTAACAGTACGATTGCTGATTCCGAGTGCAGCTGAATGTCTCCGAGCAGAGCGGCCTGGGCTTTGCAACATCGCTTGTCTGACCCTTTCAACGTTCTCTGGAGTACGCACAGTGCGTTGCGGCCCCTTCGGTTTTGTTTTCATTATTGAGCCTCCTGTTCGAAGATTGTTAACCCAACGTAAGATTGTGTCACGAGCGGGAACAGAGTCATTTCGATGAATGTTGAATCTGCGGCGAAACGCACGCTGAACTGCTGTCACTGACTCGCCACTCCTAACAAAATGATCATACGCGAACATGCGGTGTTCTAACGTCCACTGCTCCATGATGGCACCTGAAAGATAAAGGTGAGTGTTAGTTAAAGTTAAATGCTATGAACCCAGAATGGAATGCTACCTACCGCACGCCCCTCCCATTCCTAATGGCCGATTACTAGCTATTCAAAAAACACTTGATTCCCGTGCCCCACCCTGTATGTTACACTCTATATCTATTTATAAAGGACATGCAAATATATCGGATCCAAAGAATCCAGTCAATTTCATTACGGTATCCATCAAGTCACGGTCCATATCGATAGCGGACCAAGTCAAAATTTACAATCATATACATTACAATATATACACTTACGAGAAAAAGAGTAGGTGTGGCTGTAAAGACTGTACAGTAATGTAGAAATGTGTGTGCACCCATTTTGGGTCTCCCATTTAAAGGTGTTTGTGGGGCAAGTGAAGATCATGAGTTTTTCAATACCTCACAGTACTATGGGGGGCACCGCTCGGCAGAGGAATCTCTCTAAATGGGTGTGTAAGGACAGAGAGTATCCCCTAACCCAAGACGCTGCCTCCCTATATCCCAACACTTGTGTTGAGCTGTGGGATCTATCCCCAGAAAGCCTTAATTTTACTACCTTAAACTGTACCCTTTCTATCAACATATGCGTCTAATCGATTTTTAAACATGTTTATAGACGTGCTACTAATTACTTCTACCGGCAAACTATTCCAGCTATTTACTATTCTATGCGTAAAAAAGTTTTTCGCAACTGCTGTCTCGAACCTTCTACTTGTCAACTTACACCCGTTATTTCTAGTCCTATTATATTGAGATATTTCGAAAAAGCTATCTCTATCTACGTTATCGAACCCATTCATAATTTTGAAAACCTGGATTAGATCACCCCTTAACCTCCTAGTCTCGAGTGTTGTCAATTTTAACTCCTTAAGCCTATCCTCGTACGACTTTGACCTAAGCGACGGAATCATCATAGTTGCTCGTCTTTGAACGCTTTCGATTTTGTCTATATCTTTGCGCATATACGGATTCCAAAATTGGACCGCGTACTCCAAATGGGGTCTAACTAATGATTTATAAAGTGGAACTATAATATCGCGCGATTTGTACTCAAAATTTCGAGCTATAAAACCTAACACTTTGTTCGCCTTATTGACCGCTGCTGTACTTTGTTTCGCTACTTTTAAATCACCAGTGACTATAACTCCTAAATCTTTTTCCTGCTCTACGCTTGTTAAATCTTTCCCTGACATACTATACGCAAATTTACCGTTACGGGAACCTATATGCAAAATTTTGCACTTATCAACGTTAAATCTCATTTGCCATGTGACTGACCAATCAACGATTTTATTCAGATCTTCCTGAATTTTACCTCTATCTTCGTCATTAATCGCCCTACCACCCAGCTTCGTGTCATCCGCAAACTTTGAAACTGTACTGACTAGGCCGACATCTAAATCGTTAATATATATAAGAAAAAGCAAGGGGCCCAATACAGAACCCTGAGGAACGCCACTCGCTACATTAGCCCAGCACGACTCCGCTCCATCAACGACCACCCTCTGTTTCCTGCCTCGCAACCACTCTTCTAGCCAATTTATTACTACACCCCTGATTTCCATGAGCCTTAGTTTTTTCAATGAGTCTTTTGTGCGGCACGGTGTCAAACGCTTTTTGAAAATCTAAATACACTACATCAACCGCCCGATGTCTATCGTAATCGTCAACCACGCTTTGGAAAAATTCTAAAAGATTAGTTAAGCAAGATTTGTTTCGCCTAAATCCGTGCTGCGTATTTCTAACAAGTTTATGGTATTCTAAGTGTTCGACTATACGATCCCTAATTATTGATTCCAAAAGCTTACCTACAACAGACGTTAAACTGATTGGCCTATAATTTCCCCGCCGCACCTTTATCGCCTTTCTTAAAGATAGGTGTTACGTTTGCTAACTTGAAATTATCTGGTACGCACCCCTCAGAAATAGACGCATTAAAAATCTTTGTTAGCGGCACAACAATGCTATCTTTTAATTCTTTTAGTTGTATGGGATATATGGAATCCGGACCCGGTGATTTACGCGTTTTCATTTTATCAATATAGCGCATTACTTCCCCTTCACTAACGACAATATTATCCAAAATATTACCATTATCAAAAGGTATTATGTCTATGACCGTAGGATATTCGTTACATCTTCTATAGTAAAAACTGACGTAAAAAATTCGTTTAGCAAGGTAGCCATTTCCTTGTTTTCAGAGACTAGATCTCCATTTACATTTTTTAATGGACCTAAGACACTTTTTACTGGATTTCTATTATTGACGTATTGAAAGAATCGCTTGGGGTTTTCTTTACCGTCACGAGCTATGGAGATTTCAAATTCGCGTTTTGACTTTTTTATTACACTTTTAGCTTCACGCCTTAGAGATATGTAGTTGTTTCGTAACAACAGATTATCTTTATCGCACTTATATAGCCTATAAGCCCTATCTCTACTCTTTATAATGTCTCCTACTCTACAAGTAAACCACAAGGGCTTGTTGTTTACTTTCGCACGCTTAATTTTGTACGGTACACATTCCTCATTATAGTCCTAAATACCGTTACGAACGATTCCCACATTAGTTTTGCGTTGGAGTTCCCCATTACGTTTTCCCAATTGACGTGTGAAAATTTATTTCGAAATTTACTAAAGTTCTGGGATATATATATATATATATATATATATATATATATATATATATATATATGAGAATTGTGCTTTGCGTAAATAACCGTAAATAAGGTTATTAGGCAGGACCTGTCTTGATACATTTGACAACTTTTCCGTCAGCTGGTGGGAAACTTTAAAGGAAGTAATATAAAATAATATAAAATAAACCTAGAGTAAATTATAGCCACCCATGTGGCAACTCGCTGGCAACTCAGTCCAGGTGCTGAGGAGTTTGTCTGATTTGGATGGTAAAAGAATGGACAGTTGTTATTCTGCTCCTGCCTTCGTGTTGATACCTAATAAAGAAATGCATTTATATATGTTTCCTGTATATATTTGCCTTATATATATATATATATTATATATATATATCCGTGTATTTATTTCTAAAATTAATTGACTGTTGCTCGCCGACTTTTTATATAGTAAAACACAGGATCCATCCGAAATATAGGATATTTTTATAAAAAATTAATGAGTTGCCTCTAAAACTAAAATCTGGTTTGCCAATTAATTAACATTTTTTATAATATACTTAGAACTAATATTTATATGTATATATTAATACAAAACTTGTTTCAGATAATTCTTCTTTAATGGGGGATAAAAGGCGAAAAATAAATTCATTAACATATTTTGATTAGGAAAATACGTTTAGAAAAATATTGGTTTAAAGACCTCGCTGGTAACTCTCAGTCCAGGTGCTGAGAAGTTTTGTTAGATTTGGCAAGTAAAAGAATGGACGACTAATATTCTGCTCATGCATTCGTGTTGATACCTACTAAAGAATGTATTTATATATATTTCCCTGTATATATTTGCCTTATACATATCCGTGTATTTATTTCTGAAATTAATTGACTGCTGCTTGCCGACTTTTTATATATACAGGGCGTCCAAAAAAAATGTATACACACTTTAAATACTTATAAAGGCAGTGTTTATTAAAATACATTTCATTTTCAAAATGTAATGAATCTACAACATTATTAATTGTTTTGTCAACGCCTGTTTCAAACTGACGGTCCGTTCTGGTCCAGGCACTGCTGATAACGCGAAGCAATGGAATCGCAAACATCACGAAACATTTCGTTTGGTATTTGTGTGCATTCTCGTTCAATGGCTGCTCTCAATTCAGCGACTGTTGCAGGTTTTATAGCGTAGACTTTGTCTTTTAAGTATCCCATAAAAAAAAGTCTAGTGGTGTGAGGTCTGGTGAACGCGGAGGGTATTCTACGAAACCCCTTCGTCCAATCCACATCCACATCGTGCCAAGTAACCACTCGCAATACTCCACTCTTCGGTCCGGATCATCTTCATTAATAGCATGGACTAATCTTGGAATGTAACTTTTCCATTGACAGCGCTTCAAAATGCGTTGGACAGACGATTCTGAAATTCCTACCTCACGACTCGCTTGCCGCACAGATTTTCTTGGACTTTGGTGATACGTTTCCAGTACTCTTTCTTGCTTTGTGGGGCTTGTCGATGTCCGTGGTCTTCCGGAACGCTTCTTGTGGACATTCTGACAGTTCCATCGGCTTCAAACTTATCTCTAATTCGAGTGATGGTAAGTCGCGTTGGTGGATCTGTTTGAAACTCCCTCCTAAACTGTCTTTGCACTTCAACTGCGTTTTCACACTTCCAGTAGCATTTTAGAATGAATTTCCTTTGTTCAAAGCTTAGTCTGACTGCCATTATTAATTCTAATGGGTTTAACTTGGAAAGAAAGAAACATCAATGAGCTATCAGCTGTTAAAGTGTGTATACATTTTTTTGGGACGCCCTGTATTGTGAAACACAGGATCCGTTCAAAATGGGATATTTTTATGAAAAATGAATAAGTTAGCCCTAAAATTAAAATCTAGTTTTATTATAAAATTATATTAATATTTTTTATAAGATTTAAAGATATATTTCAAGATTAATGCAAAAATTTTGTTTTGGCTTTAAATTTGGTTTACTGTGTTTCAGTTTTTGTTTGAAAGAACAGACGATTCCAATACATCACAACCTTGGCACTTGTGACGGCTTTCTGTCACGAGCTTGATAATTAGTTTTGACTATTGTCTGGCATTGATGGTCTTTGGGCAAAGCAAGCAAAGCGGCTGCTTTGGGCCCCGTGCTATTAGGTACCCGCAAATATATGAGTACAGTATAAAAAAATATTTTGGTTTTGAGTGGTAAATTGAATACGGCTTGTCTTAATAACTCTTCATATACAGTAGTATTCATATACAATAGTATTTCATATTAATTATATATTTTGTTATATTTCTGATATCGACTGACAGTGATGCCTCCAACGAGATTGCGAGATACTGCTCGGAAATATCTCAGCGGTCACCAGAAGAGAGAGCGTGAAGCGAAGCGAAGCGGAAATCAGAACTTAAGCGTATGTATGGGTCATTTGAGAAGACCGCGACATTGATAGATTCATGCTTGCTGAGGAAATGGAAGCCTTGAAACCAATTCTTCCAGAAGATATACAAAGTGATCCATTGAAGATATTGGGCTTCATCACTTTCAATAATCGTTTTGTGGATTTCCCGAATTTCACGACTGCATTGCGAATACTACTGACTATTCCAGTTACTGTTGCATTTGGGGAAAGAAGTTTCTCAAAGTTGAAATTAATGAAAACGTATTTACGGTCGACGATGCTGCAGGATCGACTCAGTAATCTGGCGATCCTCTCTATTGAAAACGACATCGCGAGAAACTGTAACTATACAGACCTCATTGCCGAATTTTGCCACTATGAAAGCCAGAAAGGTTTCCTTGTGATCACATCCAAAATAAATTATATTTGTTGTTGAATCATTGTTCTTTTCTTTCAGTAAGCATGCACCCACTATGGGTAGGTAACTTTAACCTTAGGGCCCCACTTTAAAAATCTCGAATTAGGCCTCGCATTTGCTAGGGTCGGCCCTGTATGTCTGGTAATTTTTTGAGATCTTACCGGTCTAATGGGTGGTGGTGGTGGTGGTGCTGTATATGAGGTATGGCATGTATTTTTGACATGGGGCTGTGTGTGTACTTTTGAAGTATTCTCAGGGTTTGCATGTATTTTGTTATAATAGAACTGTTTTAATTCGCCGTGTACGTTATGTGTTTCTTGAGATGGAGCTATGTATAATTGCGAGGTATTCTAAGGGTTCGCGTGTATTTCTTGGGATAGAACTGCGTTAATTCACCTTTTCTGTGTGTTTTTTGAGGCGAAGTGAGGCTGGTTTATATGTACGTAAATAAATGTGTACGCCCTATACGACTGGTTGTGAGGGGAATGGCTGCCTTCAAAGCTTGATGGCTGTGATGCTGAAGACACCATTACGCGATGCTCCATGTCCACGAATGGATGGACCTTCTCTCTCTCAATTTGTTTAGGCTACCCACATTTGCACATCCACATGCATATATATATATATATATTTTTTTTTTTGTGGGCCTGAGCAGCCTGGTTAGGTTACCCATTGAGTTTACAGATATATATATATGTGTGTGTGTTTTTGGGGGATGGGGGCTCGAAAACACACTCATCATGTTGCATGCAATTGCATTGCATTTGGAATTTTTGCGGGCATACTACTTTGGAAGGGAAAGTTTGGGGAAGAGTTCAGCTTTGGCAGGAGAAGAAGCGGCAACTGAGCCGTCGGAATGGAAAAGAGGAGAGAAAGAAGAGGAAGTAAAGTTGTTGGAGAGGTTCTTGGCTAGATGCCAGAAAGAACGAGAAGAATTAGGATTGGATAGGTTCTCACATTTTTGTTGGATGAAGGAATTTTTGGCGAGTTGAAGAAGAGATTTTACACGATTCCGGGCAGAAATATAAGCTGAGTGAGAGTCAGGAGTTGGATGGCAACGGTACCTTCTGAAAGCCTCCTCTCTGTTGCGGATATCATTAGAACAAGTAAAGTTAAACCAAGGTTTTTTTAGCATTAGTAGTAGGAATAGAATATGGAATGTACACCTCCATGCTTGAGAGAATCACCTCCATGATGCGCTCAGCACACTCGGAGGGGCCCCGGCCACGGAAGCAGCAATCATTTCATGGGAAATCAGAGAAGTACTGCCTAAAGGACTCCCAATCAGTGGCACCAAAGTGCTAAAGGCGCCTTGGCTTGGGAGGATCCCAAGGCCGGATTGGAGCGATAGGACAGGAAGCAAATATATATATATGTATATATATATATAATATATATATATATATATATATATATATACACACACCGGTGTCTGAAAAGGCACTACCTATTTTTTAATTTTTATTGCTCCTAAACGAAAAGGGCTATGAAGACATTTCTTTAACTGAAATGAAGCTTATTTATTACCGTTTACTTCATTACAAAATTCAAAAGCTTTAATACAAAGTTAAAGTTGAACGTATGCTCCAGCATTGTCCACACACTTCTGTAACCTTACCGATACCGATCACTTCTTCTTTGGCCCAGCTCCACGGAAAGAAGTCACATGGCGTTAAATCTGAACTTCGAGCTGGCCATTCCGTTGGCCCTCGATGACCTAACCACCGTCCGAGGAAGTGGTTATCTAACTAGACACGAACAGTTAATGCAAAATGTGGTGGAGCCCCATCTTGCATGAAGGGCAGTTCTCCAGCATACGGTAGTCCACACAAAATTTTGGAGCATCCCCAAGTATCGCTCACTGTTCATGGTGTCTCGTAGCAACATACAACATAAATGTAACATAAATGGTCAGGGTTAGGATTACAAACAGTGAAAGAACGGTTGCAATATCTCCTTTAGTTTAGGGGCAATAAGAATTTAAAAATAGGGAATGACTTTTCAGACACACTGTACCTATATTAAGCCCTTCAGAAGTTAAACTTCTGTCATCAGTTCATGAGTGACTAAAATAAAATTAAAATAAAGTACAACGAAGGAAGAAGGACGAAGGACAAATTTGACATTTATGCATCAATAAACTTAACAAATTGCTTAACTTAAAACTCTCCAAAAGTAAGAATAACTTACAAAGTTAATTTCCTAATTTTAAATTAAAATTAAGATTAATGTTCACAGACAAAGTTAAAATACACAACCACAACAAACACAACAGATATTAACTTACAATGTTTAATTTATATGCAGACTTACAATCATTTAACTTTGGGTTTTCATATATATATATATATATATAGGGTGACTCAAAAGTCAGGACACAGGGAAATAATGTTTCAGGCATTATGTTGGTTTATTCATAATAAATGTTCAAAGTGAGACCCATTAACCTCGATACATTTCTCACTTCATCTTCTGAGTGACATCTTCATTCGTCTGAACATAAGAAGAAAACTCTTGGAACACTCAACCATTTTTCGAGTCTTCTTCCTGCAACGACCAGGGACGATTACTGTAAACGACGGATTTCAAATAACCTCACAAAAAGAATTCAAGAGGCGTGAGATCTGTGACCTAGGAGGCCAATCAACAAGACCTCGTTGTCTAATCAATCAATTTCCCATGTGTGTCCAGACTTTTGAGCCACTCTGTATATATACACGGTGTGTATATATATATATATATATATATATATATACCCCTTTTTCTTTGATTTATTCAATCCGACGTGAATGCAACGAGTCTTTTACTTATATTGAGGTTCTAAATGTAGTGGGGCTAGGCTGCTTTAAACCCTAGATCCATGTCCCAAAGCTGGATCCTGTCTGCTTTGCAGATAGCTGGTGAGGGAAGCTATATTTATGGGACCTCTTTGCGAGAGACCCGTTGCCCACGTCGGGCTTGCATCATGAAAAAGAAAACTATGGTATTTGTCATTTACCATTACTTATTCGGACTATAGTGGATTTAATTATCCCAGAAGAGTTCCTTGTTCCATGCACGGTCTGTATGTATCATATATATATATATATATATATATATATATATATATATTAAAATATATATATTAAAATAAAATAAGAACACAGGAAACCAATTCTACTTCACGAGGCCAACTCAAGAGGAGAGGTAACAAGCCTGACTTCCGTGAAATGAGGAATCATCGCCGCACGAAACAGCTGAAAGATTGAAAGGTTAAAAGGTATATAGTCCAGGGGTGGCCAAAACGTCGATCGCGATCTACCAGTAGATCGCAGAGAAATTTTTAGTAGATCACAGAATGACCAGTAGCTTAACCTAGCAACAGAGACCTTACATTTCACAATACTAACGAGCACACGACCCGACCGCTACTACCAAAAATTAGCGTTCTTTATGTTATCACCTCCATGCATGTGTCGCTTTCATCAAAAAAGGGAATTTAGAGAGGCATTTTAAAACTATTCACAAGCGGTATGACAGTGATTTCCCAGCTGAAAGTGAACTACGTAAGAGAAAAGTCAATGAACCTAAGTCTCAACTTAGTGCTCAGCAGTCTATCTTTACAGGGCCTAGCACAAAATCGAAACCTAATTTGTAATAAGTTTGGGGGTTAAAATTTAATGAAAAATATATCGGTGTGCATTTGGCAATATATTTTTATATTTACTTTATTTTATTCTTGGTTATTCTCTCTCCATCTGTGTATATATATATATATATATATATATATATAGAGAGAGAGAGAGAGAGAGAGAGAGAGAGAGAGAGAGAGAGAGAGAGAGAGAGAATTGACAAAAGTAGATAGACACCTTCGGTTTTTTATAGTTTTGAATTTGATTTAATAGTCGATGAATAATAATAGATTTAGTGAATCAATATATTTAGAATCGTGTTGCTTTCTTCTTGGCATTAGGTTTTTGCCATTGATGAGCTTTGCCACATTTCCACTCGCAAAAAGCAACACGTCATCGGTACGGCGGAGAAAATCTTTGACGGGTGGATAAAGTCAACCAAAGAACCAAAGCAAAAAGACCAAGAGATCAGCCCGGTAGGGAAATTACTTTGTATTGGAATTTCGGGTTTGAGGATCTGACTGAAGGAAATGCTAGCAGACTCAAACATTATTTAATTTAACGTAACATTAAATGTCAATTTTAGAATTAAGCATTAAATCATTATAAATCTTACGAATTTGTATAGAAGAAATATTCTTATTATAAACAAACAGTGTTCTGTGAAGAAATACCTGATTATATCCCGCTTGCCTAAAATTGATTAAAGTGATTAACATCAGTGACTTTCAATCAATCCACACTTTCAATTCATTAATCCACTCTTGACTGGCGGAAATACTGGTTAGGGAAAGATTACGGGACTCTTAAACGAAATTTATTTTCGGCGCACTCTGTGGTCACGTCTGGGCAGTACAGTGAGAAGGCCCAGACGATCCAGGAGTACTATAGTATACCTCAATCTCAGCACTTCTCGAGTAGAAGGCGAAGGCGATACCACTATTTTACAAGGTAAAAGTTAATACAGCCTGGTAGATATTTGAACACTCGCGAAGGAACTCATAACGCTTTCATGTCCACAAGATTTGAATGAAATGATGCCATTGCCTCGAGTACAGAGGGGTTAGTACGGAAAACGTCTCTGGACGTGAAAGCGTTGCGTTCCCTCCAGTGTTGAAATATCCACCGGGCTGTACTAACTTTTCCCTTGTAGCGTAGTAGTAGTAGCACCCTCGCCTTCTACTCAAGAGGTGCTGGGTTCGAATTTTGGGGTGGGGGTAATTTTTGCATTATATAAAGTTATGCGTGTTATTCCATGTATACAGTATATATATATATATATATATATATATATATATATATATATATATATATATATAAATGTTTCAGTAAATTTCGGTGTAATATAACGTTGAAAACACTCAATTTCGATATGAGAAGAGCCGTTATTGATTGATATTTAACAACCACGGTGGGTTTTTCAAACATTTACAGCCTTTACGGCCCTACCATTAGCATGAAAATAAAGTGGAGGAGAGCTTTCAATTTTGAATGTTGACTCATTCAGTTGTGTATTTGAAAAAACTACCCTTGATTGATTGATTGAATTGAATAACCTTCATTAATAATAGAATAAATACATTGGTTTCACAATTTACAATGACATAAATAATTGTGAAGCTGAATTATTTATTTTATTTAATTTGACCCTAAAGCTTTAGGTTTTACTGGGCTCTCTTATTAAAAATAAAAGATAGGTATTATTAATAATAAATAAATAAATAAGTATTATTAATAGTTAAGGTATGTATTAATCTTAAATTATCAGTATCGATATGACAAATGCAAGGTCATTATTGAAGGTATTACATCAATACCAATACACGAATTCCTACTTTAAGCTTCCTGAATACTACTACAAACTAAGACTACAAAACTCAGAAAAATATTTTGAAAACGTATTGCCACTCTGCATAACGTAAATTGCCACTCTACCAAATATGGAGTTCATATTTATATTACCGTGTGCGATCCTCACTATTGCATAAATTCATAGCTAATGAAGGTTCCTTTGATATATATATATATATATAATATATATATATATATATATATATATATGAAAATTATTTCACGAAAGTAACACGTGAAAAATATTTATGATGAATAAAACCACGAAGGAAAGGAAACACAGAATGGTGCTCATGCGCGTTTGTCTTACGAGGATGTCATTAGACGAAAGCGCTTGAGCACCATTCTGTGTTTCCTTTCCTTCGTGGTTTTATTCATTATATATATATATATATATATATATATATATATTATATATATATATATATAATGAATAAAACCACGAAGGAAAGGAAACACAGAATGGTGCTCAAGCGCTTTCGTCTAATGACATCCTCGTAAGACAAACGCGCATGAGCACCATTCTGTGTTTCCTTTCCTTCGTGGTTTTATTCATCATAAATATTTTTCACGTGTTACTTTCGTGAAATAATTTTCATATATATATATATATATATATATATTAAACTCTCGTCCAACGCGTTTGGCCAGCGCGAATTTGCTTATACACGGAAAAATAAATGCGAACAATTATTTGCCGAAAGCGGAAAATTTTATTTAACACGGTCTAATACAGTAGTACTGTACGCGTGCCAATGCGCGCTCTAGTGTTTTCTCCTACACTCTCCAACACACTCGCATCTCCCTCCCCCTCGCGTCACCCCTCGTATCACACTTTGTCTCAGTCCTGCTACCGCGTTAAGTTCAGTGAAGGTTGTGTTGGATTGTTTTTGTCGTATTTTGTCGTTGTTTTGCTATTACCCTTAGACAGCAGTATGGCACCAAAACGTAAGGCATCTGCAAGTGATAGTGAAGATAAGAAAAGTCGTAAGGTTATGACATTAGCCGGAAAAATAAAGATTCTAGATAAGTTGCGTGGTATGAGCATAACATCACTTGGCCGCGAGTATCACGTGAATGAGTCTACCATACGCACCATCCGAAAGAGTGAAGAAAAGATACGTGCTATTTTCATTTAATATATTTTTATTTATCATATGTAAATATCATTATGTTTGATTTTATTATGTTCTTATTTCATATACAATATAAGTAGGAAAATTCATTTTTGTGTGAATAAAAAATCTACATATCTAAGTATTAATGGGAGACTTTACGCGGCCGCGTTCACGTATCCCCATTTATCCCATAAGGTATTAATTTTGTCCAACGCGGATTTACCTAACGCGCCGTTCTCGAGGAACCTAACCCCCGCATTGGACGAGGATTTACTGTATGTATGTATATATATATATATATATATATACAGTATATATAAGTAAGAATGAAAAATGTATCTTCGTTACTTTGATTTAGTTTCCGCCCAAATTGTTCATTCTGACGAATGTCAAGCTTGTCACTCCACCTTAGACCTACAGTTTAACGTGGAATCCGAACCACGCCTCACCAGCAGCCCAGCGTCTTAACTACTTGGCTACCCACAGTACCCATTTATCTACCAACCAATTTTTATTGTATGGAAAGATGAACAGCTGGTTTTGCTGCGCGCTGCCTGCCGTCACCGGGTCTCGATCCCGGGGCTGGTGGATTTGTAGTCAGCGACGCTAACCACTACACCACCGAGGCGCAGAAAAATAAAATAACCCATAATGCAGTTAATAACAGTAAAAACTGAAAACAAAACTAGGACTAAAATAAAACAAAATACATGCGATAACGATGTTTAGTTGGAGGTATTAGTCAAACATCTTCGTACCGTGAAGACCTTAGTTCAGAAAACATAAAGCCGGACTGATGAATACGCTAGGATAGTTGAGTTGTATGAGGTTCGAATTATTTGCATTACATTGAATTGTACACGTCTCGTTACCTAAAGAATGCTCGAGACATTGTTGTTAACGAACATTTGCGAAGCTGAGCATCTTGGAGGTAATTTATGCAGCAGTCTGAAATATATGCTATAAAGAAAATTTAGAGTTCTGCTAGAAAAATTTTATTAGTTCGAAGTTGCTGCCCATAATAATAATAATAATCCGTCAAGAGGGTCAGAAAATGACACAGCGCTCAGGCAAACTAATGTGAACCATTGCTCTAACTCCTCTATTATTCTATTATTATTATTATTATTATTATTACCACTCAGCATTATCAGGATTCGAACCCCCGACCTCAGTATTTTCACTTCGCTTATAGGGAAACGGTGTTACCCTCTGAGATATGGACGCTGGCATTGCTACCCATAAATATTAGAGCAGAACTTACGAAGGAAAGTGACTTCAGCTTCGTTTGGACAAAATCTTAAGTACTTTATACAGTAATCATGTTTGTTTTAGTACACAAACTGCGATATTTTTATTTTATTGCCGAGTTATGACGTCATGACCCAGGAACTGGTGACACACCACACACACACACAAACACACACATATATATATTATATATATATATAGAGAGAGAGAAAGAGAGAGAGAGAGAGAGAGAGAGAGAGAGAGAGATGATGGTGATATTCCAAACCCTCGTAAGGACCACTTCTCTGCACAATGGTTTTTTTTTCGTTTTAATTCGTGTTTGGAGATAATGCTGCAAAAAATTGGAATCCATTAATGTTTCTTTCTCATCGTAACAATTAGGTTTAAAATGCTCTTAAATGTTCTCTAAAGTAGATATTCGTCAGTATCTTTTCCTTCTGTAAAGTTGTTTTTTTATTCTCAACAGACTTTGGAATATCACTATCGATATACTCATATATTTATATGCATTTAATATGATTTAATGGGTTCTATTATCTGATGATAACACTGAACAACAAAATAGAACTTTTTCCCTTTTCTTACGTTTTCGGTATAGTTAATCGTACAAAAAAGAAGAGTGCTTTACCTACAATGTTTTTCGCTGATTTTCGCTTATAAATATTACTAGGGGCTCCTCTTATAAGTTTCCAACAGTAGTTGGCTAACATACTGGGACTATATCTTCCTTGGTACCGCTTTCCCATGGTTGATATATCCTGATAAAATCTTTCACCATGTTCATCGCTGACAGCGCCCAGGTTTCATGGGACGAAGCCCAGGTGGGAATGCTGGAAATGCATTTTCAAAGACATGTTACACCCCATGGCTTGGTAAGCGCGAAGCATTTGCTCCACCAGAGAAACATAATTTTCTGATTTGACGCTGCCGAGGAAATTCGTAGTCACTTCTTTAAAAGCTTTCCATGCTGTTCTTTCAACCTCATTCAAAGACTCATCAAATGCAGTCTTTCATTACTTTTCTGATCTGTGGGCCCACAAAAATGTTTTCTTTGATTTTCGCTTCGCTGATTCTAGGGCACTTCTGTTTTAGATATAAAAATCCAGGTCCGTCTTTATTCATGGCTTTTACAAAATCTTTCATCAAACCAAGTTTGATATGAAGAGGTGATAAGAAAACTCTTGCTGGATCTACTAGGGGTTGATGGGCAACATTTTTCTGTCCTTGAACCAAATTTTGTCGAAGTGGCCACTCTTTCTGTGTATAATGACTCCCCTTAGCTCGGCTGTCCCACTCGCAAAGGAAACAAGAGAACTTTATGTATCGTAACTGTAAGCCGGTGAGAAGTGCAATCACTTTCAGGTCACCACAGATATGCCACGAGTGTTTATCATAGTCAATATGTTTCAAAAGTAACTGCATATTGTCATATGATTCCTTCATATGAACTTTATGTGCAATCGGAACCGAAGGATAAACATTACTGTTGTGGAATAGTACAGCTTTCAAACTCAACTTTGATGAATCGACAAAAAGCCTCCATTCCTTAGGATTGTGCTTTCGACCAAGTGCCTCCATGGGAGCGTTCACATCATTACAATACACTAAATCACTTTCCATAGAGTAAAAAGATGTGAAGTGTGTCTGACGTTTAGGAAATGCTGATATTTTTAGTCTTTTGCAAGCGATTACCTTTTAATCTAGAACCTCAGAGCTCAGCCTGATGTTTAGATAGATTCAACTCTCTGACAAGATCATTTAATTTTGACTGAGAAATAAAATGAGGTTCATCCAATGAAGGTGATTGAAATTGTGTATCCATGTCATTTTGTTTGTCCAAAGGTTCATTATGAGATTCATCATCGTCTAAAGCCCATGTCTTTGGTGGTTTTGGTACTGGTAAATCGTCACAATGTGAAAGAGGTCGCATGGCTGACAGTAAATTAAGATATTGAATCCCATGTTTAGATTTTGAGGAATGTCCACTTATCTCGTTAAACAGAAGTCGAGTGGTCTCTTTGTTCTCTCCATACCACTGGGACCGCAAAAGGCAGTGAAGAATGAGTACCTTCTAATCACCCTTTTAGAGATCTTGCACAAGACACAACATACATGAGGAGCCCAGATTTTGTCTTGATCTCCTACTTTGCAACTGAAATAAAGTTCATACGCCTTCTTAATTAAAGGAATGAAACCCTGCTTTTGAGATTTTGTTGTAAATTCACCACACACAAAACAAAAACTGTCAGGGCTGTTTGCACACTTACGAGACATTCTCACTTTCATATCACAAAAACATTATTTTTTCACCAAACATATACTAAAACAAAATGAATAACTATCATAAAAGCACTTACTCTATCAACTGGTGAGTATCAATGCACGAGAATGACTGAGAGATTAGCACGAGTGCGCAGTTCCAACACATGACAAACGAGAATGTGCATGTCCTGGCAGGTATGTGCTTGTCTAATTCGATGAGAAGCAGCCGCTGCAGACTCAACTGACTCGTACTATTTATCTACCAATCACCAATCAGTTTGTCACCACAGTCAAATTTGCTCAGCTTGAGCATTTTAAGGAATGGCATGCATCGCGTGAATAAAAGTAATAAACATCTTATATATATATATATATATATATATATATATATATATATATATATATATATTAGGGTGTGCCAATTACATAGAAGTGAATTTTTAATTTTATTTTTTTTAAACGACCAGGGTATATTACACTGGTCAACAAAGATTTTTCATCAGAGTAAAATTTGTGGTGGCTGGATAGCATGTTCACGCTGATTCCAAAACTGCATTCAGATTTTTTCTAGCACGTATAGTTTTCAAGATGAAGGCATATATATAACTACACAGATTTAACCATTTTAAATAGGCAAAATACTAATATTTCAACATTTGATTGTGTTTTTTTATTGTGTTTTTTAGTTTATTCATCTTATTGATTTCAATTATCTTAATTATACATCTTATGTATTTCAGGTGAGCTTTTACGTCTAGCAGCATTGTGATTCAGGCAACAACGCCGTGCTGTGTGTGTCAAAAGATCAGTCCAGTCCAAGAACTTGTGTCAAGTTGGTGTACATTTTTTTTAAATTTATAGTTTGCTCAGGTCAGTCAACATGCCTCGACAATGTAAGAATGACCCCTGAAAGCAGTTCTTTTGCATAATGGTAATATAATGCCATCCATCCCCATTGCCCATTCCGTCCATCTAAAAGAGACATATGATAATATGGATATACTACTGAAGGCAATCAAATACGACATTCATCAATGGAATGTTTGTGGAGATCTAAAAGTTATAGGAATGCTTATGGGTATGCAGTCAGGATTCACAAAATTTTGTTGTTTCCTTTGCCTGTGGGACAGTCGCGCCACTATAGAACATTACACCAAAAGTGACTGGCCACTTAGGTATACATATGTCCCAGGGATAAGCAATGTCCAGTCTGTCCCTTTAGTGGATCCCCAAAAGATCTATCTGCCACCTCTTCACATTAAACTTGGTTTAATGAAGAATTTTGTTAAAGCAATGGGTAAAGTCAATTATGAAGGGTTCCAATACCTTTCAAGGAAATTTCCGAAGGTTACTGCAGCAAAATTGAAGGAAGGAATTTTTGTTGGGCCACAAATAAGGGAGGTTTTGAATGACACTGAATTTGAAAAAGTCCTAAGTCCGCTGGAATTGAAAGCTTGGCTGGCGTTCAAATGGATATGTGAAAACTTTCTTGGAAGCAACAAGTCACCTGCGTATAAGGATGGAGTCAAGAACCTCCTGATGCCTTCAAAGAAATGGAGTGTCGAATGTCGTTAAAAATTCACTTCCTGCATTCCCACTTAGATTTCTTTCCTGAAAACCTTGGTGCAGTGAGTGACGAGCAAGGAGAGCGCTTCCATCAAGATATTCAGATGATGGAGAAGCGCTACCAAGGATATTGGAATGAAAGCATGATGGCGGACCATTGTTGGATGCTGTATCGTGACAATCCAGGCCAAATTTACAAAAGGAAATCACACTCACAGCGCTTTTAATAAAATAATGTATATATTCTTTATTTATAAGTACATTGAATGAAGTATATGATGTATTTGTTGTTTAGCATTCCTAAGTGTGATCTATACATCCATAATTTTTCTTACAGCAATATCAAAAACTTTAAATATCAAAACCAGTGTATCTATATAACTCTACGTGCTAGAAAAAAAATATAACCAGATTCGGAATCAGCGCGAAATATGCATTAAGAAAAGTGTGATCATGTTTGTGATGAGAAAAAAAAGTTTCATTTTGTTGGCCAGTGATTATTGTTCAATTTAATGTAGAAATGCAACACAAAAAAATTGAAGGAGCTGCATCAATATTTAGGACTTGCTCAACAGCATTTAATGTTACAGTATTTAGCTATGTTTTTAGTAATTTGTCAAGTTCTGCACATTATGTTTCTTGGTAAAGCATTCTTTCTTATATAAGTATTTCACATAAGTGGAGTTATAGAGCTACTGAACAAGTATTAGTCACACATTCTCTACACGTCTGTACAGGTTTAAACGTAAACAAACAAGGAAAGCAGCTATGCACCAGTTGGCACACATGACACGTCAGTCGTTGTTCTCAAGCACTGCTGGTGGGTTGTGTTAAACTGTGTTTTTTCTGCTCAGCCACATACAGTAATTGTTCAGTTTTTTTGCTTTTAGTGTCTACCAAGAATGGCAATGAAAACAAGACGCTACAGTGATATTTGGTTAGTTGATAAATGTGAAGAAAATTTAGTGCTGCAAAGTTACCATCAAGGCGTGATGTACTAAAAGTGTTATTTAATTTTCATACTGATAAACAAATGAGTCTGAAGGAAAGTGTTAAGAAAACTGTTCGTTTGATTTTGCCGATTTGGGAAAGAGCACGTATACCTACAACAACTGAATTACATGTGCGTGAGAGAGTTGTACGTCTTCATAAAGAATGGCAGTCACTCAAAAAAAACATAAATAGATCAACATCTACTGAAAGCAAGAAACGTGATATTTTTGGCGAGTCACTGGATGATTTATTTGATATTGCACACCAGGATGCCATGAGTTTGATTAAGATTGAGGAAGATCGCTTATTCTTACAAGGTCAAAGAAAAAAGGCCGTCGTGGATCAATGATAGGAGTAGACATGAAACTTTCAAAGAAAGAAGCTAGCAGAATTGAGCGATCACTAGCATATGAAAGGCAAAAAGAGAAACAGAAATATTTGCAGGAAGCATATACATCATCAGCAGCAACAATTAATGAATCGATAGAATTAGAATCATCAGGAGAATCATCTGATAAAATGATCATGCTGATTTTGATCAAGAGATTGCTCATAAGGCTGTTTTGTCTAGGTGTTCTAACAGAGGTCGTGTTCAAGTTGTTACGCAAGAAGTTGCTGCAGCACTAGATCGAACAAAAATAAGTAGCAGAAATGCTGTTCACGTTTTCAGCAATGGCTTCATCTAATTTGCTCAGAGCTCCCAGAAGTGAGTTACAGATTAGCCACAGAACAATTCATCGAGCCAGAAACAAACATCGTGAATCTCTAGCAGCAGAAATTCGAGCATCTTTTGATCCAAAAGTACCCCTTACTCTCCACTGGGATGGAAAAATTATGGATGATTATACTGGAGCTGTTCAGAAGACTGTAGAGCGTTTACCAATTTTAGTGTCTGGTAAAGATATTACAAAATTACTTGCTGTTCCAAAGTTCAATACTGGGAATGCTTCTGGTATTGCTGATGCTTGTCTGACAGAAATAAGAAAATGGGGACTAGAAAATAGAATAGTTGCATTGTGTTTTGACACTGCACCAACTAATACTGGATTGAAAGGTGGGGTTTGCCTTAAAATTGAAACAGAATTAGAGAAAGATCTGCTGAGTCTTGCATGCCGCCATCACATATTTGAAATTATGTTAGAGAAAGTATTTTCTCTGCATGATGCTGGTAGGTCACCTAATATTGAAGTTTTTTCTCATTTCGTGAATCTTGGCCTCATATTGATAAAACGCAGTATAAAACTCTACTTAATATAAATACTGGTAACATGGTAGAAGAAGAAAGGAGAAAAGGTCTAATTGCATTTGCTCTTCAGCAGTTGCAGTCAAAACAGCTTCGGGGAGACTATCAAGAGCTCCTAGAACTCTCCATTATATTCCTTGGAGGTACTCCCTCCCAGGGCATCACTTTTCGTAAACCTGGAGCAGTACACCGAGCTCGATGGATGGCACGAGCAATTTATGCCATAAAAATGTGCCTTTTCCAAGAACAATATTCTGTTCAGCACCGTCAAACTGCAATTAGGGGATCCCGCCTCTCCTATGTCAGAATGTTAACAGATCACTTGTTACGAGTGTCACTGTTCGTCACAACTGTGTACATTAAATATTGGTTTACATGTACGTCATCTTGTGATGCTCCAAGAAACGATCTCATGCTTCTAAAAACACTTGAAGACTACGCTGACAAAGAAGTTTCAACTGTTGCTTTGACTGCATTCTCACGACATTTGTGGTATTTATCTGAGATATCAGTAGGTCTAAGTTTTTTGACAATAAAGTATCCCATGAAGAGAAGAGAAACATGATTATAACATGAGAGTGCAAGAAGGTTCCGAAGAGCCTCCGAAGAGGATTCCCCTATAAAAAATTTTTCTTCATGTTCATTGGCTGACTTTGTGACAAAATCAACTAAAAACTTCTTTAGTATTTTGGGAATTGATGAAACCTTTCTCGGTAAAGACCCCGCAGACTGGTCCAGTGATGCAACCTACAATGAAGCTCAAGCAATTGTGTCATCTCTTAGAGTAACAAATGATTTGGCAGAACGAGGAGTTGCTCTCATGCAATCCTTCAATGAAAGCCTTACTCGTGATGAGGAACAGAAACAGTTCCTTCTTCAAGTGATTGAGTATCATCGAAAGAAGTTTGATGAGGCTGTCAAAAATGTTGATTAAAGCTGTGTTAATGTTATTGAAAGTAAATGTTTGTTAATTAAAGGTAAATAAAATTAAAGGTAAATTTTTATGTCAATTGAAAGTAAATGTTTGTGTTAATTAAAGGTAAATAAAATTAAAGGTAAATTTATATGTAATTGAAAGTAAATGTTTATGTTAATTAAAAGTAAATTTTTATGTTAATTGAAAGTAAATGTTTATGTTAATTAAAGGTAAATAAAATTAAAGGTAAATTTTTATGTAATTGAAAGTAAATGTTTATGTTAATTAAAGGTAAATTTTATGTAATTGAAAGTAAATGTTTATGTTAATTAAAGATAAATAAAATTAAAGGTAAATTTTTATGTAATTGAAAGTAAATGTTTATGTTAATTAAAGGTAAATTTTTATGTTAATTGAAAGTAAATGTTTATGTTAATTAAAGGTAAATAAAATTAAAGGTAAATTTTATGTAATTGAAAGTAAATGTTTATGTTAATTAAAGGTAAATTTTTATGTTAATTGGAAGTAAATGTTTATGTTAATTAAAGGTAAATATATTTAAAGTTCAACATCTTTGAGCAAGTCCTAAATACTGTTCAATTTTGATAAGATTTTGTACATTATGTTTTTGCACTGAATACAAAAAAAATTACATCCTGGTCGTTACAAAATTTTGAAGTTGCAATTTTAGGCACACCCTAAATTATATATATATATTAGTGGTGGACCGGATATCCGCATCATTTTTAACATCTGCATCCGTACTTCTGACTGCGGATGTTATGCGGATATTACCTCTAATAAATTATGCAATTTACAATTAAATTAGCTTATAAAGTAGCTTATAAGGCCCAGTCATGCACATTTCATGTAAAGTATTAATTAATTATTAATGAACAAACAAATATATAAACCTGAAAATACCGGGTGTCCGAGAATTATCTGTACAATTTTTGGCTATTATTAAAAGTCAACCATGAAGTGTAGAAATTCCAGTCTTATCCCATTTTACAGAGAATCTCATTAAGTTTTTTCTGATATCAAGTTTTGACACGTTTTTTAGAAATTCCAGTGTGTCCGAACATTATCTGTAGAATTTCATCTTTTAATAAAATTCTTGATAACACACGTAAAATTCTTAAACAAGATTATTTAGAATCTGTATTTTCAAAAGTTTCTTTTATTAAAGTAACGTTGTTACAAACATTCGATATGTGCACCATTAGTGATTCGCAAAACATCCAATCGATACTCCAAATGTTGCCATGTACGCTGCAGCATATCCACATCAATTCGCTCAATAGCAGCTGTGATTCTTGCTTTAAATCATCAATGTCTGTCACTCGCGTACATTTCTAAAAAACTTGTCAAAACGTGGTATCAGAAACAACTTAATGAGATTCTCTGTAAAATGAGACAAAATGGAATTTCTACACTTCATGGTTGACTTTTAGTAACAACCAAAAATTGTACAGATAATTCTCGGACACCCTGTATAAATAGCTGGTAACACAGAAAATTGAATGAAACTTGTTTCATTGAATTTTCTGTGGCTGAAACTCTTGAGAAAGTTATTATTTTTCATAATGAAAACATTAATATTAATTTTAATTCTTATGCCTTTCCTGCCATAATAGTAATATCACGAAATTTGAAAAATTATGTCATATATTCATAATTCTATATTATATTGATAGATTAACTAAATATCCGCATCCGCAGCTGCGGATATTGAAATTAAAGATCCGCATCCGCAGATGTTGAAAAACTGACATCCGGTCCACCACTAAATTTTATATATATATATATATATATATTATATATATATATATATAATATATATTATATATATATATATATTATGATGTGTATATATGCAGTATACTAAATAAATATATGCATATTATATATAAACATGTAATATAAATAATAATATGCATAATATAAAGATTTTATACAAAATAAATGACAAACAATAAATCTCGTATTATGATGCAAATTGAAGAATGCTATCTTTTCCTAAAGGATTTTAATTTGCAAATCCCTCAAACACTTCGGGTGTAAAACAAATCTGTTTTCAATTCGTAATCAACGTAAAAAAGAACATAAGAATCACCCACATTATCAAAAGGAGAAAAAACGTCATTGAACAGTGTAATAGTTAAATATAAATGCATAAAGAGAGAGAGAGAGAGAGAGAGAGAGAGAGAGAGAGATTAATAAATCTCAGCACGGCAACCTAATTACAATCGAGAATGAACTGGACAGGGTGAGAGTAAAGAATGAATCACCCCTTCATCAAATTCCCGAAATGCGACGGGATGCTGTGTAGCAGGCAAACTCATGTTGACGCTGAAAATTTGTTAAAAAACATTATTTATATATATATATATATATATATTATATATATATATATATATATATATATATATATATTATATATGTGTGTGTGTGTGTGTGTGTGTATCCTTCCGTATGCGTGGATTTAAAGTGACTCAAAGATAATGAGTTTTGTGTGGAAGAGAATGAATAATGAAATGAGATTTATCATGAGATATTTCGTTCACTGGAAAAAAAAATTGCCTTTTTGAATTATCTCTATGAATTTATGTAGTCTGTTAACGGTTCTCTCATTTAAATACTTGTGTACGAAACGAGTTAATTACAAGAGAGAAATTCGATAATAAATTCATATTCTGTGTTGAAAAGAGACAACCAAAAAGTTCTACAACAGTGTGGCTCTTATGTTTTATATATATATATATATATATATATATATATATATATATATATATAAAACCTTCAGTTTGCTTCCGCCCGAATTGTTCATTCTGACGAAGGTCAAGCTTTTCACTCCACCTTAGACCTACAATTTAACGTAGAATCCGAACCACGCCCCACCAGCAGCCCAGCGTCTTAACTACTAGGCTACCCAAGGTACCCTTTTATCTACCAACCACTTTCTTTATTGTGTGGAAGGATGAAAAGCTGGGTTTTGCTGCATGCCGCCTGCCGTCATCGGGTCGGATCCCGGAGCCGATGGATTCGTAGTCAGCGACGCTAACCACTACACCACCGAGGCGCAATGAAGTTTTTTCCCCACCATATATATATATATATATATATATATAATACAGGGTGTCCCATAAGTCTGGGACCATAGGATAAAACAAGTAAGTCAGGTTTTTCCGTTTATGCAAGTGCCCATGATGTCTTTGAATAAGGAAGAACGCATCCAGGTAATTCTGCTCGTAGGAAATCGGAATCAGAGGAAGGTCGCTGAGGAATTTAACAGATTGCATCCGGACCGCGCGCCGATAACACACAGCTGTGTCAGCAAACTTGTAGCAAAGTTCAGGGAAACGGGATCCATAGGAGATAAATCACGCAGTGGACCAACGAGGCCATCCACCAACAATGATACAGCCGCTACCATCCACATGGTACCATCCGCATTTCCTGAGCTCTCTGATTTTGCATTTACTTTTGTATATTGCTGAGAATTTTACTTTGGATAGTTTTTGAATTTTATATACTTGCGTTTAAATTTACATTGTTATAGTTAAGTAATTGAATATTAGTGGTTTTTAGCGATTTAGAAGTTTTCATAGCGTGCCGGCTTAATTTAACTTATACTTGTGACGGTTTAAATTTTTAACTCCGCGATGCCGTCGCAGAAAGCGTCGTGTGTTAGGTGTAGGGTTAACCGGTGGTATTCGGAATTTAAGGATTATAACGGCGGTCCAATGGCGATTACCGATAGATCAGTTTGTTTCTTTTGCGAGTTCATGGAGGAATTAGTTGACATAAAACGCAGTGTACGTGAGGTAGCGGATAGACTTGCAACGCTTGATGAGGGCAGGGTTAGGGCTACGGTTGACGGAAGCCGAACCAATACTAACGTTGAAGACGTTAGTAATTTGAAGGGTGAGGTGCGTAACTTAGTTTCTAGTTTAGGTAGCTTGTCGGGAAGGTTAGATAGAGTTGAGGAAGAGGTTAAGGTTAGTCCGAGAGTAGTAGATAGCGAGGGATTTAGAGAGGTTAAGGGTGGAGCTAGGCCGCGTACATTAGGTGATAGGAATCCCCCCCCTATCGAGGTTTCGAACCCTTTCGCCCATTTGGAAAGGGACGTGAATGAGGGGGAAACTATTTTAATTGGGGACTCTTTAGTGCGCCACATGGACAAAGAGTTCGTTAAACGGAATCCAACCAAGGAGGAGGGTCTGTCTCCCAGGGGCCAGGGTTGACAGAGTTAGAGACGAAGTGGATAGGGTTGACGTTGCTTCCCGTCACTCAATGTTGGTGACGATGGTAGGAGGCAACGACTCGTATAGGCCCGATACGAGAGTGCCTGACCTTTTGGAGAGATATAGGGGGTTAATTAGGTCCCTGAAGGCGAGGTCAGATAGGTCTTTAGTTCTAGGTATTACCCCTAGGCACGGTTGGGTCTTAGAATTACGTCAAAACAATATTTTTGAATAACAAATTAGAAGAGATTTGTGCTGAGGAAAGTGTACCCTTCGTAAAGCTGTGGTCCGAATTCAATGATCCTAGCCTTTTTATAAAAGATGGGGTGCATTTTAATGAAATAGGTAATGCTAGGCTAGGTAGGTTAATAGACGAAAACGTGCGAAAGCTGTATAGGTCGAAGCCTTCTTTAAACGTTGTGGGTCCGGGAAACGCGGGCCCGACGTGATAAATAGTTTAAAACGCGGGCCCGTGGTAAAAAATAACTTAAACGTCTTTTATTGCAACGCGCGTAGTATTAGAAATAAATTAAATGAATTTAAGGCGGTAATTTATTCCGGCAACTATGATATAGTTGCTATCACTGAAACTTGGTTAAATACCGTGACTCGGGACTTGTTGGGGGAACTTGATATACCGGGTTTTAAACTCTTTACTAATGATAGGTTACATAGATTTGGAGGCGGCGTTTTGCTGTACATTCGTAATTCCCTTAGGGCTATCGAGGTTAAGTTAGATTTTCCGGCAGCAATTAATGCGATCTGTGTTGAAGTTAGGGCGCGTAGTATTAGTTTTAATTTTGTTGTTGTTTATAGACCTCCCGTTCAACCCCTCGATATAGATACTAGATTTTACTCACTTCTTGGTAATTTTATTGACAATCGGAATAGTATAATTGTCGGAGACTTTAACTGCCCTAATGTTAATTACGAGAATTTTACGGGTAATGAAGAGGGTTTGAGACTGGTTGAGTTTATGGACGATAACTTTTTACGACAGATAGTTACCGAACCAACGCGCGGTGATAATATTTAGATTTGGTGATGACGAACGGCGAGAATATAGTCGAAGGTTTAGAAGTAGGCGAGAGTTTAGGATGTAGCGATCATCAAATTCTTAGGTTTAAGTTATTGATAGAAAACACAGGATAGTAACGTAATAGAAGTCCCTGATTTTCGTAGGGCTAATTTTGATAGTTTTGCTGATAGGATGAGAGTAGTGGACTGGGATAACTTATTTATGGGTAATGACACAAATTTGCGTTGGGTGGCGTTTAAAGAAAGTTTTAGGAATATTGAAAGGGAGTTTATTCCTCGTAGGCCCAAGCGCGTTAGAAATCGTGGTAGGCCGAAGTGGTGGACTAGGGAAATAGGCGAGTTCATAAACGAGCGTAATAGAGCGTATAGACTTAAAGCGCAATGGCCGGTAGCTAACTTTAATAGATATATCGAGCTTAGACGTCAGGTTAAAAGATCAGTTAGGAATGCCAAGCGTAATTTAGAGATACTTATAGCTGCGGATAGTAAACATAATCCAAAAAAGTTTTTTGAATACGTAATAATCGTAAGCCGGTAAAGATAACATAGGCCCTCTAGTGGATGTAATGGCGCTTTGGCTTCTGACGCTCAGGCGATGGCGGGTATTTTCAATAACTTTTTTGCGACAGTTTTTACCGTAGAAGACGTAAATAATGTCCCCGACGTGACGATATCGTTCCATTTAGTAGCGAGACTATTTTAGATGAAATAACTGTTTACGAGGCTGAGATTGCGCATTATATCGATAGGCTAAAAGTTAGCAAGGCTCCAGGCCCTGACGCTTTTTATCCCAGACATTTGAAAGATTTGAAAGACGTTATCGTAGGCCCCTTAACGAAGATTTTTAATCAGTCACTCGAAACGGGGATTATTCCTGAAGACTTCAAATTAGCTAACGTCACGCCTATTTTTAAAAAAGGCGACCGCGCGGTAGCTAGCAATTATAGGCCCATTAGCTTAACGTCAATTGTCGGTAAACTTTTGGAATCCGTAGTTAGGGATCGTATTATCGATCACTTAGAAAGTAGAGATTTGATTAATAGTAGTCAGCACGGGTTTCGACGCCATAGGTCTTGTTTAACTAATTTGTTAGAATTTTATAACGAAATAGTGCGCGAATACGATAGGCATAGGGCAGCTGACGTTATTTATTTAGATTTTAAAAAGGCGTTCGATACAGTTCCGCATAGGAGACTAATTGCGAAGGTTAAAGCGCACGGTATACGCGGTCAGGTAGCTAACTGGTTAGAAGAATGGCTTCGTGCTAGGAGGCAGAGGGTCGTAGTTAATGGTAGTGAATCGGGGTGGTTAGATGTAGGTAGCGGTGTCCCACAGGGTTCAGTGTTAGGCCCATTGTATTCGTAATTTACATTAACGACATAGATGTAGGATTGACTAGTAACGTGTCAAAATTCGCGGACGATACTAAAATAGGCGGTAAGGTTGTTAACGAGGACGATAGAAATAGGATCCAAGACGATGTAATAGGATTATGGAGTGGACGGATAAGTGGCAGATGCAATTTAACGTAGATAAATGTAAAGTTTTGCATATAGGTTCTCGCAACAATAATTACGTGTACACGATGGATGATAGGGAGTTAGCGAGCGTTGACGAGGAAGTAGATTTAGGCGTACGCGTATCTAAGATTTAAAGGTTAGGAACCAGTGCCTGGAGTCTTGCGCAAAAGCTAATAGGATGTTAGGCTTCATAGCGCGTAATTTCGAATTTAAATCGAAGGATATTATATTGCCCCTTTACAAGTCCCTAGTCAGGCCTCATTTAGAATATGCCGTTCAGTTTTGGTGCCCGTACTTGCGTGAGGATATTGATAGGTTAGAAAGGGTTCAGCGTCGTGCCACGAAACTTATTCCGTCATTGCGCAATAAGCCTTATGAAGATAGGATTAAAGTGTTAGACTTGTATTCACTCGAAACTAGGAGATTAAGGGGGGAGCTTATTGAAGTTTTCAAAATCGTTAATAACATCGATAACGTAAATTTTGACAAATTGTTCACTTTCGATAATAGTAATACTCGCAATAACGGATTTAAGTTGCGTGGCAGACGTTTCATTACTAATATCGCTAAAAACTTCTTTACGTTTAAAGTAATTGATAAATGGAATAATCTTCCCGCGTCAGTCGTTCATTCTACCAGCGTTAATGTGTTTAAGAACCGTCTTGACAGACATTTTAAAAATATTAACGTTGTTTAAAATTAAAAAAGAAAGTTAACAACAGGAGCTCTGGTGGTGGTGCTCGAGGATGAGTCTGTTGACGATGAATGCCAGCTTGTGACATGCCAGCGTGTGATGCCAGCAATAAAAAAAAAAAAAAAAAAAAAATTAGACTAACACGAATGTAGATGTAGCTCATAGCGTAAACTAACCCACTTTTTGTTTAACTTTACCTACTTTTTTTTTTTTTTCTTATCCTCCTTACTTTGCATGTCTCTAACTCTTTTCTTGCATGTTTGTAGTTTGCATGGTATGACAGTGAGTTAAGACTGTGTTTGCATGGTTTGTAAGCGTTCTTATTTTACTTCTTTTCATCTTTCACCCCTCTCCTATTTCTCCGACTATTTTTCTGACTTGTCGGCAGTGGCCGGCGGATGATGATGGTGAGACTTTTTCCTCTTTTTCTGAATGAATGTTAACCCACGAATGATAGGTGTTGCTCCTTACTTAACCCCTTATTCTCCTCTCTCTTAACCCCTACTCTTCCTTTCTCTCGGGCTAGCCTTAGAGTGGATCTTAGGGTCTTTGTTAGCCTTAGCTTCTGTAGATCTGTAGATCTGTTCATTTCACAAACAGTCCCCAAAAGTCTCTTCGGCGCTTTTATTGCCGTTTTTATTATTTTGCCCATGGTTCCAGACTTACGGGACACCTGTGTATATATATATATATATATATATGTATATATATATATATATAATTATGCGGGTTGCTTCTACAGAGCTTCAATTTAATATTTAGGAGAAACAATGACAAGGAGAAATGTAAATGCCATGAAAAGTCTTCTTTATTGCGCAACGTTTCGAGCAATACGCTCATCTTCAGGCTGTTTAATAACAATGTGAAATTAAAATCAATATTGAATGAAAAACAAACAGAAATTTCTATAACCTATTCGTAAAGACAAATTTTAAAAGACTGAGAAAAGAGGGTTAAATTCTAAGTTATACAGATTTACATATAAAAATTAAGAAGTTATTTTTAAATACATGTAGTAAATGTGAAATTAATACACTGGAAAAATTACCAATAGTACACTGGAACAATGGAGCTATCTACCTTACACAGCAGTATCCGAGGCCGACTAATTTGAGCAGAGGAGAACGGGAACGAAGGATGGCGAGGGAGATAGGGGAAGGAGGGATTATAAGGAATTGGGGAAGGAGGAGGGATCATAGCAAATTGAGAGGGACGGACGATGAGTCAACATTCAGACTAGGGGACAATGCTTTAATGAAAAGGGATTCTAAAATTCTTAGTGAGTTGGGACAAGTATTACAACCAAGAATTTTAAAATTGTCTAAAGTGACATCAATTTTGCATTTGATGCTATGTTCACGAATACTCGAGGCTTCCTTAGTTTTTAAAATTTTACCTGTTCGGCCACTTATTCCCATATGCGAATAAAATCTAGCCCTGAGAGAGCGAACAGTGCTGCCGATGTAATTCCCAAGGAGACACCTGGGGCAGGTAAATAAATATACAACACCGCTACGCAACGAGTCAGGGGTTCGATCCTTCGCTGAGAAAAAGCTACCTAAAGACGTTTTATTAATAAATATGATGCGGAAATCAGTATGATAAAAAAATTTCCTTAACAATTTTGTAAATTTAAGCTTAAATTCCTTATTCAAGGGACCCATTTCAGGTACCAAGAAATATTTTATATCCTTCGGCACTGTAATACATGGAAGTTGAGGGCTATAAACATTATTTAAGAAGGATCTAATTAGTTTGTCTACATATTGAACAGGAAAACTATTATTAGTAAAGTATGATCTTAGATTATTAAATTCATCATTAAGTAAGGTAAAATTAGAGGTCAAATTATATCCTCTGAACAGGAGAGTTTTAATACAAGACATCTTATAGTTGAAATCAGTAAAACTAAAAAAATTCATGCCCAAACCAGTGAAAGTGGGTTTCCTATAAACTGATGTAGTAATAGAATCACCGTTTTTCGAAATTAAAAGATCTAAGAAGGGGAGGGAGCCATTTTGCTCAGTTTCCATTGTATACGTTATATTGGGGTGCAAAGAATTTAGGAAGTTAAAGAATTGTTGCGCTTGTACCGCATTATCAAAGACTGCTATCGAATCATCAACGAAGCGTCGATAGAAAATTGGCTTGAGATGAGTGGGAGATTGTCTAAAAATTACACTTTCTAAATGAGTCATAAAAAAGTCAGCTGCTAACGGTCCGACTGGTGATCCCATCCCTACCCCATCAATTTGTTGGTAAACCTTATTGTTGAAAGTGAAATAGCATTTGAAGACCAATTCTAAAAGTTCCTTCAAATGAGACAATGAAAAACCATGAAAATTATCAACTGAGCTAAAAACCCTATCTAAAATAATGGCAATAGTTTCAGATACAGGTACATTTGTGAAAAGTGACTTTACATCAAAACTGACAAAAAACTTTTTTGAATCGAAGTTTTTACCCAGGAGTTCTTTTTGGAATTCAAACGAGTTATTTATAGTGTAAACATTTTTCGCAAAGGGGGACAGGAGACGAACAACAAATTTTGCCAATTGAAAGGTGGGTAAGTTATACGAAGCTAAAATAGGACGGAGAGGTGTTCCAGCTTTATGGATTTTAGGCAGACAGTATAATTGAGCAAGATTAGCACCAGATGCGAACAACTGAGAGTAAGTATCATTTTTTATTATCTTTAAGGACTTTAGTCGTGACAGAAATCTATTAACCTGGTCTTCTAACCTTACAATGACTTTATTTACAGGTTCTAGAATTTGTTTGAATTTAGTAAGATCACTTAGGATTTCATTAGTTTTGTTTATGTAGTCCGATTTATTCAAAATAACCACTCCGTTACCCTTGTCTGGTCTAGTCACAACAATCTCCTGGTTCTTTGCCAAATTCTTAATACACTGCAAATCACTCTTCCTAAATATGAAAGATTGAAATTTAAGATTTCTAAGTTTAAGAAAAAATTCTTGAGTTAAATTTGAGAACTGACATTTGAGATTATTGAAATCCCCCACATGGGGAACATTTTTCAAGCCATTGAAAAATTTTTCAAAGTAAAGAAAAAACGAGGCTTATATATTTGAAACAACGGAAGCTTAAATTGCAAACCAAGTGACAGTAAAAACTTTTCCCGAGGGAGAGTGTTAACTAGAAAGATTCGAAATTACCTTCTCTGAATTGAAAAAATTTTCATATTTAGGAAGAGTGATTTGCAGTGTATTAAGAATTTGGCAAAGAACCAGGAGATTGTTGTGACTAGACCAGACAAGGGTAACGGAGTGGTTATTTTGAATAAATCGGACTACATAAACAAAACTAATGAAATCCTAAGTGATCTTACTAAATTCAAACAAATTCTAGAACCTGTAAATAAAGTCATTGTAAGGTTAGAAGACCAGGTTAATAGATTTCTGTCACGACTAAAGTCCTTAAAGATAATAAAAAATGATACTTACTCTCAGTTGTTCGCATCTGGTGCTAATCTTGCTCAATTATACTGTCTGCCTAAAATCCATAAAGCTGGAACACCTCTCCGTCCTATTTTAGCTTCGTATAACTTACCCACCTTTCAATTGGCAAAATTTGTTGTTCGTCTCCTGTCCCCCTTTGCGAAAAATGTTTACACTATAAATAACTCGTTTGAATTCCAAAAAGAACTCCTGGGTAAAAACTTCGATTCAAAAAAGTTTTTTGTCAGTTTTGATGTAAAGTCACTTTTCACAAATGTACCTGTATCTGAAACTATTGCCATTATTTTAGATAGGGTTTTTAGCTCAGTTGATAATTTTCATGGTTTTTCATTGTCTCATTTGAAGGAACTTTTAGAATTGGTCTTCAAACAATGCTATTTCACTTTCAACAATAAGGTTTACCAACAAATTGATGGGGTAGGGATGGGATCACCAGTCGGACCGTTAGCAGCTGACTTTTTTATGACTCATTTAGAAAGTGTAATTTTTAGACAATCTCCCACTCATCTCAAGCCAATTTT
Organism: Bathynomus jamesi; assembly: GCA_023014485.1. NCBI lineage: Eukaryota > Metazoa > Arthropoda > Malacostraca > Isopoda > Cirolanidae > Bathynomus > Bathynomus jamesi. The sequence goes on from JAJOZX010001207.1 coordinate 660,942, forward strand.
CTATCGACGCTTCGTTGATGATTCGATAGCAGTCTTTGATAATGCGGTACAAGCGCAACAATTCTTTAACTTCCTAAATTCTTTGCACCCCAATATAACGTATACAATGGAAACTGAGCAAAATGGCTCCCTCCCCTTCTTAGATCTTTTAATTTCGAAAAACGGTGATTCTATTACTACATCAGTTTATAGGAAACCCACTTTCACTGGTTTGGGCATGAATTTTTTTAGTTTTACTGATTTCAACTATAAGATGTCTTGTATTAAAACTCTCCTGTTCAGAGGATATAATTTGACCTCTAATTTTACCTTACTTAATGATGAATTTAATAATCTAAGATCATACTTTACTAATAATAGTTTTCCTGTTCAATATGTAGACAAACTAATTAGATCCTTCTTAAATAATGTTTATAGCCCTCAACTTCCATGTATTACAGTGCCGAAGGATATAAAATATTTCTTGGTACCTGAAATGGGTCCCTTGAATAAGGAATTTAAGCTTAAATTTACAAAATTGTTAAGGAAATTTTTTTATCATACTGATTTCCGCATCATATTTATTAATAAAACGTCTTTAGGTAGCTTTTTCTCAGCGAAGGATCGAACCCCTGACTCGTTGCGTAGCGTGTTGTATATTTATTTACCTGCCCCAGGTGTCTCCTTGGGAATTACATCGGCAGCACTGTTCGCTCTCTCAGGGCTAGATTTTATTCGCATATGGGAATAAGTGGCCGAACAGGTAAAATTTTAAAAACTAAGGAAGCCTCGAGTATTCGTGAACATAGCATAAATGCAAAATTGATGTCACTTTAGACAATTTTAAAATTCTTGGTTGTAATACTTGTCCCAACTCACTAAGAATTTTAGAATCCCTTTTCATTAAAGCATTGTCCCCTAGTCTGAATGTTGACTCATCGTCCGTCCCTCTCAATTTGCTATGATCCCTCCTCCTTCCCCAATTCCTTATAATCCCTCCTTCCCCTATCCCTCGCCATCCTTCGTTTCCCGTCTTGCCTCTGCTCAAATTAGTCGGCCTCGGATACTGCTGTGTAAGGTAGATAGCTCCATTGTTCCAGTGTACTATTGGTAATTTTTCCAGTGTATTAATTTCACATTTACTACATGTATTTAAAAATAACTTCTTAATTTTATATGTAAATCTGTATAACTTAGAACTTAACCCTCTTTTCTCAGTCTTTTAAAATTTGTCTTTACGAATAGGTTATAGAAATTTCTGTTTGTTTTTCATTCAATATTGATTTTAATTTCACATTGTTATTAAACAGCCTGAAGATGAGCGTATTGCTCGAAACGTTGCGCAATAAAGAAGACTTTTCATGGCATTTACATTTCTCCTGTCATTGGATTTCTCCAAATATATATATATATATATATATATATATATAATGTATATATATATATATATGGAAGGAACAACAAGACTCGTCCGTATGCAAACATTACTAGTCAATGTTTTCGACATATTCTCATGTCATCTTCAGTACTATTATGAGAAATATATAGAATTAAAAACTAATTATGAAATTAAAACAATTTTAAATAGTGACAAATCACAAACATTCGTCAGATTTAATAATTATAATCAATCAAGAGACAGAAACTGGCACATCACAAAAATCACTTGTTCCATTACTATTATTATTATATATATATATATATATATATATATATATATGTATGAATTGGTACCCGGGTAGTTTAGTGCTTAAGCCAGAAGGTCGTGAGAGTGAGTCAGGGCCAAGAATGTGTGGGTCTGGTTTGAACAAATTTCACATTAAGCTGTATGTCTAATGTGGGGCAACATTCTTGACCTTTGTCAGGATGAACACTTGTGTAGAAGCTAAACTAAGATTACAGCTAAGATATATATATATATATATATATATATATATATATATATATTACGCTTAATGTGAAAAATTGCCTATTGTTGACATTAGGCAAGCCAACCATCTAATGTTAACATTATACAGGCCAAATTTCCGATTGTTGATATTTAGCAATTTTGTTACCTAATGTCAACATTAAGCAGATTTTCAACATTGAGTAAAGAAGTTTTTACAGATGTTGACAGAGGCTCGAATGCCTGTACTACATGCTATGACATTATTTATGTATGTTATTTCAAGCTCATAGTTATCAGAATACAAGGTTCGGTTAGGTTAGGTTAGGTTAGGTTAAGTGCAGCTGCCTCAGAAAAAAACTGTCATGCAAGTCAAGCTGCCACCCTGGAAATTCATGCAAAAACTCTTAAATATACTTTGGCTGAGAGACTAAATTTTACTTCTACTTTTTAATTACACTGGCCAACAAGTATTTTTCATCAGATATGCTGTAATTATAGATGGGCTAGATAGTTGTTGGGACGCTGATTCCAAATCTGTTTTCAATTTTCTCGAGCACGTCTAGTTTTCGAGATGAGACTGATCATTATATATATAGTAATAATATATATATATATATATATATTATATATAATATAAAGTACTATATATAATATAATATATAATACTATATATACACAATGTATAATAATCGTCCTTTATACATGTAGCGGAGTATTTATCGTTGCAGCTTAGGTTTAGGTTTTTGTTTTACCGTTTCTGTACCCTCATGTATGGCATTTTGTCGTTTCAACTTTGGCTTTCCGCAGATTGTCTTGTGGTATTTTAGGTGAGAGCAGTTGCTGACCATAAATTTGCGAACGTTGCACATGTACATTGTACACTCTTTATTCTTTGGCGTAACAATCACATGTCTAGTTGTGTGTTGCGTTTTGTTTTGTGTCGCCCACTTACACATTTTATTTTTTTAGATGATTTCATAAACCCACTCATTGATCATCATACCTCGAAAGTGTAAAAATCACCCTGACAATTCTATTACGTGTGCGGCTCGTTCGCGACTAAATCATAACGGCGTACAATCAGGATGGATCTTCGGAAAACTTACAGGTTATACTTCGGTTGTCCACTAGGCGACCAAACTAAGGCGGGGCGCCACATGTTATCTGTACCGCTTGTTCGAATGGATTACGTGACTGGTTGAACCAAAGGAAAAAAGTCGATGCCGTTCGCTATACCCATGATATGGAGGGAGCGAGAAGAAACCATCATGGCGATGTTACGTTTGCAATGTTAACATAAATGGATTCTCCGTGAAGAACAAGCATAACATCGTTTATCCGAACGTAGACTCCGCGACCAGACGACCCCTCACGATGACACGATGCCGATTCCGGTACCTCCACAGCATGGACTCGATTCTTAGAAGACGAAAGGGAATCCGACGAAAGTGCGATTGGCGGAGATGCGGGACCTTCGACCGATCTTGACTACACACCTGACGAAGAGCAATCGGAGCCCCAGAGGCTTACCAAAACGAGTTGAATGATCTTCATTAGAGACCTAGCCCTCTCCAAAGAGAAATCAGAAACTTCTCTCTTCGAGATCAAGCGAGAAACACTTACTTGAGAAGAACGTCCGAGTGTGTCACTATCGAAAACGAAACCATGACTTAGCGACATTCTTTACAGTAGACGGTCCGCTCTGCTATTGCCATGATATCAATGGACTTTTCGAGAACTTTGTCACAGGCACACAACACACCATCTGAGTGGCGCTTCTTCATTGATTCCTCAGAGCGAAGCTTAAAAGCGGTTCTCCTGCATAACGGGAACTTAAAGCCGTCCATCTAAAGGAGACGTACGATAACGTGAATATATTACTCGAAGCAATCCAATACAGCACTCATCAATCGAATATACTGTGGTGATCTCAAAGTCATTGGTATGTTAATGGGCATGTAAGGAGGGTTCACGAAATACTGTTGTTTCCTATGCCTATGGGACAGCCGTGCTGCCGCGGATCATTACATCAGACGTGACTGGCATCAAAAAAGCACATACGAGCCAGAACGGCAGTGTCCAGTGTGTTCCTTTAGTGATCCAAAGATTTTCCTGCCACCTCTCCACATTAAGCTCGGCTTAATGAAATTTTGTGAAAGCGATGGGTGAGGCGAATTCGAGAGGTTTTCGATACCTGTTGAGAAATTTGCAAACATCAGTGCCGCGAAATTGAAGGAGGGGAATCTTTGTAGGGCCCAAATCAGGGAGGTTCTGCAGGATGAAGGCTTTGAAGAAAGCCTCAATGCCTTACAACTAAAAGCATGGCAAGCTTTCAAATAGATTTGTGGAAACTTCTTGGGTAACCACAGTTTCCCGCATACAAAGATGGAGTTCAGAAACTACTCGATGCATATCAAGAAATGGGCTGTCGCATGTCCTTGAAAATACATTTTTTACATTCGCATCTAGATTTCTTTCCCGAAAACCTTGGCGCGGTGAGTGACGAGCAGGGGGAACGCTTCCATCAAGACATCCAGTCAATGGAAAATCGCTACCAAAGTTTCTGGAACGAAAGTATGTTGGCAGACTACTGCTGAATGTTGTACCGCGACGATCCGGACAAGGTTTACAAAAGAAAATCGTACTCGCAACGTTTTTAGGTTGGTGTACATTTCTTTTTATGAATAAAGTTGTACTTTCACGATAAATTGTGCTGAAATTAACATCAGTCATATTTCGATAATTAGATGTGCTAGAGGAAAACCGAAAACAGATTTGGAATCAGCGTACAAAACGCTCGATTTGTGTTGACCAGTGAATTATTGAGCCATTTCCTTGTCCAATATTTGTTGTGGTTTTAAATGTTTAAAACTATTTGTATGCAAAATGTGCTTTGTCCTGTTGAACAGATGTCTTCTGATTTAGAAATAAATTTTTTGTTCTTGAGAATATGTGAATATTTCTTCCATTATGCATAATGTGGAGCATTGCCAAGTATTTTCAGTATTATGTTATGCAGTATTTAAATCTAATGTTAACATTATTCAAAATTGTGCTTAATATTGACATTATCACCATTACTTTCAACATTAGGCGAGGCAAATTTCTAATGTAGACATTAGGCAAAATCTTGCCTAATGTCAACAGTCGGCAATTTTTCACATTAAGCGTAACAGATATATATAATTTAAATCAATGGAGAGGGGTGTTCAAATGACATATTTTGGTGTATAAAACACAATTCTGAAGAAAATATTTAATTCTGATAACCCTAACCTACATCATTTTGCAGTTGATTATTATTAAATTGTTGATTATTTTACTATTGTAGTTACCCCAGAATATGTCTTCTCACGTTTTCTATCATGGCTGCTCACGTTATCTCTCATAGAGCATTGTTCTAACTAATTCATATAAACACATATAATGTAATTCATATAATAATAATAATATTTAAATACTCAAATAAAAAGGTGTGCCATTCCACTTAATTGTAATTATCATACAGTTTGGTATATGAAATATTTTGACGGTTTTCTGGCGCGCATAAGGCCATTTTCTGAGCCACCTTTCTCAGAGGCTAGAATGTAACGTTTCAGAACATTCTAAAACGTTTTGTGAAATATTTGAAGTGACTCATGATTTATGAAGCTGTTTTACCACCTCGGCTTGCAGTGAGGGGATAGATTTAATGATTATCTACTGATATTTTTTTTGTTACTGTTCACATGTGAGTATTATTCTGTTATATTTTAGAAAAAGCTATTTCTACGCATATTATAGTGATACATTGAGCAAAATTTAATTAACAACTTTGATTTGAGCTAAAATTAGGTGGTTCATTTTTAGTACAACTGAGCAGTATGAGGCCTATTTCAATGTTCTAAAGAATATTTTTAGGATGTGTTTCTTTAGTTTTTTTAGAGTACATGAACAAATTATTTGCATTACAGACAACAGATAAATTAGCATTTTATAACATTTTGAAACCAAAAAAGCATAATGTGTTTAGCATTTGCAGATAAATTTGTTCTTGCCCATTTCAGTTCTTTTTTTAACCAAGAATTTTGCGCTGAAAAGAGTTAATACCTGTCTGTAGTGGATACTTAACTGTTGTATTATTGTTTTTATTTCAGTGTGAACTCATTAAGAAAATGGCTCAAGTCAGAACAAGGACGAAATCAAGTTCTCATCTGAGTAATCTTGTTGGCACTGGCCGGGAGCTGTTGGTGTCTGAACTGCCAACTGTGAGGGATATCCTGAGGTATGGCATCTACTTGAGGAAGCAAAGTGAAGATGACAGGAGGAACTACCCAGTGGACAAGCTGGTGAGTGACATCTACCCTGGTCTGATTTGTCAGTGGAGCAAAGCTAATGCTCTTTCAAGCCACCTGTTATCAATGAAAAAGTGACCATCATGTCCAAGCTCAAGGAGGTCTGGAATCAGGCAGTGAAGTTTTCTCTTGGGAAGGGCAAACTTGATGCCAAAGAGAGGTTCATTGTCAAGTTAGACAAGTTCTTTGATATTTTGACTTGCAAGTGTCAGATTACCAGTTGTGAGGGGGGAGGCTGTGAGGGCTGTGTTATCCAAGCCCACATTAACTGTTCCTGCAGCAGAGAGAAAAAGATTCCTGTGAAAGATCTTGCCTACATCAAGGGACAGAAAGAGAAGGTTGGAAGTAAGGGACCCCACCAAATAGGGGGTCCTGATCTACCAGAGCACAAGAGACAGGTGAGGACATTGAAAAGGCAGTGGATGGAAAGGAAGGCAGAGAAAAGGAGAAGGAGCAAGGAGGAAAGTGCTGCAGTAGCAGAGAAGGCAGCCAGGAAGGATGTTGAGATTTTCGGCAGATGGTGATGAGGATCTGGAATTGGAGAGAAGTGGTGATGAAGATGAGTTTGTTCCTGAAGTTGAGCTCTTCCCTCAAACTGACCCTGAGCCAGCAGCTTCGGCAAAGGTACAGAAAAACTATGATGAGATTCAAAACATTGCCCTTGCTAGTGTAAGGTATGGCATAGGGCTGAGGCCAACTGCAGCGATAGCAACAGCAGCTCTGATTGACGCAGGAATCATCACAGAAGACAATACAAGTAAAGTGATTGATAAGAGCAAGGTCAAGAGAGCACAGGAGTTGATGAGAGAGCGGGGGAACAGTTCGAGAAGAAGTGCAGGGAGGAGGGGGGGATCTCTTGCATCCTCTTTGATGGGCGGATTGACCTGACCAATGTGATGATGGAAGCTGAGGGCAGTGACCAATTTTTTCCCGCAAAGATCAAGGAAGAACACTATAGTGTTGTTAGTGAGCCTGGCAGCTACTATCTGTTCCACTTTACCCCAGAGAAAGCAACTAAAGAGGAGTCACATGCAGAGAAGATTGCTAAGGTCCTGTTTGCCTGGCTGAAAGAGAGGGGTTATGATAAGACCTTGTTGGCCATTGGAGGAGACTCAACAAATGTCAACACTGGTGTGAAAGCTGGAGTAATGCTGAAGCTGGAGCTGCACCTGGGGAGAAAGCTGGTCTGGTTGGTGTGCAACCTGCACACTGTTGAATTTCCCCTGCGCCATCTCATTGTTGACCTTGATGGCCCTACTCTGTCAGACAAAAAATTATCCGGGCCAATAGGAAAGCTCCTTGATTCTGCTACAGACTTTGATATCAATCCAAACTTCACCCGAATCTCTGTTGGCCCTCCACTGATCAAGCTTCCTGACAAGGTCATTCAAGATCTCTCAACTGATCAATACTGGCTATAAAATTGTCTGTGCAGTCAGGGATGGAGTACTTCCTGCAGGGCTGGCTCTGATAGAGATAGGACCAGTAAACCACAGCCGCTGGCTCACCACAGCGAACAGACTTCTCAGACTCTGGGTGTCAAAGCACGGACTTAAAGGAAAGAACCTGAAGATTCTGCAATTCATTGTCGAATTCATCATTGGAGTGTATTACCCATGTTGGTTCAACGTGAAGGTCAAGCACTCCTGGATCGAAGGGCCTAGGCACATCCTCTTTCAGCTGGACTGCCTCAAGTCTCAGAGAAAGGAGGTGCTGGATATTGTGATGCCAACTGTGAGAAGATCTGCTTGGTATGCCCACAGTGAAGTCATCCTCCAAACACTACTCTGCTCTGAGGATTAAAAGGAGAGGATTGAAGGGGTGGAGAGAATCTGGCCATCAGGGGAGAGGGGGACCCGGACACTCAGCTGGGGGACTCCTCTGTTAGGAGCAGAAGGACACCTGACATCAATTGTGATGCTTCCAGCATCGGTGACTTGATCAGCTGGTCAGAAGGTGTGTCAGAGCCACCTTCACCTGCTCTCTAAGCACCTAATTATATATACTGTGTGTGTGTATATATATATATATATATATATATATCTTTTTGTTCTTCCCCTTTTACTCTTCTTCTCGTGAAGGGGTGGGACAAACTGGAATTTGTTGCATTGGAAGACCATATCCAACCATGAACTTGCATTTGTATGCAACATTTGTAAACTTTTGGAATGCGTTGAGGCGAGGCTCATATTTCTCTGAACTATCAGTTATTTCATCGCTGTATTCGTTACAAACATCACACGTTAGTTTTGTTAAAAGGTTTCCTATTTCACCGATGAGTAATAAATAAATCAGTACTCTCTCTCTCTCTCTTCTCTCTCTCTCTCTCTCTCTCTCTCTCTCTCTCTTCAACAAATCGTTGGAGACGGGCCAGGCAGTGGCGTAGCGTGGGGTGTGCGGGGTGTGCGGACCGCACAGGGCGGCCACTTTGGAGGGCGGCCAATTTTGGCCAAGGCTGGCATTACGGTACGGTATGGTACGAAATACCATATTGTTTTCTATGTTTTAAATTGAATTATTAATTTTTTTTTTTATTGTCTATCATCACGGTTTCAATTTTCAGCATTATTACATTGTTCCTCAATCAATAAAATGTAAATCCTTTATATACGTGTGTTTGCTGTAGTGGAAGGTATGTTACGTTTAAGGAAGGGGGCGGCCAATTTGGCTACCGCACAGGGCGGCCAAAACCCACGAATCGCCACTGGGGCCAGGTGCCTGGTGACTGGAGGGAAGCCAACGTGACCCCTATCTTTAAGAAAGGGGATCACGAAAGTCCAGAGAACTATCGTCCATTAGTCACTTCAGTTGTAGGTAAATTATTAGAGGGGGTAATAGCTGATAGGGATCGTTGACCATTTGGATTCCTACAAGCTGCTTGGGGACTCTCAACACATGGGTTTAGACGGCATAAGTCGTGTCTCACCAACTTGCTCGAGTTTTTCTACGTCATGTTGAGTGAGTATGATAAGAGTAAGGCGATTGATATACTTTATCTCGACTTTCAGAAAGCCTTTGATAAGGTACCTCACAGCCGGCTAATGGCGAAAGTGCGCGTGCTGGGAATCGGTGGGGAAGTAGGTAGGTGGATTGAAAACTGGCTGAAGAATAGGCGGCAGAGGGTTGTAATTAAAGGGGCTAGTTCGGGTTGGGTCTTGGTCACTAGCGGGGTTCCTCAGAGTTCCGTTTTGGGGCCGTTGTTGTTTATCATTTACATAAATGATATAGACGGTGGCATCGTCAGTCGGATCGCCAAATTCGCTGATGACACCAAGCTTGGGGCCAATGTTGGGACGCCGGAGGCGATCGAGCAACTTCGTGCGGACATACTGTAGGTAGGATAGGAGAGTGGTCCGAAAAATGGCAAATGCCGTTTAACTTGGGTAAATGCAAGGTGATGCACATTGGCTACGCCAATCCCAAGTCGGACTACTCGATATTGGGGAGTAATATCGAGGTGACTGATTTGGAAAAGGACTTGGGTGTGCTAATCAGCAGCGACCTTAAATTTACGAAACAGTGCGTCGAGGTGGAAAAGAAAGCCCAGAAGCTGTTGGGTTATATCAGGAGGCAGTTTCAGTTTCGGAACAAGGAGATTGTGCTCTCTCTGTACAATTCCCTGGTTAGGCCGCACCTGGAGTATGCTGTGCAGTTCTGGTCGCCCACCCTCAGGAAAGATATTGAGAGGCTGGAGCGAGTGCAGGCGAGGGCCACAAAGTTAATCCCTTCCGTTAGGCATATGGGCTACAATCGACGCTTACGCGCCCTGAACTTGTTTTCGCTGGAAACTCGGAGGCTGCGCGGTCAACTGATCGAGGTTTTCAAGCTCTTACGCGGGTTCAACGACGTCGATTTTAGAAGCATGTTTAGTTTAAATGATAACCCAACTCGCAACAATGGTTGGAAGTTGGATTTGAAACGGTTTAGGACTAGTGTGTGTGGGAATTACTTTACGTATAAGATCTGTGACACGTGGAACAGATTACCTTCAGAAGTTGTGAACAGTTCCTCTGTGGATCATTTCAAGAAAAGGTTAGACCAAATCTTGCACACTATTTGAGTGTGTACAAAATTTTCTCTGGCACCCGTTGCCATTGGTACCTCCTCGGTATGGGCCGCAAGGCCTTTTGAGGTACTTCTTTTCCTTGTAACTCCTTGTAACTCTCTCTCTCTCTCTCTCTCTCTCTCTCTCTCTCTCTCTCTCTCTATGTATGTATACGAGGGGCGGTCAGAAAATAAGTTTACACGGCATATAATTTCGTAACTAAAGGATATACATTGATTATGTTTGTATCAGGTGAATTCGTTAATCATTGTTGGCAACACTGCACGTCGATTCGGCTGCTATCTACCGTACATTGGTTATACGAGTCAGTTGAACATGGCGGCTCGACTGGAACAGCGCCCTGCCCTACGGAGCAGTCCAGGATGTTTACGTTTAATGGCCGCTCGTAAACGTTCCAGTGTTGAACAATATGCAGCTGCATTGATTGTTGTGCCTTTTTGCATGAAGTCTACGAGCAAAACGCCTTTGTGGTCCCAAAACACGGTAACCATCACTTTGCCAGCGGACCTCACACTCTAGAACTGCTTTGATCGTGGGACTCAGGATGTTGAACGGTGATGAACCCATGTCTCGTCTCCTGTGACAATGCGCTCGAGAAATTCTTGACTACTGACAGACTAGGAATATCGTTGCAGAAATGACAGGGCACTGTTCCAGTCGAGCCGTCATGTTCAACTGACTCATATAACCAATGTGTGGTAGATGGCAGCCGAATCGACGTGCAGGGTTGCCAACAATGATCAAAGAATTCACCTGATACAAACATAATCAATGTAGGTCTTTAGTTACGAAATTATACGCCGTGTAACCATTCTCTTAATGCAGATTTTCCTTGTTTAATTCGAAAGTTAAACTTAGCAAGATTCATTTCATAGGTTTGTGTTCGATGTTGGTATGCTGAGAAAAACTCTCAAATCTCAACATTTTAAGTGTCTCCAATGTATGCCGGACACCATTATAGCCCCACGGGTGTTATTATTATTATTATTATTATTATTATTATTATTATTATTATTCGTTCCACTGAACATATTTTAACTAAATAAATAACCTAAAACAATAGTGAAAGTCGTTCATATTTCGTTTCTTTAAATAACATCGGGGATACAATGACTAACTGTACGACTGTTTTGACATACATCGAAGCTCCTTCTATCTTTCTATTTCATAAATAATAATAACGAAATTAACCAGCGTAAGGTTTATTTTATTCACCAATTAGGATTTTTTGATAACTCGAAGAAACAGAGGATTCAATCCTATATATACAGTACATGCAGTAAATTCTGCTCTAACCAACAGGATCAGGTCACACATCTGCAACAAATAATGCAATTGTACAGTATATATATATATATATATATATATATATATATATATATATATATATATATATATATATATATATATATATATATATATATATATATATATATATATATATATATAGGGTAGCAGAAAAGTCTTTAAGGATTTTATACATAGCCTACAAATAATTTGTTAATAATAAATAAATTCCAATGATATCACTGTAGTGTATGCGATGCTTTTCAAAGGAACTATAAAGGGCCAGGAATGATCCTCCTAGGCTAGAAGAGGAAGGCCCTAGGCCATAGCGCCAGTCAGCCCAATGTCAGTAAGAATGGAATACAGCAATAAAGAAAAAGTGTACCTTGCATCGTGGGCTATTTCTAATAATAATGGTGAACAAAGTTTGCGTTTATTTCAACAAAAATATAATAAACCACCACCATCAAATGCAACTACTCTTCGATACTGGAAGTTCAAACGTTTGGAAATAGGGAACCTGGTAAAAGATCATCCAAGAAGCGGAAGGCCAGTAACGGCGACAGCAGACAACAACACAGAAAATGTTATCGACACTTTTCAAGTCGATCCAACTCCTTCAACGAGAAAAGGCGCACAGGAATTGGGTATTTCCAAATTTTCAGTAGCAAAAACATTGAAATCACAGGGGTACCACGATCACAAACCCATTTACTCTCAGCTCATATACAAGATGCGTCTGCCAATAAACCTTTTCATTTCATTTCATATATGAAAATTAAACAGTTAAAATCGAACTTGAGTGAGAATAACAAAGGTATCCTGTCTGGAATTAATAATAAAAAGAATAAAAACTGTAAAAATAATAATAATAATAATAATAATAATAATATAAAAAAACAATAAATAATAATAATAATAATAATAATAATAAAAATAAAAACAATAATAATAATAATAATAATAATAAAAATATAATAATAATAATAATAAAAAAATAATAATAATAATAATTATTATTATTTTATCATTATTATGATAATACTACAACTACTACTAATATAATAAAGTTAATACTAACACTGGACAACAAATTATCATAGAACGCTTTTCCTGTTCCTCAAGTAAAATATGGTGATTGTGGTAGGTTTTTGCACGCAGAATATGAATATGGATGCGAGACGTTTCCATCACCCACAGTTTTTGAACAAATTGAATTTGAATTTTGTTTAAAAAAGAGGAATATGTAGGTATAATTGGCAGCATTAGAACTACACTTTTTGGGAGGTACTGGGGCCGAAGATGGTACTGTGGCACTGAAAATGGCCAAAATAGCAGTTAGATGAATTGCGTTTAATGGGGAAACCAGTGGTTTACCAGCAAATTGGAGGTAAGACTTGAAGCACTGGAATGGGAGTGTATATATACAGTATATACAAGGGCCACTCATTATATTTTGCTCCACCTTTTTTTTTCTTTCCAAGTTTCCTCGTAAGTTCCAGAAATTTTGTACACAAGTAGTTACATATAATACCTTTTTTTACAAGTTTTTATTCCTTGCTGGTAAAAGTCCGCTGGGTTCCACTGGAGCCACCTCTTATCCTCCTCAACAACCTCATCGTCACTCTGAAACTTTCTTCCACGAATAGCATCCTTCATTGGCCCAAACAAATGGAAGTCTGAAGGTGTCAGATCCGTATAGAGCAGTGGTTCCCAAACCCATGGTCGCGACCCAAATGAGGGTCGCGAATGTGTTCCTGAGGGTCGCTTTGAAAACCTCCCGTATTCGAAATTTTAGACCCAACTTAAGGATAAGCCCATTCTGACTCGGGAAGCTGAAAAAGCTCTTCTCCCTTTTCCAACAATATATCTTTGTGAACAAGGATTTTCAGGTCTTGTTGCAATCTAAGACTAAAGCAAGGAACCGCGTGGATCCTCAGCATGACTTGCGTTGTGCTCTGTCCATCAACATAAAACCAAACATAGAGGAGCTTACCCACAAAATGAAGCAGTACCATGGTAGCCACTAAGAGAATCTTTGATTGTGTAATAAAGTCTCATTTTCATGTAAATTTGTTTTTCATTTTGTCCAATTAAAAACTCTTTGAAATTCATTATGTGTTGGTAATTAATTCAATCAAACTATATGATATAAACACAACGTATCAAATTGATTGGTCATTAACACTGCATGTACCAGCGTTTAGGGGGGTCGCCAGGCCAGGACAATATTGTATTCAGGGTCGCCACCATAAAAGTTTGGGAACCACTGGTATAGAGGGTGGGGTAACAGAGTCAAGCGCATTTTTGTGATGGCCTCTCTTGTTTGCAGACTGTTGTGTGGTCTTGCGTTGTCGTGCAAAAGAAGCATGTCTTCCAGTTTTCTCTCCGGTCGAACTCGCTTTATACGTCTCTGGAGTCTCTGAAGGGAGCAATATATGCCTCTGAGTTGATTGTGTGTCCTTTCTTCATAATGTCCACCAGAATCACCCCTTTCATGTCCCGGAAGATGGTGGCCATAACCTTTCCTGCAGAGGGAGCCATTTTGAACTTTTTTTTGCGTGGGGAGTCTACGTGATGCCACTCCACGGATTGGCGTTTTGTTTCAGGTTCAAAGTGGTGTACCCAAGTCTCATCCCGTCACAATTTGTGGAAGGATGTCATCCCCTTCTGTCTCGTATCGAACCAACGACTCAGAAGCAATTTCTTTTTTTGGGGCGCTTTGTGATCTTCAGTCAGTTGGCGAGGAACAAACCGTGAACACACTTTTGAGTTATCCCAGTTGCTGAATTATCGTAGTCACACTTCTTTCACTAATTCCTAGATCCAGTGATAGCTCCTTGTATGTGACGCGCCGATTTGATCGAATGATGCTGTTAGCACGTTGCACAGTGTGAGATGTCACAGTCGATGCTGGGCGACCGCTGCGTGGCTCATCATCGAGGCTGGCTCTCCCTCTCTCCGATGATCTCACACGTTTAGACCAACGTCCAACTGTGCTTCGATCAACAACAGCATCTCCGTAAACGTTTTGTAGACGTTTGTGAATATTTCCAACTGTTTCCTTCTCTGCGGTTAAGAACTCGATAACAGCTCTCTGTTTACGACGCACATGACTGTCAGACGCCATTTCCAAACTGCGTTAACCATCGGTTTTATATAAGGGTGTTTAGAAGTGTTTTTATACAAGGAGGGGAAGTTCAAACTGGAAAAATCCGGTTATGTGAAGCACAGAAGCTCAAACTTACGGCCCAAAAGACATTTCAACCCCATGGTCTATTATTTAGCTAAGAAAAAAGAGTGGGGCAAAGTATATTGAGTGCCCCTAGTATATATATACATATAACTATATATATATATATATATATATATATAATATATATATATATTTACACACATACACACACACAGGGTGTTTCATAACATGTGGGATGCACTTTCAGGATGGATTTAGGACCTGAAAACAATGAAACAAGTGTGTATATATATATATATATATATATCAAAGCTATTGACTTCTCCTTAGGGAACCGGAGCTTACAGATGAAAAAAGGATCAACACAACGGCAAACATTTTCATTTATTTGTACATCAGACGTTTCGACTGATGATGACAAAAGATTTGTCGAAACGTCTGATGTACAAATAAATGAAAATGTTTGCCGTTGTGTTGATCCTTCTTTTCATATATATATATATATATATATATATTATATATATATATATATATATATATGGCCAAAATCGCTTTGTTTCCGAGTTACAGCCCGTTTTGTGTTCCAGCAATTCTTTCCGCAAACTGTTTACAAACACTGTTTGCCGACAATGTTTGTGAGTGTGTACGAGACTTATTTCATGTATGGCCTTGCCGATTGTAATGTTTCATACACTCTATGATATGTTTCAGTTTGACTGGACTAACACAGGGTATTGTTGCTTTCAGTGGTGATGAACCACGTACGGAAGCCTAGTCAGTACTTTGACCCTAAGTACTTGGCAAAGTTGCTGCGAGCTGCTCGTACCTTGAAATGAGCGTATGGGCGGAGTGGTGCTCTGTGTAAAAAATGTTTAATTCTTCATACTTCACTTCCATATTTATGGGATGAATTTCACAATTAAATATGTAAAATGAATGAATGATGCAAACCTACAAGGAAAAAATAAATGATTCCAAGGCCTTTCGTGTATTCAGAAGTACACCTCGTCAGGGAATGAAGGGAGAAGGCGAGATGACAAAAATATATACATGTGTACAACGGGACAGAAAAATGAAAAGATTAAACTAAACTAAAAAAGTTTTATTTATAACCTAATAAGTTCAATATGAGGCGCTTTTGTGGCTCCCTTTGAGGTTACAACATTCCTGAATGAGCTATTGCCTGATAGTTAGATCGGGCGTGGGGGACCCATTCCTTGGCCGGCTTGTTAGCCCGGTCTAATCCCCCTTGACTTCTTCCTCTGGGGTTATGTCAAAAATGAAGTTTTTGTTCTACCAATGGCAACAGGTTTGGAACATTTGAAGGAAAGGATACGTTAGAAAAATTCAGTATGATATGCTACAAAATGTATGGAGGGAAACAGAATACCACTTTCATGTCTACAGAGCCACAAAAGGAGCTAATATTGAATTGTAATAGCTTGTAAATAAAACTTTTTGAGTTCTTCCTTATTTGTATATCTTGCTTTTTGCTGTAGCTTTGTTAGTTTTTTCATAATAAATGTTTAAAATCGGGAAGATCATTTGTAATCACCCGGTATATATATATATATATAATAATATATATATTATATATATATATTATATATATATATACCGTATATACTCGAATATGTAAGGTGTTCCCAGAAATGTCCCTATTTTTATTTTCCTGTCATTTTATAATAGATGTATGATATATTTTATTATTGGGATTTCTTCTTCAGAAAGGTAACAGCTGGGGTTTTTATTCAACATATATCATACGATATACTGTACTTATACATATATACATATATACCTATATACTCTACTTATACTGTACATTTCTAATCTTTCATTACTTAATAACTAATAAATATTCTGTATTAAAAACCATTGTTTCACCACTTCATACTTAAAGCAATAACTTTCCTAATTTCGTAGAAATTAGAAAATTACGATACCGATAACTAGGGTATAGTTTTGCAAACCTCCTGACATTTTTTTGTAGGTTATACAGGGTGTACATAAAGTCAGGATCTATTTTTGTGAAATAATAATTTTTTTCTATTTTTCTTTTCAGAAGCCCTTAGAATGAATACAGAAGAGCGTGTGGCAATAGTAATTTGGCGAATCGAGGGAAAGAAATACCATGACATCAGAGAGAAGTTTAGAAGGAGATTTCATAAGCCGGGGCCATTAGACAAGACAATACGAAAATTGGTGAACACAAATTTAAACGAACAGGATCTGTAAATGATGAAGCAAGATCAGGACGACCGTGTATGTCAGATCTTACCGTGAATGCAGTACGCGGAATTATCACTGAGGAGCCACGTACGTCCGTTCGTGCTGCATCACACAGACTCGGCCTCCCGACGTCATCTGGTGCACAAAATTCTGAAAGTTAATTTGCAGAAGAAAAGCTATCATTTGCAGGTTTTACATGATTTACATGAGGAAGATTTCCCTCGACGAAGTGCTGTGTGTGCTGATCTCGTAGAACAAATCTGGAGTGATAATTTAATGGACAACATTCTCTTTAGTGATGAAGCCACTTTCCATACGTGTGGAAAAGTAAATTGCCATAACTGTCGAATTTGGGCAGATGAAAGACCGAATGATTTCGTCCAAAAGTGGGAAAGAGACTCACCTAAAGTTAATGTCTGTGGATGGTTTAACAAAATCTAAGGTTTATGGTCCTTTTTTCTTGCTGAAGCTACAGTTACGGGGCTTATTTATCTGGACATGTTGCAGCAATTCCTTGAACCTCAGCTGATTGGGGATAGGATTGTTAGTACCGTCGTCTATCAACATGATGGTGCTCCTTGTCACTATGCCAAAATTGTTGCAGGATTATCTAAATGGACGTTTTCCAAATCGCTGGATCGGACGCGGAAGCAACAGACCTTGGCCAGCGAGATCACCAGATTTAACCCCTTTAGATTTCTTTGCATGGGGCTTTATCAAATCGCACGTCTATCAGACGAAGCTTACCCACAAAATGAAGCAGTGGTAGCCACTAAGAGAATCTTTGATTGTGTAATAAAGTCTCATTTTCATGTAAATTTGTTTTTCATTTTGTCCAATTAAAAACTCTTTGAAATTCATTATGTGTTGGTAATTAATTCAATCAAACTATATGAATATAAACACAACGTATCAAATTGATTGGTCATTAACACTGCATGTACCAGCGTTTAGGGGGGTCGCCAGGCCAGGACAATATTGTATTCAGGGTCGCCACCATAAAAGTTTGGGAACCACTGGTATAGAGGGTGGGGTAACAGAGTCAAGCGCATTTTTGTGATGGCCTCTCTTGTTTGCAGACTGTTGTGTGGTCTTGCGTTGTCGTGCAAAAGAAGCATGTCTTCCAGTTTTCTCTCCGGTCGAACTCGCTTTATACGTCTCTGGAGTCTCTGAACGGGAGCAATATATGCCTCTGAGTTGATTGTGTGTCCTTTCTTCATAATGTCCACCAGAATCACCCCTTTCATGTCCCGGAAGATGGTGGCCATAACCTTTCCTGCAGAGGGAGCCATTTTGAACTTTTTTTTGCGTGGGGAGTCTACGTGATGCCACTCCACGGATTGGCGTTTTGTTTCAGGTTCAAAGTGGTGTACCCAAGTCTCATCCCGTCACAATTTGTGGAAGGATGTCATCCCCTTCTGTCTCGTATCGAACCAACGACTCAGAAGCAATTTCTTTTTTTGGGTCGCTTTGTGATCTTCAGTCAGTTGGCGAGGAACAAACCGTGAACACACTTTTGAGTTATCCCAGTTGCTGAATTATCGTAGTCACACTTCTTTCACTAATTCCTAGATCCAGTGATAGCTCCTTGTATGTGACGCGCCGATTTGATCGAATGATGCTGTTAGCACGTTGCACAGTGTGAGATGTCACAGTCGATGCTGGGCGAACCGCTGCGTGGCTCATCATCGAGGCTGGCTCTCCCTCTCTCCGATGATCTCACACGTTTAGACCAACGTCCAACTGTGCTTCGATCAACAACAGCATCTCCGTAAACGTTTTGTAGACGTTTGTGAATATTTCCAACTGTTTCCTTCTCTGCGGTTAAGAACTCGATAACAGCTCTCTGTTTACGACGCACATGACTGTCAGACGCCATTTTCCAAAACTGCGTTAACCATCGGTTTTATATAAGGGTGTTTAGAAGTGTTTTTATACAAGGAGGGAAGTTCAAACTGGAAAAATCCGGTTATGGAAGCACAGAAGCTCAAACTTACGGCCCAAAAGACATTTCAACCCCATGGTCTATTATTTAGCTAAGAAAAAAGAGTGGGGCAAAGTATATTGAGTGCCCTAGTATATATATACATATAACTTATATATATATAATATATATATATATATATATATATATATATTTTACACACATACACACACACAGGGTGTTTCATAACATGTGGGATGCACTTTCAGGATGGATTTAGGACCTGAAAACAATGAAACAAGTGTGTATATATATATATATATATATATATATCAAAGCTATTGACTTCTCCTTAGGGAACCGGAGCTTACAGATGAAAAGAAGGATCAACACACGGCAAACATTTTCATTTATTGTTACATCGACGTTTCGACTGATGATGACAAAAGATTTGTCGAAACGTCTGATGTACAAATAAATGAAATGTTTGCCGTTGTGTTGATCCTTCTTTTCATATATATATATATATATATATATATTATATATATTATATTTATGGCCAAAATCGCTTTGTTTCCGAGTTACAGCCCGTTTTGTGTTCCAGCAATTCTTTCCGCAAACTGTTTACAACACTGTTTGCCGACAATGTTTTGTGAGTGTGTACGAGACTTATTCATGTATGGCCTTGCGATTGTAATGTTTCATACCTCTATGATATGTTTCAGTTTGACTGGACTAACACAGGGTATTGTTTGCTTTCAGTGGTGATGAACCACGTACGGAAGCCTAGTCAGTACTTTGACCCTAAGTACTTGGCAAAGTTGCTGCGAGCTGCTCGTACCTTGAAATGAGCGTATGGGCGGAGTGGTGCTCTGTGTAAAAAATGTTTAATTCTTCATACTTCACTTCCATATTTATGGGATGAATTTCACAATTAATATGTAAAATGAATGAATGATGCAAACCTACAAGGAAAAAATAAATTCCAAGGCCTTTCGTGTATTCAGAAGTACAACCTCGTCAGGGGAATGAGGGAGAAGGCGAGATGACAAAAATATACATGTGTACAACGGGACAGAAAAATGAAAAGATTAAACTAAACTAAAAAAGTTTTATTTATAACCTAATAAGTTCAATATGAGGCGCTTTTGTGTCTCCTTTGAGGTTACAAAATTCCTGAATGAGCTATGCCTGATAGTTAGATCGGGCGTGGGGGACCATTCCTTGGCCGCTGTTAGCCCGGTCTAATCCCCCTTGACTTCTTCCTCTGGGGTTATGTCAAAAATGAAGTTTTTGTTCTACCAATGCACAGGTTTGGAACATTTGAAGGAAAGGATACGTTAGAAAAAATTCAGTATGATATGCTACAAAATGTATGGAGGGAAACAGAATACACTTTCATGTCTACAGAGCCACAAAGGAGCTAATATTGAATTTTGCAGCTTGTAAATAAACTTTTTGAGTTCTTCCTTATTTGTATATCTTGCTTTTGTGCTGTAGCTTTGTTAGTTTTTCCATAATAAATGTTTAATCGGGAAGATCATTTGTAATCACCCGGTATATTATATATATATATATATATATATATATATATAATATATATATATATATATATATATACCGTATATACTCGAATATGTAAGGTGTTCCCAGAAATGTCCCTATTTTTATTTTCCTGTCATTTTATAATAGATGTATGATATATTTTATTATTGGGATTTCTTCTTCAGAAAGGTAACAGACTGGGGTTTTTATTCCACATATATCATACCGATATACTGTACTTATACATATATACATATATACCTATATACTGTACTTATACTGTACATTTCTAATCTTTCATTACTTAATAACTAATAAATATTCTGTATTAAAACCATTGTTTCACCACTTCATACTTAAAGCAATAACATTTCCTAATTTCGTAGAAATTAGAAAATTACGATACCGATAACTAGGGTATAGTTTTGCAAACCTCCTGACATTTTTTGTAGGGTTATACAGGGTGTACATAAAGTCAGGATCTATTTTTGTGAAATAATAATTTTTTTCTATTTTTCTTTTCAGAAGCCCTTAGAATGAATACAGAAGAGCGTGTGGCAATAGTAATTTGGCGAATCGAGGGAAAGAAATACCATGACATCAGAGAGAAGTTTAGAAGGATTTCATAAGCCGGGGCCATTAGACAAGACAATACGAAAATTGGTGAACAAATTTAAACGAACAGGATCTGTAAATGATGAAGCAAGATCAGGACGACCGTGTATGTCAGATCTTACCGTGAATGCAGTACGCGGAATTATCACTGAGGAGCCACGTACGTCCGTTCGTGCTGCATCACACAGACTCGGCCTCCCGACGTCATCTGTGCACAAAATTCTGAAAGTTAATTTGCAGAAGAAAAGCTATCATTTGCAGGTTTTACATGATTTACATGAGGAAGATTTCCCTCGACGAAGTGCTGTGTGTGCTGATCTCGTAGAACAAATCTGGAGTGATAATTTAATGGACAACATTCTCTTTAGTGATGAAGCCACTTTCCATACGTGTGGAAAAGTAAATTGCCATAACTGTCGAATTTGGGCAGATGAAAGACCGAATGATTTCGTCCAAAAGTGGGAAAGAGACTCACCTAAAGTTAATGTCTGGATGGGTTTAACAAAATCTAAGGTTTATGGTCCTTTTTTCTTTGCTGAAGCTACAGTTACGGGGCTTATTTATCTGGACATGTTGCAGCAATTCCTTGAACCTCAGCTGATTGGGGATAGGATTGTTAGTACCGTCGTCTATCAACATGATGGTGCTCCTTGTCACTATGCCAAAATTGTTCAGGATTATCTAAATGGACGTTTTCCAAATCGCTGGATCGGACGCGGAAGCAACAGACCTTGGCCAGCGAGATCACCAGATTTAACCCCTTTAGATTTCTTTGCATGGGGCTTTATCAAATCGCACGTCTATCAGACGAAGATTGCGAGTCTTGAAAACTTACGTACACGTATACGAACTGCAGCAGATAACATAACCCCGCAAATGCTCCAGAATGTGTTTAGAAATGCTGCGGAACGATTTGAGCTGTGCAAGGATACTGATGGGCGTCACGTCGAATCCTACTCTTAATTATTTAATAAATGTTACCACTTTATCATTTTATGATTGAATTCCATATAATTTCCAAGTGCTTCACAAAAATAGATCCTGACTTTATGTACACCCTGTATAAAAGACAGGACCTATTCTACCAAGCTTAAGAACTTGAAGACCTAAAGACTAAAGTGTATAAGGTAATCAAAAACATCTCAGCTGAGCTATTTCCAAAATTGTTAAAAATTTGTGTAAGGTTGAAATGACGATTACAATGAACATGTTGTTAAATTAAGGTTAATAAACTCCTATGTTTTACCTATTGCGTTTGTCTTTGTGTCTATATGCCTTTTTCTGGCTCCGAACAGTTATTTAAAAATAGGGGAATTTTTTGGAGACATCTGGTATATACTGGCGACAGAATCATTCTTAGGGAATCGAATTTTAATAAGGAACAAAAAGACAAAGACGATGGCTCCAAACATTTATCACAGACGTTTCGACCCAGAGCAAGGGTCATCATCAGTGAAAGGTTAAGTGAAAAAAGTAAATAAAAAGCAAATATAGTTAAAACGAGGATATAAAGTGAGACAGTAATACAAAATAATTAAAACACTGATGAGGGAAATGCAATGTTAAAAATGTAAAAATAAAAAGCTTACCCAAAATGAACAAGATAACGGATCAAAGGAGACGGAAGAAATGAATAGAGAGGAAAAAAGCGAGAAGAGAGAAGGGCAGATAAGATGAGTAATTTAACGGATACATTTTGGGCACTCAAGGAAGAGGTCAGATCTTTAGTATAGAAAGACTCGGTGTTTTTTCTATCAAGTAGGTTGAAAAAATAAGATAGAGAAATGATTAATATTTATTGTCCTCAAGTTTCATACTTATAATCATATCATCACACTTGATGACAAAATTAATTACTTTCTTCGGTCTTTACAAACGAAAAATATATTAACTGATTTTATAACCAACTTCTTAATTCCGATACCGCTCCGGGGGCTTTCCAAAAACTTTTAAAAAGGGTCTACCTATACGTCCTATTTTCCGAGCCATAAATTCCCTTGATTATAAACCGGCTAAGTTTCTTATTCTCACTACTGATCCTCTTACTTGTAACCAATATACTCTCAAAGATTCCTTTGCTTTTGGTGAATTTATTCGTTCTTATATCTCTACCAACTGCTTCGTGACCAACTTCGAGGTTGAGTCTCTCTTTAACAATGTTTCTGTCCTGAGTTGTACCTCAACCACAAGTTCATTAAAATACTCTTTAGATCTGTCGTGTATTTGCTCAGTTTGCACTAATACATTGCCAGTCTTATTCATATTACCAGTCATACCACCAAGCTGACATTTGCGCTTTCCCAATTCTTTCCAGAATAACTTTTTATTCTCCACATACTCTTCATTCTTCTTCCTTCCCAAATCTTAATCTATTCTCTTTTTGTTTCTTCTTAGTGAGTTCTTACAACTCGTTTAACCCTTTTACTGCGGCGTAACTAAATGTAGTCTGCCTGAAATATGACGTACAGTATGCCGAATGTAATTATGTATGGTGTCTAATAGGTCTAACATTTCTTGCATTCTCAGCACAGCTCACTACATCTCCTTTCATCACTGTCAGGCTGCTTTGTAACATTCTTTCACTGCATTTGTTTTCACCTCATCGTTCAATCATACATTCGCCTTACCCTTCACTCTATTTCGTACGCACCACATACATCAAATGCTGTCTTCACTAAGCATTATTTATACACATTCCACATACTCTGTACATCCATGTATTTATCATCTATCTCTCCAAAGGATTTGCTCTAATCTTCTGTCATCTGTTGTTGCTTCATTCGAATTCTGCCTTTCAACTTTTATTCTCCATATTCGTCCACTCTCTCTCTCTCTCTCTCTCTCTCTCTCTCTCTCTCTCTCTCTCTCTCTCTCTCTCTCTCTCTTTTAAAACGCCAATCAATTTAAATTTACGCAGTCTAGTCATATGGTATGACAAACTTTCACTCAACCTTCGCACAGTTTTTGTATCACATACATCTCTCTCTCTCTCTTTCTCTCTCCCTACTATATATATTTATGAATGTCCTTGTGCTAGAAGTACATATTTATAACCCACAGACCTCCTCCCGCATAATTCTTTTATTTTATCATCATTGTCATTCATTCCGGGTCACTCCAAGCTCACGGCTAACTCCCACATTTCCATTTATATTACCCATTACATTCGCTCTATACATTCCCTAAGCTGCCACCCACATCACTTATCATATTCCAGGAATCATCCTTTTCTTCTACACATTCATCATCGCATGGCGCATATGTTACAATCACTGCTTTCACTCTCTTGAACTTAAACTTAACACATTTATATTCCTTCATAAATTTATGCCACTCATCCCTCATTAGGAAAGAAACACCCCCGTTTACCTCTTCCTCTTTCCTTCATACCCAATCTCACGCCTTTTATTTCTTCCTCTACAATATTTTGTAAGTCAAAATTCAAACAAATTTAAAAAGGTAAAAAAAGTCATGAAGGTCATGAGCGCATTTGAGTCAGTATTCTATTTTTTTGTCTGAAGTTTTATATTATACCGATACCTTCCCGTACATATAACAGGAACAAATTATTTTTCTTTTTTAAGTTTTAATAGTTTATCAAAAATTTATTTTTTGTATTCACTGAGTGATTCATTAATATATGTACAGGGTGTCCGAGAATTATCTGTACAATTTTTGGCTGTTATTAAAAGTCAACCATGAAGTGTAGAAATTCTAGTTTGTCCCATTTTACAGAGAATCTCATTAAGTTTTTTCTGATACCAAGTTTTGACAAGTTTTTTAGAAATTCCAGTGTGTCCGAACATTATCTGTAGAATTTCATCTTTTAATAAAATTCTTGATAACACACGTAAAATTCTTAAACAAGTTTATTTAGAATCTGTATTTTCAAAAGTTTCTTTTATTAAAGTAACGTTGTTACAAACATTCGATATGTGCACCATTAGTGATTCGCAAAACATCCAATCGATAATCCAAATGTTGCCATGTACGCTGCAGCATATCCACATCAATTCGCTCAATAGCAGCTATGATTCTTGCTTTTAAATCATCAATGTCTGTCACCCGCGTACATTTCTAAAAAACTTGTCAAAACGTGGTATCAGAAAAAACTTAATGAGATTCTCTGTAAAATGGGACAAAACTGGAATTTCTACACTTCATGGTTGACTTTTAATAACAGACAAAAATTGTACAGATAATTCTCGGACACCCTCTATATACTGTATTAGGTTTGATATTTGTAACTGCACTTCTATTTCTGATTTCCACAGCCGGTCACTCCATTTCAATTTTATGATTCTTTTGCCAGTGTCATTATTATTTTTCCCGACTCGATGTGCCTCCGTTATGACATTTTCAGGAATGTTTATACGGAGGTTTTCTTTGATGGTATTTCTGACAATTTAAGTGGCGTTTTCACTTGGGGAACCTTGAGAAACTCCAGGTCCACCGATAAAGCATAGCTTTTTGTAAGGCTCCTCTTTGAGGTCGGTGTTTAACTTCTCATTTTCTATTGCTTGGTTTTGTATTCGATCTTCCATAATGGATATTCTCTCATTAAGAGCGTTTATACATTGTTTAGTTCTTTGTTTTCTTCTTCTAATTTGTTTATTCTTTCATTCTTTTCTGTTAAACAGTTTAAGATAAAAAATAGGTACGATTCCATATATAAAGTTAATTGTTTATTATCACCGGTAAGCGTCTGGTATTCCCGCCTTTTATTCGCACTGGATTCCTCGATCCGTTGATGTGAAGGGAGAAGACATACTTCTCTCCTGTTCCCTCATGGAAACTCCTGAAGATGAGGGAATGGGGAATGCTTGTGGTTGTTTTTGTTGTTATTGTTGACTTTTTTTTCTTTTTGACATTTTTGTAAAATTTATTCACTTGAAATTTAGATATTTGTTGATGTCAAGACAGCTGTCCCGACAAAACCTGGCCAAGTGCACCCCTTTTGCATCGTCATTATGCGTCTAACATTCCGCGCTGCCAGACAAGCCCACAAAACTTCGAAGGGTAGTGTTGGCAGGCGCGCTCCTCAAATCCGAGGATTCGTGGTCACTCGTAAAAGAGCATTTCTTTTCAGAAATGGGATTCCACCGCTGTCTCCAACCCTGTTACGCACCGGGAGGCAAAGGACATAACCACATCTCTTGGGAGTCCTTTCACGACACGCATAAGGAAGGCGACGAATCAGTTCTTACCCCGTATCAAAACTTTTAATAACGCAGATTTCTTAACTGAAATTAAAATATGATTTTATTTCCTGCAATTATGAATTAAAATTAAATTTCAACAAAAATTTTTGTGCATCATTTGGTAAAATCCGTTTTTTTTTTTTTTATTGATCTTAGATACTTTGACAAAAGCGTTATTAATATATTTTGCATGTTCACATCCTGAAAATCTGGGGACATTTTTTCCTGGTTTGTTTTGGCCAGAAATTTGTCCAGTATCTCAAAAATTCCAAACAAGAAATTTTTTTCCAGTGAAACAAAATCGTCCGTTGCCTCACGTCTTGTAAGTATTATGAAACATTTTGACCCAAATAAGAATCAAGCATGAGCATTCCAACCATTTGTACTGATTCTTTTTCCGCTGCCAAAAGACGTTTAAACATTGTTCAATGTTATTTGTGCTTTTATTTTTAGTGTAATTTGTATTTTGCATTCACTATGCTTATTTTTGCAAAAGCGAGGTACTGACTTTTAAAATCTAGATATCTAAAAATCTAATTAACCAAGTCTAATTTAAGTTACCTAACTTTAATGTCAACGAACCGGGAAGGGCGTGAAAAGTGTTTTAAACGCAAGTGAGGGCTCGAAGGATGGTTTCTGTTCTTAAATAGTGAAGTAGACTACTCACTAATCCAGCCTAATAAACCAAACTAAACCTCATCTAATCTAACCTAGCATAACTTAACCTAATCAGGGCTAACATTTATTTTTCCGAGAGTAAAAATGTTTCTAGATTTTTTATGAATTTTTTAATGTTCCGAGGTACCAAAAGTGTTACTTCACAAAAAAATATTACCCCACTTCATCCGAATTATCACACATCAGATCTCACATTTGCCTGACATTTTTGATGCTAGTGGAAACTTAATAAGCGATCAGAAACAACTAGCGACGGTATTAAATGACTGCTTTGTTCAAGTGTTTACAAGAGAAGACTTATCGAACCTACCAGAAGCACGATCTATGTTTAACCTAAATGGTAAATTAATGTTACCGCAGTATATGAAGAGGAGATTTTGCATTACATAAATGAATAAAAATTGTTAAATCGCCAGGAATTGAAAAACAATTAATACCTCTTCTATTTAAACTTTTAACAAATGTTGGAGGAGGGAATTGTACCGTCTGACTTCAAGTTAGCACATGTCACTCCGATTTTTAAAAAAGGGGGATAAAAAAACTTGTGGCCAATTATACAACGATTAGCTTAACTTTGATTGTAGGTTAAGTTTTAGAATTAATAATACATGATAGGATAGTTGATCATCTTGAAAGTTATAATGTAGTTAGAAACAGTCAACACGGCTTCCGTAAACAACGTTCGTGTCTAACCAATTTATTGGAATTCTTTCACAACATTATAAATATATATGATTAACATATAGCGGTGGGTGTTGTGTATTTAACGATTACTCAAAAAAAATTAGGCGCATGGTATTAGGGGTGACGTATTAAAATCAGAGTTAGCACCAAAGTGGATAACCAACTTTTTCCCACCCGGATTAAAAAAAAAAAAAAAATTTTTTAAAAATCCAGTATTTTGTTCACGTTAATGGGTTTTTTCATATATTACTTTTATTATAATATTTCTTTCAAAATTAAAATCCTCTGTTCACTGAAAGTGAAAGAGTGGAGTTTTACTATTAAATAGCTCCTAAATGAAATAAGTAAACAAAACTCTCTTTGCATCATTTGCATTAGAACATTCCCCTCCTATTTCTTATTCTTATTATTTCATTTAGAAGCTATTTAATAGCAAGACTTTCTTACTTTGATTTTGTCCGGTCACCCCGGTTTACGGTAATAATAATAATAATGACCAATATTGGGTTATCATTGTGTATTTTGGTGCATTTTGGGGTATTTTTTCTGGGGTTTAATGTTACCAAATTTAACTACCGGTACAGAAATCAGATGAGAGAAAGTGATAACAAAATTGACTTTTAGTTGAGTACAGTTTTAGCCAAAAAAAAGAAAAGAAAACCCAGTAGTATGAAATTCACATGTTCAAACACGTGAGATGATGATCTTGTTTAAACTTATACTGTACACTGCACACAGTGTTTCCACTTTAGGGTAAAATACCCCATTTTAGGGTAATCGGACCATCTTTAGGGTGAAATTTAGGGCGAACATGAATTTCACGAAATCTAGGGTAATCAAGGATATTTTAGGGTATTTTACTCATATTTTAGGGTAATCGCAGTACCAGCAGGAACTAATAAATAAATATCGATAAATTATACATAAATTTAATGTATAATCAAACGATTGCAGTTTGATTACACTGTTTGAATGCAGTGATTCTGGCGAAAGCTGCCAGAATTGTGCGTGACGATATCTTCCGTTTTAAAGGGTTCAACTTCGATGCTTCATTCCCATCTGGATGCCAGCAGGACTCAGTCCCAACAACTCTCAAATCCCTGGTAGCCATGCTTCTGAAAGGAGCCGACCTCAAGGATCAGGATTCTGCAGACTCCCGGTCATGCCTCACGGTCTCGCAAATGATCCTATTTAACTGCAAGAAGAGGGGTCCAACTACCATGAAGGGAGCGGCTACTGCAACTGCCAGGTCTCGACATTCGTTGGAGCATGAACCACCCTTGCCCTTCTACCTTGGACTAAATGTTCACACGCAAACCAAGTCCAAGAAGTTGATAACACAGCTGTACACTTTTGGCTTGAGTGTAAGCTATGATCTGGTACTTCTACTTGAGAATCAACTGGCTACTGCTGTCTGTGAGAACATCAACGACAAAGTTTCTGTGAGTCCTGCCCAGCTACGCAAAGGCCTCTTTACCGTTGGTGCATTGGACAACTTGGATCACAAGCACCACAGCCAAAGGTTTATTCCACGGTACAGGCATCAGCCTCTTTCAGTTCCCTACCAAGTCCAATATGGGACACTCTCACGATGGGATACGGCTGCCCTCTTCAGAAACAAAGAAGAACCATTTGTTGCTTGACAGCTTCACCACTGTGCTCGCTGTTGCACTCAAGACAAAAAGTGTGGCTGTACTCAAGACATCCAATGCTGTCAAAGCTGTAGAGGGACGTCTGGAGGGAGCACGAGAGAAAGAAAAATGTTAACTGGAGCATGCTATCAAGCTGATCGAGAAGGAGGAGGTAACCAAGGGAGATGCTGTGGCCTGATCAGCCTACCATGCCCGTCATCAAGACCATATCTCTGACGACTCACAACCCTCTCTCGCACAACTCTTGCCACTCTTCTATGAGAAGGCTGCATGATCAAGCATGGGATGAATGTACGGTGCGAAGCCACTCACTTCCTGAATCGTGGACAGATCCCAGTGATTATTTTGGATGTACCATTGTATGCACTGGTCACGTTTGTTCAGTGGAACTGGCCTCAAACACATGGCGAGGATAAGTACGTAATCATGTTCGGTGGTCTGCACATTGAAATGGCATTGTGGAAAACATTCGGGGACTACTTGGAGGCCTCTGGGTGGACCACTGCACTGACCCAAACAGGCATCGCCTCCTGGCACAGATGCGCCTTCCTCAAGGCGTCCCACCTCACCAGGACAAGACATGCCCACCAAGTGAGTGCTCTGGCCCTGGCAAGGATGCCTTCACACACACTATGACTGAAGGACCGCATGATGAGAAGGCCAAAGAAACGTGAGGACAAGATATGATGAGCAAGAGTCCAACATTTCAGTCCTGGATACCATTCTCAAGATAGAAATCTTTGGTCTGATCTTCGTGCGGGCCCACCGAGAACGAGATTTCCCCCTGTATGTGGAATCACTCAAGGCTTTTTTTGGTTAGTTCTTTGCCCTTGACCATCACAACTATGCCAGGTGGATTCCCGTGCACCTACGGGACATGGAGAGCCTACCTACACCCATCCAAGAGGAATTCGAAGACAACGGCCACTGGGTTGTTTCAAAGACAACCAAGCGATTCTCATCCATACCAATCGACCAGACTCACGAGCAGAACAGTGAAGAAGAAGAGGTAAAGTTGATGCAGAGGTGTTTGGCTTGGGACCAAAAAGATCATGAAGAATTAGAATTAGATAGGTTTCAACGCTTTTGTCTGATGAGGGAATTTTTGGTGAGTCGTAGATTCCGGTATCTTCTGAAAGCCTCTTCTCTGTTGCGGATATCATTAGACCAAGCAAAGTTAAACCAAGGTTATTTTGAATTACAGTAGTAGTAGGAAAAGAATATGGAATGTACTCTCCCATGCCTGAGAGAATCACCTCCGTGATGCGCTCAGCGCACTCGGAGGGGCCCCGGTCACGGAAGCAGTAATCATTCCATGGGAAATCAGAGAAGTACTGCGTCAAAATACGAAATGCGCCTCCTCTTGCAGGGATCCAAAGGCCAAACTGGAGCGACAGGATAGGAAACAGATAAAAAAATTTGGCCGGAAGAGTCGAACGGAAAAAAAAGTTTGACAAAGTAAGAAGAAGGATGACTGGTGAGAAATACGAGTAAATCCAAAATGTTCGGTCTATCTCCTATCGGGGATACGAATAGGGTGCTCTACAATCTACTCTAGAGAGGAGAGCCGAGGAAATGATACTTTCATGAAACGATGCTCTTATGAAACGATGTTTGTCCTACTTAACAAATAAAAGCAATCCTTAAGAAAACTCATAACCGCATAGTGTACATTAGATTGCGTAGTTTAGTAGTTTTTGTCTTCATCTACTTCTTACTACCTAAAATATTCATGTGTCTGGGTACTCTAGGTAATATGTATGTATGGTGTTAAAGTTATTGTTTCTGAGAGGAGGTTTACCAGAGATGGGCAGTATCGATGATACTGTATCTTCAATACTGCATCTTAGATACAAATTGTACCTTGTATCTATATCTGGAACATAAATATAAAAGTATCTTTTTTCTTGCATCTTTGATACAAATTTAGCTGTATCTTGTATCTTAAAACGGTGTATTTGATACAAAATACATTTCAGGACTCTCAATCTC
This sequence comes from Bathynomus jamesi, assembly GCA_023014485.1. Lineage (NCBI taxonomy): Eukaryota > Metazoa > Arthropoda > Malacostraca > Isopoda > Cirolanidae > Bathynomus > Bathynomus jamesi. Next base: position 692,218 of record JAJOZX010001207.1, read on the forward strand.
CGCCTTCGTGACTTTTGAAATAAAAATTAAGTATATTCCAACTGATGGGAGTGCCAAATGTAGGATGACTAATCTCGAGGCGTGTATGAGCGCAATTAGTATTATGCGAGTGTCCGGAGGTGGTGCAGTACGCAGCTTCGAATAAAATTTTCCCTGGGCCATATTTACTTATTTGAATACTTTTATGTCATTAGATTTATACCAGTTGCAAAGAAATTAAGAATTGAAGAAACTTTTTCTATCATAAAACAGTCTAGTACCTTATTAAATGGAACATTTCACAGTATCAGAAGTGCAAATCCTGCGAAGGTGTTCCGCGATTTCAAAATTAAATCAGTGAGGATTAAGTTATCAAAACCTTTGCTCACATATCAAAACTAATTTTAGGCATGTCATTTAAAATGTACAGGGTGTCCCTAAAGTCTGGACACATAGGAAATATCACTAACTATAACTAACTATATGTTATTATTATTATTATTATTATTATTATTATTATTATCTTAAATTCATGCAACTGAGGCCTAAGGTAGGCCCACATCGAATCAGCAACCCTGAGGTAGGACCAAATAGGACCTCCAAGTCCATAACTTATGGACTTGGAGGTCCTATTTGGTCCTACCTCAGGGTTGCTGATTCGATGTGGGCCTACCTTAGGCCTCAGTTGCATGAATTTAAGATAATAATAATAATAATAATAATAATAATAATAACAACATAGAGTTAGTTATAGTTAGTGATATTTCCTATGTGTCCAGACTTTAGGGACACCCTGTATAATGATTTAAACGACTTAAAAAAACTCTTTTCCTTTATTATTTCTAGTCTCTAAACTTAAAATTATTTGAGAATTATTTTGTAACGAGAAAAATATTTCAGATATGTACCTTGTATTTCTGTATCTTGTCCGTTTCTTAAAAAGTATCATGTATCCTGCATATTTGATACCCAATAAACTAGTATTTTGTATGCAAGATACATATCTTAATGTATTTTGTTTGTATGGTGTGAGAGTTGTACTTCGAATTTTCTGGAACTGTTCACTTCCTTATCATTCCTACTTCACTTACATTATTGTACAAATTAATGTGAACATGGAACAAAAATATGATTTTTCATTGTTTTTAATGAAAAAAAACAATGAAAGCTTTTTTAAATGTAATTTTATAAGTTTAATTATATATGGGATACAATACATTACTGTATCATCTGAAACATTATTGCAGCATCTTTTGAAGTCGAGCTTGTCATTCAGTTTCTGCTTAATTTAGTTTATTCTTGTCAGTCATCAGAGTCAGTACGTGTGATTTCTGTGCTCTGTGTGTTTCAGAGTTGAATCTGAACATTACACTAAGAAAAAGAAGTAAAATAAAGATTGGTATAATGTATTATTTTTAGATGAGCCATTTTTCTTTTTCAAGGTCAACAAAATCGATTTGTACGCCATTCACCTGGTGAACCCACAACCAGTTCCAAAATAACCAAACTGTGGAACACCCAGAAAAAGAAGTGTTCTGGGATTGTTTTTCTGCACGATGAACTGTCTCATTAGTGCCTGTGGAAGGCATGATGAATAGTAAGCGATATATTGACAAACCAGAGCTGCAGAAACTGTTCCCAAAGGGGGTTTCCCAACAGGATCTGGCTCCATCCTATACATCAAAATGTGTTAAGGAATTCTTAAAGGTGAAGAGTATTAGCTGTTTAGACTGGCCGGGAAACTCGTCAGATCTAAACCCAATCGAAAATCTATGGGACATATTTAAAACTCGACTTCAAAAACTGGACTGTACAACTAAAGCAAAACCGATCGTGTCTGTCATCCAAGTCTGGTTTCATGATGAAGAATTAAAGAAAATTTGTGAAAAACTGGTACATTCTATGCCAAAGTGTGTTCCAGACGCTATTAAAGCTAAAGGTAGCTATATCATATATTAAGGTTTGTTCCAGTCTTCAAAATGTACGAGGGGCGGTCAGAAAATAAGTTTACACGGCGTATAATTTCGTAACTAAAGGACTTACATTGATTATGTTTGTATCAGGTGAATTCGTTAATCATTGTTGGCAACACTGCACATCGATTCGGCTGCCATCTACCGTACATTGATTATATGAGTCAGTTGAACATGGCGGCTCGACTGGAACAGTGCCCTGTCATTTCTGCAACGATATTCCGAGTCTGTCAGTACACCGGAAACTAAACGTGCCGGCATGGAATGGAAAACCCTGGGTCCCCGCGACCAAAGAAGATTGTGAGGTCCGCTTGCAAAGTGATGGTTACCGTGTTTTGGGACCATAAAGGCGTTTTGCTTGCAGACTTTATGCAAAAAGGCACAACAATCAATGCAGCTGCATATTGTTCAACATTGGAACGTTTACGAGCGGCCATTAAACGTAAACATCCTGGACTGCTCCGTAGGGCAGGGCACTGTTCCAGTCGAGCCGCCATGTTCAACTGACTCATATAACCAATGTATGGTAGATGGCAGCCGAATCGATGTGCAGTGTTGCCAACAATGATTAACGAATTCACCTGATACAAACATAGTCAATGTAGGTCCTTTAGTTACGAAATTGTACGCCGTGTAAACTTATTTTCTGACCGCCCCTCGTATGCTGTTTACTGAAAATTCTAATTTTTTTGTCCTGTTCACATTAATTTGCACAATACTGTACTTCTTCGACTATCCGAGAGTGGATTCTCGGGTCTTTGATAGCCTGTAACTTCTGTAAATACTTCTGTGTGACTGCTTAGAAGCACCCTAATATATATATATATATATATATATATATATACAGGGTGTCCCGTAAGTCTGGACCCATAGGGAAAAATAATAAAATTACAAAATAGTCCAAAAATTTATTTATAATATATATATATTTTTTTTTATTATTATTTTTATTATTTTTTTATTATGATCTTACTCCGCTGGGGTTTTATTTGTGGGGCCACTTGAAAGCCAAAGTGTACGAGGTCAAACTTCAGAACATTTTCCACCTTAAAGCACGCATTGTGGAGGCGTGTCAAGAAATTTCTGCGACTGTGATTCAGAAAGTGCTGTCGCAGTGGAGATTGCGTCTTCAACTATGTGTGCGACACAACGGCGGACACTTTGAACAGATTATGTAATAAATTTTTGGACTATTTTGTAATTTTATTATTTTTCCCTATGGGTCCAGACTTACGGGACACCCTGTATATATATATATATATTAGGGTGCTTCTTGGCTCTAGGGGTGAATTTTTTTTTTTTAGTTTAAACGTCCTGCCCCCCAAAATTGTTCCATGTGATGAAAAAAACTGTATGTATCAATTTTCTTTTAAATTGATTAATATTTAGAGGTTGCTCAAGAGCACTGAAATTTTAGCTACTGTTTACCACATGCAAAAAACCTTGGTGTAACTTTACTTGTTCTAATGCTATCCGCAACAGAGAGGAATCTTTCAGAAAGTACCGTCGCCATCCAACTCCTGACTCTCACTCAACTTATATTTCTGCCCGGAATTGTGCAAAATCTATTCTTCAACTCGCCAAATATTCCTTCCTTCAAACCAGTGGCGGATTAATGGCCTGATAGGCCTGGGGCTGATTGATCTAAATGCATCTATGGTTACGTTTGTTCATGTTCATTACGTTACGTATATGATTCTGATCCTAAACATAAGCCAGTATATTCAACAAAGAAAACATATATTGTGTATCAAGTTACAAGTAACTTCATACAGTTCCTATGTTCCTTAGTGGGCCCACGTTGTTTGGTGGGTATAGTATATGTTTCTTAGTGGGCCTAGGGCTGCAGCCCCATCAACCCTATGTCTAATCCGCTACTGGGTAAAACTTCGTTATTGAGCGACCTCTAAATCTTACACGATTTGTAAAATATTTCACATACGAAGTGTGTTCAAAAAGTTCCCGAACTGGTTATGCTGCGCGCGCATCACATGACGCACATGCGTGTCATGTGATGCGTGTTGTAGTGTGACTCAGTCTGTGTCCAAAGGCTGTTACCGCTTGTTGATATCGTATTTTGTTCTCTCGATATTTACTGTTTTGTGAAGTCATTTTGTGTGTTTTGCCGCATTTTGTGCATTTGAATAATGGCTACTGTTGAAGAACAACGTGTGTGCATAAAATTTTTCGTTAACCTGGCAAGACTGCTTCTGAAACCCATGCCATGCTGAACACAGCATTTGGCATTGAAGCCTTAAGTTGGACAACCACTTTTGAGTGGCACAATCGCTTTAAGGAAGGCCGAACGTCGACGGAGGACGATGCGAGGGTGGGACGACCTTCCATTTCAAGAACTGATGACACTGTTGCTTGTGTTCGTGAAATGATTCGATGGAACCGTAGACTAACAGTCAGGGAAGTCGCAGACGAAGTGAACATTTCGATAGGATCATGCCACACGATACGGTACTCAGAGAGAATTTGGGGATGCGTCGTGTGTCAGCCAAATTTGTGCTACGACTCTTGACTGTCGAGCAGAAAGAGCAACGTGTTGTTGTGTCTCAAGACCTTCAACGTGCCAATCTTGATGAAAATTTTCTCAGAAACATCGTTACGGGTGACAGGACGTGGGTGTAGGGTATGACGTTGAAACAAAACAGCAGTCATCGCAATGGAAGTGCGCGACAGTAGCCCTTCTTCAAATGCACAAAATACAACAAAACACACAAAATGGCTTCACAAAACAGTAAATATCGAGAGAACAAAATACGATATCAACAAGCGGTAACCGTATTTAGACACAGACTGAGTCACACTACAACATGCATCACATGACACGCATGTGCGTCATGTGATGCGCGCGGAGCATAACCAGTTCGGGAACTTCTTGAATACACCTCGTACATTGTTGTTTCATCAAAAGGAACGATTCAAAAGGGTAGGAGTATAGAATTTTCAACTTTAGAAAATAAGGAACACCCTAATATATATATATATATATATATATATATATATATATGTGTGTGTGTGTGTGTGTGTGTGTGTGTGTGTGTGTGTGTGTGTGTGTGTGTGTGGATAAATAGCAGTGCCTGTGTCTCTCAATTTCCTGTTCTGTTTTTCGGGTTTACTGCTTATACGTCTGTTAAGTATTATTATAATGCATAGTTATAAAAGGAAACATGTTGCATTTCATCCGTGTCCAAAAGTGGACCAATATTTAAGCATTTAAGTTAGTTTATATTATAGAAATACAGTATATGCCTTTGATAAAAATATGGATATAAAATATAATAAATGTAATCGCATTATAGAAATAAAGTAAAAAGTATGAATAAACTGTAAAATACAGAGTAGCCTACTTGGCTCAAGGTCCAGTTGATTGCTTGTAGAAGGCATCGGACGGGGAGGGGAGAAGGAGGGAAGGCGGGAAGGAGATTTTAAGCCGACTTCTTGAAGAAGTCGCGAATTTTATTGCCTCTTTAAGATTGAGTAGAATTTATTGTATACTTACGAGTGGTTGTAAGGGGTTTACACGGATAACGCTCTAAATAATTGTGTACTACTTCCTGAAATTTTTTTATATTATATATTATATATATATATATATATATATATATATATATATATATATATATTATATATGCGTTATTATATTAGTTGTAAAAAGTAAATAGAGAATTAGGAAAAGGTTTCTTTGGAAGAACAAAATATTTCACCCAATATTTATGAATAAATCCCCGCGTTGTTGCCTTGTAAGCTTCTTTAAGCGGTTGAATTCGCCATTAAAACTTTAGGTTCCTCCTGGCTGGTATAAAGGTGTAGCAATAACTTTAAGGCAAAAATTAAGTGGCTTGTTTAATGGCTTCGGGTCTCAAGGTCGTGTAAAAGGTCCAAGGGAGGATTAACTGTACTTGGGGCCTGAGGCTAATTTTATTTTGGGGGTCCTTTTCTATAGATTTTTATTAACAATACATGTACATGTACAGTACATAGTAAATTTACAAGAATTCTATGTATGGTGCTTAGGCTAATTGAGAAACAAACTTAAAAGAACCTTAACACAGTGTATTTTGCCGTTTGCTAAAACAAAACAGTATTAAACAAACTTTACTTTAGGGCCTATAAAACATAAAATAAAACAGGGAATTTGTCAGTTTGTGTACTCTCTCATATTTAATCAAAGAAGTTTTCGAAATCTCGAATTATATCATCGAAATTCAGTTGATTGGAACTCAATTGCCTCAATAATAATCCGCCACTGATAAAGGTCCTACGGTAGCCTTTATTATTTAAGAAATAAAGTTTGGGTCTTTCGGAGTAAGAGTTCAGATCGCTTTGATGTTAGCAATTCGCTATACAAAATGCACTAAAATATGTAATTTGGTTTATTGAAATAGTTTAACTTTTATCAACGAGTTTTCTTCGGCTCATTCTAATGAACAGACTTAAATAAGGCTTAGTAAATCCCATAAAAGAAACTAACCCGCAGCTACAGTTTAACGTTTTAACCCATTACATCCCATTGTCCTCTTTTGAGAACACGCAATTTTCATAAGCTCTCACTTACTATGTATTACTGCTGAAAGGAAAACTTTTACATAATACTCTAAATGATGGATTCCTAAAAGTATAATTAAGAGAGTATAGTGAACGATCCTTTTTTTTTTTTGTTACCGTACATACAAGATAAGAAGATGGGTTGTGGTTCAAGAAAATGTCACCTTTTTTCCGCAGTGGTTTTTAACTATTCACTTAATGTTCAAATAATGTATAAAAATTATCTAACATAGATAAATATCTCTTATTATATCCCACGATTTTTATTATGAATGTGCAGATAAGGAGAAAAAAAATTCTTGCGCTCTTCAAACGAGGACAATGGGATATATAATGGGTTAAATATGCTTACCACGAAACTACAAAAATTGAAAAAGTATTAAAACTAATATAGCTAATAATAATTACACCAAAATCTTTGTGAATAAGCCTACATTTACACATCTTTACGAGTGTTACTAAATTCATTATTAGTACTCAAAATATATGAGATGTTATAGGTAATTTCTGTTAATACCTCTCTCATTCTCAAAAGTTTAAAAGTTTTTCAACTCTGGCCATAGTTGTATATAGAATCAGTGGTGAAAGAACAAATTGGGACCACAAATAGTCATAATATTTAGAGTACTGCACTTTTTCGAAAGTTTAAAAGTTTCTGTTACGGGTATTTTAATGAATGAGAAACTGCATCCTTGAGTCTCAAATTTATGTAATGTGCATCCATAAAGCGCAGTAGCGTAAATATTACAGCGACTTCTTGCTTCATTTTATTCTTTAATATCGATTAGGTTCCCTCTATGCCGAAAAAAATGATGGCTTAAAAAGTGAATTAAGAAATTACATTTAAGTTCCTTAATGAATTTTTAAACTTCAAACAACACTGTTAAATTCGTTTATTTTTTTATTTGTTACCGTTCAAGATTTTTGTAGAATAAATTAACAATGAATGGTACTTTCATTGTTCATCATACATTTACGCCCTTTTTAAAAGATTTCTTCTTTTGTTGCCATTTTTAATCTCTTTTTATATTTCTGTGAAGTTAAATTTTGAATAATTTTTTCCATTCTTTGCTATTTTTTATACTTGTCTATCTTTTTATACTAATTATACTTTTATTAAACTTAGAAGGCCAGCGTGGATTACTACGATAAAAGTACACTTGTTTTTCTGGAAATGATGTCTTTTACTCTAAGTAAGTTAATTTCTATTAGAGTATTTAGTTTAACCTATAAATGTAATTTTCATTATGGGGTTACGTACACCCGACATAGGTCTCTATGTGTGTGGTCACACACTGGCCTTCTAGGGTTAATAAAATTGTAACCTTTTTACTCTTGCGTACGTCTTGATTCCTTTTTGAAAATGCTTCATCTTTTATACTGTTTGATTTTATCGATTTTAAGATAAAACCAGAAGAACGAAATGCGCAATTCGTAATCTTATTTAATAATTTAACCCTCATATATAATTCAGTTTCAATGCCACGTGTTGGGATCATAAAATCGGGATTTACTAATGAATATACAATAACAATTCTTAATGTATAAATAAATAAATGAATTATAAAAGGTAGGAAATAGGCCTATTCTGAATTTAACAACAGAGTACGTGACATGAACCACGAAGCCTAAACAACAGGTTTAGTTTTGTTCATAATCTTATTCATGTTCAGCCAATCAGGCATAGGTTTATCACGTGATGTCCTTCTCTAGTCTTGCTCAATCGTGTTCTTGACGTTAGATTTTAAGTAGTACTAGATTTATAAAGGTAAATGATTTAATATCAGAAAATAGGTCAATAAAGTTAGTTGAATACTGTAGAGTAGGTAGGAAATTACGAAAATTATCGAAATCTTGTATTAATTACTGTCTCTTAAGTTTTAAATTCGTAGGTAATTAAGAACCAAATAACATGCCAACGAAATTGGAACTGCAAAATCTGCTCGAAGATAAAGGCAACGCAGCCCGAGAAAGTAAGACAGAGAGTGAGAGAGCAAGAGTCAGACAGAGTCGTCAGAAGCAGTTTGTCCATCTTAAAATCGTTTTGCTCTCCCTTCTTAATGTTTTTCAATTTCTCTATTCAAGCCAGTGGGAAATAGGGCCTCTATTTAAGACGAATTAAGAATAGTAAATTCAAAGCATTACTCCTAAGGCTATCGACGAAAGTGAATTCTTTCCGAGCCTTAGGCTTTTTATTCATGTCACGCGCGATGCCTACTTGATTTTCGGTCAAGGTTTAACCTTGTCTCTTGAATTATATAACGGAAGTGTAAAGTTAAAGTAATCTGTGAACACAAGATTAAAAGTATAAAAATAATGGTGTTTCATAATAAAACAGTTTATATTAATGGTAAAAAGTTAAATAGTGAAGTTATTATTATTGGTTCGATAAAAACATTGGTAAATTTCTAGTTGAGTGGGTCCTTCAAAATTTTATTGCGTATGCATAAAAGTTACACCATTGGATTGGAAATAATTTATTTATGAACGTTGTGAGGTGGAAAAAGAACATAATATAACGTAATATAACATAACTCGGGCATTAATCAACCTAACCCGGGCATTATTCAATCTAGCCCAGGCATCAATAATAATAACATGCTTAATAATAATAATAATAATAATATAATAATAATAGAACCCCTTACCTGCTATTAATATCCTGGATTACATAGTCCCTTACAATGTAAAAAATGTGACTAATCTTAGCACGAAGAATGGAAACCTAAAAACATATTATTATACACAAAGTTATAAAATTTCCTTCCCACTCTGTCTGTAAATAAACTATTGCCTATCCAATGATAAAAAACATTAATTTACTTAGTTGTGGTTGAGTGGAAACACCTAAAGATAATCTGAACTAAAAAGATCATTTGGTCGCGTTACCAAATTTAGTGCGGGTATGTATGTTACACACTAACCCACGGACGAGTCAATGGACGGCTTCGTTGAACACCCCGGGAACCCCGAACTCTACACGCAATGAGTTTCACGCAATAATTCATTCTTTTTTGAATAAACAAAATTACGAAGAAAAATTCAGTAATTCGCGTAATTCTTTGTATTTGAAGGAATTTTAATTTGTTCGTATAAATTAAGTTCCAAACTGTTCGTGTTTGAAGGTTTTCTCTCAAGATAATGTCATACGCTTCTATTACTCAATAATAATAATAAAATTTTCACTTTAAAATGAATTGAATCTTTTTTTACTCAATTCTTAAAAACAAAGTAAAAATATTCAAGCCATCCAAGTAGGTTTTACGCATCTAATGGGTTTAGTTTTTAAAAACTACGAAGGAGGCTATATACGTAATATAACTCAGACTAAACTGTTTTCCGAACTTTTAAGAAAAAAAGGTCATTCAACAGAAATTAATTCGATTGTAAATTTTAATAACCCCCTTCCCCGCAGTCTTTATCTGTACTGAACGTCATTCTGCGATCAAAATGGGTCCATTTTGCGCGCAATACGCGAAACTTAAAATGTCCGCATTAAATTTCACGACCTTTTAACCTACATTACCATAATCTGAGAGTTGCCGCAGACAGAATAGTTTTTTATACTTGAATAAAATAAGGTAGCGTCAAATCCCCCCAAAACGTTTCGGATCAACGACTTGAAATTGAACGATATTTTCAGGTCAAGGCCATCGGTCGATGCGATTCAATTTGAGTTGGAGTTATTATAACGAATCACTCAGGTGGGGTACATTTCTATCGCAATTTCAACTAAATAATTTGATTATACTCCCAATAATGCTAATAATAATATTAATATTATTATTGTTATTATCATTATTATAGCGTACTTTAGTTGACATTATATTATTGTACTTACCTATTCGTACAACATCAAGCGAAGCAGCATTCTCCAGATTCATAAAAAACATGAAATTCAAATGCAGAAAAACATGGATCCAAGTCTGAAAATCCATTGCAGAAGTTGAAGTAAAATTGCCCCTAATGAGAGCAAAAGTTCAAAAAAAATATCAAGTTTATTCCACGTAGAATTTCGAAGCATTCGTAAAGTTGTTTTGAGCGAAAAGGGAAAATTGTAGTTTTAAAAGCTTACGTGACACACTTTACGATATTATGATCTATTTTGCCTTTTCATTTTTATAATATCTCGTCTATTTAATGGAAAGCACACTGTATAACTAAGTAATTTTTTAGTCTAAGGTTCAGTTCTGTCCATTCGAAAATAGTATAGGGAGTAGAGTGAATCTTGCTTCTCTGGCACCTGTAATGAGAGAAGAGAGGGGTCTTAAATGAGGTCTTAAATTGCTTTTATAAGTTTACCTTCATTCATGCGTTTCCTAAACGACTAACCAACAAAAATATGAAAGGAAAAAAATGTATTTAGATAAAACAGCACACTACTTATATTAGGAAATGATGTAAATTCATAGCACATTTAAAGAAAACATTAAATCCTATAATGTATATGTATATATAAGTCCTCAACAATTTTTGCCGTTTCAAAGAACGACCCGATTTCCATAAAAGTAAATACCGTCCTAGAATAAGCTCATTCATTCATTCCAAAGCATTTTTACCTTGCATATGACTTTATATGCATACTTCATCATATTTTCCTCCAACATAATTTAGCCTTAAATACTTCTACTACTACTCAAACTAATAATAATAATAATAAAAATTTACACTTCGTTTGAGTATAATTTACAAAAACTAATAAACTTCACGAACTAAATACATATATACAAACGCACAAGAAAAAATTGAACGACGAATTATCATAATTTGAGCGTATAACAACACAGCCATCATCAGAATCCTTAAAAAGAAAATAAAACAGTTAAAAGTGAGTGAAGCTGGCAAATAAAAGTCACTCCTTAACTTTTATTTGTACCTTCGCTCCCTTTTAATTTTCATTTTTGGGGTTCTGATGAGGGCTGTTTTGTTATACCCTGAAATTAATTAATAATTTATTTTATTTATATATATGGGAATGAACTCAGAATGGTTCCCTGAGTTTTTTATGATACACAGACCGTGTTCCATGCACGGTCTGTGTGTATCATATATATATATATATATATATATATATATATATAAATTATTTCACGAAAGTAACACGTGAAAAATATTTATGATGAATAAAACCACGAAGGAAAGGAAACAGAATGGTGCTCAAGCGCTTTCGTCTAATGACATCCTCAGCAACATTGTTAATAGAAATATTCTTGAGTCTGCCATTATCCAACTTACAAATAACTTCAACATAAGCAAAGGTCTTTTTCAACTCGATCCTGTTGTTTTGAATTCCTTCAGAACGGATTTAGATAAGAAGGGTAGAACGCTAAACCTTTGGTAAACTTGTATGCTACTCTATAACTTTTATTTTTCAATTTATTTTTATATATATCGAACTTAGACAAGAAGGGCAGAGTGCTAAAACCTCGGTAGTTTATTTTTATTTTTATTTTTCAATTTATTATTTTTTTAATTAACTATAACATTGGTTGGAAACAATTCATTTGATCTTGTGTTGGATTCGAGCAAAAGTGCTAAAAATCGTAGTTTTTCCTTACAAATTTGTATGCTCCTCCCACAATCCTTTAATGTTTAATTTTTATTTGTATTTCTCCGTTTATTGTATATATATATTTTTTTTTTTCTGTAACGTATATATAGGCTGTAACTCTTTATGTACTTCAGTGTTCCTGAGGATGTCATTAGACGAAAGCGCTTGAGCACCATTCTGTGTCCTTTCCTTCGTGGTTTTATTCATCATATATATATATATATATATATATATACAGTATATATATATATATATATATATATATATATGCAAAGAAATTACAAAGCAACACGTGATCTTTTTAATAAGCAAAGAACCACAGGGAAAAGAAAAGGAAACACGAAGTTCGAGCGCTTTCGTATATATTGACATCTTCAGGGACAAGAAAGAAATAGGAAACGTTTCCTTTTCCCTGTGGTTCTTTGCTTATATATATATATATATATATATATATATATAAAGAGAGAGAGAGAGAGATAAATTATTCAGGAAGGAGGGACCAAAGACAAATGCCCGCGAAAACGGCCCCACCCGATAAAAGAATAAGAGGAGATCCAAAATCAAGGTCCAAAGTTTTCGAGTTGGCTGGTTGCTCTGCGTTTGAAAGATTGGAGGTCGTAGACAGGGGGAAAGATGGATTGAGGAAGGTTGTTCCAAATTTGACCGGTTGAGTAGATGAAAGATTGAGAAAACCGATTAACCTTTGCGATAGAGAGTTGGACACAAAAAACAAATAAGAATTTGTCGAAAGTCTGGTACTACTTGCTCTCTTTAAAGGAGGAGGCATGCAGTTAGAGAGTTCAGGAGAGCAGTATCCATTGTAATATCGATAGTAAGGAGAGGAGGGCAGCATTGCAGCGAAGGGAGAGAGATTGAAGACAGTGAGTAAGAGGCGATAAACTGTTGAGACGAGAAGCCTTTGAGTCCACCCAGTCAAGTAGAGCTGTGTGGGTTGAGCCACCCCACACATGAGAAGCGTACTCCATATAGGAGCCGACAAGCCCTGTACAGAGACAAGAACTGAGTGGAGGTGGAGAAAATGCTGAGTCAGAACAACACGCCTAACCTCTTAGAAGCTGTTTTAGAAAGAGAGTATATGTAATCTTTCACGAGAAGAGGAAACACCAGCAACGTAAAGAGAAGAGGAAGGAGTGAGTTGTGTATTGTTGGCGGTAAAGTGATAGTCGTGTGAAAGATTGTGACGAGTAGATAGATGAAGGAACTGAGTTTTTGAGGCATTGAAAGCTGGAACGTTTTCTCTGCCCTAATCAGAGAAAGAAAGATCAGAGATCAGGTGCGCCATAGCCGTCCACACGAAGCATGGAGTGGCTGTTGAGAAGTACACCTTTGTTAAGCGGATGAGTAGTGAAGGGTGAAATCATCGGCATAGAAGAGAATAGGATGGGAAGTGCGACATCAAAGATAATTGAAAAATAAAAGGAAGAGAGAGGGTGACAGGGCAGAACCCTGAGGAACACCACTATTAATAGCTTTAGGAAACGAACAGTGGCCATCTACAACCGCAGTTATAGATCGGCCAGCAAAGAAATCCGAGATGAAGGCGCAAATAGAAGGATAGAAGCCAAAGAAGAGAAATTCGGAAATTATGGATTTATGCCAGACTCCATCAAAAGCTTTTGATATGTCTAGCGCAGTGGTTCTCAAACTGGGGTATGGCGTACCCTCATGGGTACGCGAGGGAATCTTAGGGGAGTCCTGAAAATATAACCCTTTTAATTTTATATACGATTAACAAATGGCCACAAGTCACACGGTCGTAAAGAAAGTAAAAATTCTCTATCTCTCCAAAATCCAGAAAATCCCGTGAAAGAATTCAAGGGGTACGGAAGAAGAAAAAGTTTGAGAACTGCTGGTCTAGCGTAATAGCAAAGGTTTCACCGAAATCTCGAAAGGAGAATGATCAAGAGTAAGATAGATATGCAAGAAGATTGCGGAACTAACGATCTGAAAGAAAATGGTGAGTGGAGAGGTGTTCAAAAACTTCCTATTAAGGATAGATTCAAAAACTTTAGAAAGGCAAGAAATCAAGGCAATTGGACTATAGTTGAAAGGTTGAGCAAGCTTCTTTAGGACAGGTTGAATGAGAGCAAACTTTCAGAATGAAGGAAAAGTATCAGATGAAAGACAAGGACGAAAAAGTTTTCCGAGGCAGTGTCAACACAGAAGCACAGTGCTTGAGAACAAGAGGAGAAACCCCATCAGGACCATACGCCTTCCTAGACTTGAGCCCAAATAGGGTAGAAAAAACCTTGGAAAAGATTCTAATTTCAGATATAATTAAGTTAGAAAGTGGAGATGGAGGACCGAAACCGTCCAGGGTTGTGTTGGAGGCGACAGTTTGAGCGGAGAGTTGAGCTTTATCAGAGGAGGCGGCAACTGAGCCGTAAGAATTAAAAATAGGAGGGAAAAAAATAAAGTTGTTGGAGAGGTTCTTGTCTAGAAAGAGAGAGTAGAATTAAAATTAGATAGGTTTTTTTCACATTTTTGTCGGATGAAGGAATTTTTGGCGGGTCGAAGAACAGATTTTGTACGATTCCTAGCAGAAATATATGCAGAGCGGGACTCAGGAGTTGGATGACAACTTTACCTTCTGAAAGCCTGAAAGCCTCTGTTGCGGATAGCATTAGAACAAGTAAAGTTAAACTAGGGATTTTTTGCATCAGTAGTAGGAAAAGAATATGGAATGTACTCTTTCATTCCCGAAAGAATACCTTCGTAATGCTCTCAGCGCACTGACAGGGGCCCCGTCCTCCACAGAAGCAGTAATCATTCCATGGGAAATCAAAGAAGTACTGCCTAATATTTTTCCAGTTAACGTCACCAAAGTGCCAAAGGCGACTCCTCTGGGAGAATCCAAAGGCCGAGGAACATAAGATTGTGATCGGAAGAGCCAACGCTGAAAAAGTTGAATAAGGATGAGTGGTGAGATATATACCCGAATGTTGGGCCTATCTCCATGGGGATCGAAGATACGAGCAGGGTGCTGTATAATCTGCTCTACGTCATTCAGGATAGAGATATTGTAGGCAAGTTCACCAGGTATGTCATTGAAATAGGAGAATAACCAAAGCTGGTGGCGAACATTGAAAACTAAAATGGAGATTTCGGCGAAAGAAGAATGGGATAGAATGTATTCCGCTTTGGAAGTGAGGTAGTCAAAGAGTTTTGAACAGTCATTAGATTTAGGAGTAAGCCTTAGCCAGAGGGTATAGAATTTGGAAGATTCAAGTTCAGGAATAAGAGAACAAGTTTTTATATATATATATATATACACACACACTCGCGTTAGTATGAGAATCTTTGTTTCCCTGATACTTAATCTCGCGCATACAACACTCAGAATTTATGCATATCCATAAGTCATGAAAATAAATTTAGATGCCGATACATTCGATATTTAGCCCACTTAGCAGTCCGAAGGCTTTTCACCGCGTTATTGAGAGCTCGGCGAGAGCTGGTCGGACAGGTGTATTCTATCTACTTCATGTCAGGAAATGGGGTAACGGGAGGAACAGAAACTAGCATAGCGCTCAGGCCAACTAATGCTGCCCATTGCGTTAACTCCCAGATTAATATTACCAGCATCAAGGGGAGTCGAATCCCTGGCCTAGGTGTCTTCACTTCGCTTACAGGGAAACGGTGTAACTCACTGAGGGCGCGAGCTTGGAAATATCAGAGTTTTGAAACACCCTGTATTGTTAAGGATTAGATGAGAAAGTGATAAGGACTGTCTGCTCATAATTGGAATGAAGTAAAACAAAAAGATATTTTTTTACAAACTTTCCTAAATTATCTATATTAAATTCGAGTGAAATACAATAATGTGATTAAACAACGCCACTTCTGCGACATGGAAATGTACAAGCTACTTTTCCTTTATCTCCAAAAGGTAATAATGAAAGGAAACAATCTCCAAAAGGTAATAATGAAAGGAAACAATCTCCAAAAGGTAATAATGAAAGGAAACAATCTCCAAAAGGTAATAATGAAAGGAAACAATCTCCAAAAGGTAATAATGAAAGGAAACAAGTTTGTTTCTCCTTCCTGTAACGGGAGAATAAAATATTCTCGAAGGGGCGTGGTATTATAGGAAAGCCGGAAGCGAGAAACGCATTCAGTGACACCATTGTCTCATCAAGAAAATGGACAATCTGTTTTATTTTCATCTTCGAACATTTGAAAAAGAAGAGAACGTAAATCCGTTTCTTTTTACACTTCTTACGAAAAATTCAGAAAAGGAGAAAAGTTTAATTTAATTAATGGTAATTCCTTTGTATATTATCATATATTTTGTTAATGTAAATGAGTCTTGAAGATTCGATAAATAAATAAATTTTTATTTCTTACACATTGTTTAGTTCCTTTGGTTTGATTTATAATAAAACACACACACACGCACACACACGCACACACACGCACGTTTGGGGACCCTATGAAACTACAACATTTTCACACTTTCATTTGGGGATGGTGAAATTCAACCTAACCTAATAACCAAACTGAAATAACTAAGCTAATCTATCCTCAGTTCCTTTTTTTTCAGGATATAAAATGATTCTAAATAAAAAAGAATTTCCATTTATTCACCACCAGTTTATTTCAACTCCTTTTGAGAGGAGTTGAAATAAATTCGAAAGTACTCTGAGTGGATTTTTCCTGTTGGTTATTCAAAAATAATAATGTCAATCTTAGACATATACATATTTGTTTCTCTCTCTTTATTAATATCAAAATAAAAAGTGAATAACTTCTCGGCGGTTTATTCTATCTGCACCCGGAAGTGTATAAAGTATCATTGAATCCGTGCATATAAATTATAAAGTGAAATTCATTGAATGTAAGAAAGTACGACATAGTTTACGCATATTATCACGATATGATAATAAAAACCCACTCTAGTAGACAGAGTTTATTTCCACAACAGTTTCGATGCCCACTGGCATCCTCTTCTGTATCCACCCGAAGAGGATGCCAGTAGGCATCGAAACTGTTGTGGAAATAAACTCTGTCTATTAGAGTGGGTTTTTATTATCATATTTTGACCTTCACGTAGAAAAAAGTGAAGTTTTTTTTGCATATATTATCACCAGTTTAAAGTATATATTTAATCGAAACACGGTAGGCATTTGAGAAAAGTCTGGAACAAGGCAGAAAAAAGATTATAAAACCCAAACCCTCGTGACCGACTTCCAGCGAAAGAAAAAAAAAATATTGTTTGTGTGTTTCGAGCGACTACGGTAACAAATAACACAGCCATGGGTTCAAATTCTCACCTTATTTGCAACTTGGATAATTTAGAAGCAACTGAAAATGTGGCAATCAGGTTTGATTTCTGTCAAAAATTGCACGACTTTATCTGCATGAATTGGGATGAAAGGAAAATGTCCCTTGTGTTGAACGCCAAACAAATCACAGGGATCAAATTTCTGTCTGATGCATGTACCGAGACTATAAACTCATTTGCGGTATTTAAAGAAATGAAAATACGAATACGAATGCAATAGAATAGGAGAATAATGGAGGGAAAAGAGAACCGAAATGTACCAAAGCAAAACAGTGTGGATGAGAGAGGAACGAGTGAAAATATAACACAGAAAGAAGACACTACCGTAAAAGAAAGAAAAGAAACGAGTACAATCTACGATATGGTAAAACTGGCTAACGAGGATAATGATAAAAAGACGACACAAACTAAAAACATAGAAAATAAACGGACGGCAAGAACTAGAAACGTAGAAAATATCATATGTAAATATTATGCAAAAGAGCATTGCAGATACCGGAATGGGCAATGCATCTATGCACATCCCACATTGTGTAATTTCCATTACAAAAATGGACTGTAATTTTGAGAAAAAATGCAAGTTCCACCACCTTACTATCTGCAAAACTTATGCAAGATATGGGAGTGCAAATACTAGCAAAAATGTCGTTACCACCACCCTGAAAGGAACACAACAGGTGAGCAGACAAAACTAGCAACAAAGAGGGCTACCAATTTTTTAGATGTAGCCAACACAATTCAACTATTAAATACCACCCAACAAATACAAAGCCAACTGACGAATACAGGGATCCGAGAGCCATAGAGAATGCATACAGAAAGACGTTACATGCGATATCGGGACAACAGGTATCGAAACAGAAAAAGAAAGAAAAATTCTCGGACGATCACAAAACAACAAAACATGCACCACCATTGGAAAACGAATCTGAACTACATAAAAGGAAAAACGAAAGCGAAAAAATAAAAATAATCCTAACCAATATTCAAGGCCTAAAACCAAACCATTCCTGGACACAGTCACATACCTGAAAGGAATCACGCAAGAAACAAGTGCAGACTTTGCATACTTTACGGAAACTCATGTAAAGGACCGCCAGGCGAACTTTGTAAACTGTGAGTTTTGTACTAACTAAAAAGAAATACAAATTGACAACTATAGTATACTCCGAGCCGACAGAACAGTAAGACGTAAAGGAGGATGTGCTATTTAGACACACGATAAACATATAGCAGAAATGACTATAAGTACTTCAAACAACTACGTAGAATCTGTAGCAGCAAAAGTTGAAGTTAAATATGGTACTAATTGCAATATATAGATCCCCCAACACACCAACTTCAAAATTCTCAGATTTCATTACAAAGGTCAGGAACTAGGTGAAAGATCGATACTCCCTCACCCCAAATATTTTTCTCTGTAGTGATTTTAATTTTCCATTTATGAAATATAAAAGGATAGGAATTAACGTATGTATACACCAAGACAAGAGGGCACACGGGAAGATCAGGAGCAGGTAAAAATGCTCCTAGCTCTAGCCGATGAATTTATGTTAACACAAGAAATAACGGAAAATACAAAATTAAAAAAACTGCCTAGATTTGGTTCACAAACAACAGCAGCCTAATTCATAACATAGAAATACCCCAAACAAATATCCCAACATATACACAACAAGCTAACATTCTAGTTAATCACTACGCAAAGATAATTCACTTAAACAGAGACACCAACCAGGAACACGCAGACAGACAAACAGCCAGACACAAGAAAACCTACAGAATCGACACGACCATTACACCCTTCCATACAGACCAGACTACCAACATCATCAAAAACATTAAGAATTCGAAGGCTACTGTACCAGACAACATATCTAACATACACCTTAAACACTTGGACCCACAGGGAATACTAGCTCTCACAAACATCAGCACATATTCATACCAACACTGTATTGTTCCTGACATATGGAAACAAGGTAATATTACACTACTCAAACAAACAAAAATCCAACAGAACCAGCTTCTTATAGACCCATTACTTTACTATGCACACCTTCCAAAGTAACAGAAAGACTAATCTTACAAATCACCAACCCATACATACCACTATCGCCTACTCAACATGGATTCAGACCTCACCACTGAATCACGACATTACTCACTAACCTCACGCAGCACATCATGGATGGCATCAACTCCAGACGACCAATTCAACGCACACTATTAGCAACAATAGACATTAGTAAAGCATTTGATGCTATCCCACGCTTCCCTCTCATAAACAAAATACTCAACACAAACATGCACAATAAGGTCAATAACACCAAAAGGTGGCTGAGCAACTATCTTTCAAGAAGATACTCACATGTCACATTTAATGGCAAGTCACCCAAAAACAAGCTTTTTCCGAACGGGGTCCCTCAATGCTCTGTTCTCACACCAACA
The DNA here is from genome assembly GCA_023014485.1 of Bathynomus jamesi. Lineage (NCBI taxonomy): Eukaryota > Metazoa > Arthropoda > Malacostraca > Isopoda > Cirolanidae > Bathynomus > Bathynomus jamesi. Next base: position 712,034 of record JAJOZX010001207.1, read on the forward strand.
CTGTTCAACTTATACATGCATGACATTCCAACACCCATAGATAACAAGCTTACCTTATCATCATATGCAGATGACATCACTCTAACATCCACCCACAACAACATCGACACCGCTACAAATAACCTACAAACATACATAAACAGTATACAAGACAGGCTCACACACAATAGACTCAAAGTAGCGCCCACAAAAACAACCATCACCTTGCTTACAAGCAAAACAAAAGAACACCAGGTAACTCCACAGCTTACACTAAACAACACCAACATTCCACACACTCACAGAACCAAAATACTTGGGGTCACATACAACACATCATTATCTTTTGCAAACCACATTCAGGACATTAAAAACAAATGTACTTCGAGACTTAACACGCTTAGGGTACTTTACAGGCACAAACTTTGGACACCAGCAGGAAACATCACTCATATACAAACAATATATTCGCTCAGTTATGGACTATGCTAGCCCATGCTGGGCACCCATTATCTCAAACACACACATAAACACCTTACAGACAATACAAAAGAACACACTTCGTATCATTACAGGATGCACTCAAACAACACCAATAGAACACCTGCACACAGAAACAAAAATACTGAAAGTTAGGGAACATTTAGACACGAGGGGAACACAGTTCATGGCAGCAGCGACAACTAACCCACAACACTCTTGTCACTACATGTACAATCATGCACCAACACCTCGCACCATTAAGGTAACACCAGAGAGACATTATAACCAAATACTCCATTCCATACCACGCCCCACAGACATCACACAGTACAGAAAACACACACACACACACACACCTGACCCACAAAGCACTGATACGACTCGGTCCGAATGCGGTCCTAGGTGCGAAGCCACCACCCATTGACAGGTCAGAGACCAGTCTGAGCAGATCGGATCGAGTTAACTTAGTACGATTCCGATGTGGACATCACTTATGACAGACTGTACCACTCTAGCACAACATAGAACACAACACAACATCACTAGTGCGCTGAACCTCTGGTCCATTCCGGAGAGGGCGATCGGTTACATGCGTGCCGCAGGCTTGCTCGATCAGGGTGGGCTGATCGGCTAACCAACAACAACAACAACAACCCCCAACTATAATATCTGATTACAACATTATTGAAATAACCAATGTAAAAGCAACGGAAAGAAAGAACACGCACTATAGAAAGAAACAAATTCGAGTTTTTAATTTTCACTCCAAAGCTATAAACTGGGAAGGTATTGCAACAGGCATGGAAGCAATAGACTGGAAAACCATCTTTCAGGCCAAGACAACGGAAGAGATGCTAATTACCTCAGAGGAGAAGACGCTGGAAATTGTTGAAATACATGTCCAAACAATGGAACAAAAAAGAAAGAGAAGCAGGTTCGAGAGACAAAAGAGCTCGATGTTCTGCAATTGAAAAAGAGTGACTGTAAAATTAAGAAACTACAGAGAGCAACATCAGAAAAATATTAAACGATAAAATGCAGAATATACAGTAGATTGCGTCATATAGGACCTAATTGAGAAACATACCGAGAAAGAAGATGACGCTATTGAAGCGATAAAGGCTAATTCGAAGGGCTTCGGTAGTATGTTTGCAAAAAAATAGAGTGCAAATCAATTGCATGCAGGATGATCAATAATGGTTCAAGGGGGAAGAGGGAGGTTGGGTTAGACCCTCCAAGTGGGAAGAGGTGCGTTAAACCCTCCAAGAGAAGACGGGGCTAGACCCTCCAAGGGGGAGAGGGGGTTAGACCTTCCAAGGGGGAGAGGGGGTTAGATCCTCCAAGGGGGGAGAGGGTAACCTAACCTGGAAGATCAGGCCCACAAACGTATATATGTATGTATATATGAATTGTATATATATATATATATATATATATATATATATATATATATATATATATGTAGGTGTGTTTGCATATATATGTGTATGCCTGTAAATATGAATAGGCAAAAGTAAAACAAAACTTCTTTATTAAGACGTGTGTGCATGAAGAGGGCAGGGGCTAGACCCTTCAAAGGTGGAGTGGGTATCCTAACCCAACAAGACCAATAAAACGCAAGAAGGAGAGAGAGAGAGAGAGAGAGAGAGAGAGAGAGAGAGAGAGAGAGAGAAGAGAGAGAGAGAGATGTTATCGCTGGCATTACGCATCGCACAATGGTGTTTTTACAAGCCATCCTGGAGGGGTTTAGCATCACAGCCATTTGGCATAAGATCCAGCCAATCGTATGGCGTAATCGGCTGTCAGACAGTTTCTTTAGAGGTAAGCAGCTAGTCGACTTAGTTTAGTGACATATATACGTACTGTATATAGCCTAACTAGAGCGGCACCAGCACTCACAACAAATTCTAAAAGTGAAATGTAGCCAACCTGTCGGTTCACGAACCCCGCCAGTCGAAACAGCTAGAGAATACACCCAGGCGCCCACACACTCACCACACTGTATCGTTATATATTATATATATATATATATATATATATATATATATACCCTTCATTTCCATTAATATTTGTTTATATGGTGTAAAGGAGAAATAAAACACAACTACATCGTTCTGGCTACTTAATATATATCATTCATGAAATACATTCGGTAAATATGTGTATACATTTGGGGCAAAACAGGAAAATGGAGTTATTTAACATATATATATATATATATATATGTGTGTGTGTACATACAGGGGTTGGACAGAATAATGGAAACACTCGCATTTTCGGTGCTGTATTTTCTATCATTAATGGCGTCATGTAGTTTATTAAATTAATATGTAACTTCATATAATATTGAGAACATCTTCTATTTTAATATGTTCATATTGGTTTTTCATGTTCTTTTAAAATAAATAAAAATATAGCGCTTGGAAAAGATGTTGCTGCCTGTGAAAGGGGCATGATAGTAGGAGCCCCTTTGGTTGGTGTCATAATTGCTCTTGTATCTCGAGGAACAGTCCTCAAGGTTATGAATACATGCAAAAATAATAAAAAAAGAAAATCAAATAAGGAATAGAGTGAGCGTAAAGCAACACTGACAGAATGCGACAGAAGAACCTTATATGCTAATTATGAGCTGTGAAGGATCAATCAAAGACTTACATCAAAACTTTTTGTTCAAAATTTAACAATAGTTCGCAAAGACCAGTGTCAGTCATAACCATTAGGGCGGAGTGAAAAACTCATTTTTCGAATTTTCAAATTGGCTAGTGTGGAAAATGTGTGGAGTAGTGAGGAAATAAGCTGGTATAAATTTAAAATCATAACATTAATATCTTCAGGTGCCACAATGACCTTCAATATTGAAAAAAATTGAAAAAAGCAGATTTTAACCAATAATTAAGAAGAGTCCACGATGCACAATAGACAAGAATTTATTCACACTTGTATAAAAATAGCTCAGTCAACCTTTAAAAAAGTTTCTATTCTCTAAAAACAGTTTTCTATAGTCAGCTCACTCAGCTGTCACGTGAGTACCTCGGTTCAGTGTAGCTGTCGCTCTCGTAGCAGGTGGGTGTTCTGTTGTTGGCGTTACTCAGATAGTCTAAATTATATTTCTTATATATTTGCATTTCTGTATTGTGTTGCCCTAAGTTTGCCATGTACTATTAACTGAAATTAACGTATAATTGATATTAGCTCTTTCTTTTTCAGATTTGTATACTTTCAAAATGTCTCGAGTTTGTGCAAAATCAACCAGGGCCTCAACTGAGTGCCCCATGTTTGGTATGGGGAAGATTTGTGGCATAGGAATCTTCCTACATACGAAGGAGTTTTTAAATATTACTTGTTTGTAAGAAAACGATTTGAAACAGAATACTAATAAAGATCCTTCAATATCTCAAATATTAGAACAAGTTGTTGATAAATTGAAAACAATTTGGGAAAGTGCTTCCGTCCCAATTCTGTCAGACAGGCGAATTGAAACAATTGCAGCGTGCAAGTGCAAAGTACTAACACAATGTTCTTGTCCCAAAGAAAAAACGGTTCCAAAGGAAGAAGTGACGTTCCTCTTAGATCAAAGGAGTGAAAGAAAACTGTTTATTGATAGAGTAGATATTACACTCTCAAAGAAAAAAGCATCTACGTTGCTAAGAAAGCAAAAAGAAGCTGTGAGGCTCACAAAAGAATCTTCACAGGAGAAATTGCAGGATACAATGTTGAATTATCATCATCGACATCAAATAGTGAAAGTGAATCTGGCGAAATATCAGACGATACATTTCCAGAGCCAGTTAGCTCGAAGAGAAAGCTCGAACAACCTGAAGAACAATTATTAGAAAAGGAAAACTACAAATCTACCTTCAGTGGCTACTGCTTGTGACAGGACTGCAGTTTCAGATCGAGCTGCAGCATTCATTGTTAGTGCAGTATTGCAAGATATTGGAGAAGTTTCTATTGACAATACATCTGAAGTAGTGGATAGGAGTAAAATCAGAAGAGAAAGACAAAAGAAGAGATCAGAAATTATGAAAGATCAAATCAGGTTCCCAATCAGAGGAATCTATTTTGATGGTCGAAAAGATTCTACACTCTTCCAAGAAAAAAAAGAGTCCAAAGTATATCAGAAGAAGGTAACAGAAGAACATATCACTTTAGTGAGAGAACCTGGTTCAGATTATTTGGGCCATTATTCTGTGAATTCTGGATCAGCTGAAGAATATGTAAAGGAATGTTTGAGTATATTGGAAATAATGACATGAACCTGGAAAACCTTGTTGCCATTGGATGCGATGGTGCAGCAGTCAACACTGGAGAAAGGGAGGCGTTATAAGGCTTATAGAATTGAAGCTGAAGAAGCCAGTTCAACATTTAGTGTGCCAGCTCCATGCCAATGAATTGCCATTACGCCATTTAGTTGCAAAGCTGGATGGAAAACATCTGGCCCCCGCGGATTCACCGGTCCTATTGGCAGGGAATTAGAGAACTGTGAGAGTCTTCCTATTGTCGAGTTTGAAAGGATTGATGCTGAGGAACCAACTGTAGACTGTGAAGATCTTAGCACCGACCAAAAATATCTAATTGATATTCATCAGGCCATAACAAAGGGATATTGCTCTCCAGATCTTGCTCATCGTAGTCCAGGCAAAATGGCACATTCACGATGGCTGACTACAGCAAATCGTTTGCTTCGTCTATACGTTTCAACTGTAAGTCCATCTGAGAACCTCATGAACATTGCTTCTTTTATAATGAAGGTCTACATCCCAATGTGGTTTTCTATTAAGCAAAGTACGTCTTTTGTCAATGGCTCAAAACATGTTTTCAAAACTATTGAACTAACAAGAACACTGAATGACGAAGTAAAGGATATTGTAAACCCTGTCATACAAAGAAATGCATTTTTTGCAAATCCAGAAAATTTCTAGCATCAATGATTCATGATGACCGCAGCGCCATAAGAGAATTAGCGTGGAGGCGAATAAAGAAAGCAAGGCAAACAAACAAGGAAAAAGTTGTGAGGCGTTTCACAGTACCTGTTATTCAATTTGAAGCTATTGATTATACTGATTTAATTAATTGGCAAAAATGCATTGTCACTGAACCACCTGTGACAAGACACCTGACAGAAAATGAGATTGAAGAATTCATAGAAAACAAGAGTACCCCTCTATTCGAGAAATTCCCTTGTCATACACAAGTAGTAGAAAGAATGGTAAAATTAGTGACTGAAGCATCATCAAAAGTATTTGGATTGAACGCGCGAGATGGCTTCATAAGATCAACACTTCAGTCACGTAAAAAAATGCCATCATTCGAAAGTAAAGCTGAATATAAAGTTTAAATAAAACGTTAATAGAAAAAAACATGCGCAAGGATGGGTGGTTGGGAGGGCATGGGTGGAGCTCGACACGCAGCCACCTCCTCGTGGTGAGTTCTGGATTATTTAGATCATTAATCAAAAGAACATTGATCTAAATAAACTAAGAGCTGCGTAATTCAGTAACTATTTTGGTAATTGGAACACTTAATATATAATAATAACAAGTAAGTTTCAGTTATTGTACTAATGCAGAATATAAGAAATCATTATATTTCACTTTTTCGACGGCTTTGTGGCACCTGAAGATATAATTTCGCAGGACTAATATTTATGCACAGTCATTATCTATAGCACCCACATATTTTCCGCACTAGCCATATTTGAATTTCGAAACAAAGTTTAAAAACCTCATTTTCGATCCGCCCTAATAACCATGTTATGGGAACTGTAGTAAAGCCTATTTTACCACCAACCAGTACGAAAGTTCTAATGAATTTGGAGTTGGGGAGAATAATGGGAACAATTCTGTGCTTATGTAGTGTATTTTTTTAATTTCTTTCCATGTATTCATAACTATGGAACTGTTCCTCAAGGTGCAGGACAATCACGCGACTTTTAATATTGAGACAGCAACCAAACGGGTTCTTACTATCATGTCCCTTTCACAGTAAGTAACATTTTTTTCTAAGCGCCATATTTTTATTTTTTCTACAAGAACAGGAAAAACCAATCTGAACATATTAAAACAGAAGATGTTCTCAATATTATATGCAGTTACATATTAATTTAATAAAGTACATAACGCCATTAATGATACCAGAAAATATAGCATCGAAAATGCGAGTGTTTCCATTATTCTGTCCAACCCCTGTATGCGTATATATATATATACGCATCAAAACAAAAAATAATGCAGTCAGTACAGAAGAACTCTATATACAACAAAATCAGAATACGCAACACTTGATATATATATATATATATATATATATATATATATATATATATATTGTAGTGTCCTTCACTTTCGTTTCTCTAGTGCCCAACCCTTTTTATTTACTTACGGTGCTGTACACCCTTTTAATTATGTTAATTCACTTCACTGACACCCTTTAGGTTGTGCGCCCACCTTTAATTCTATTTCAAATTATTTCTTACGCGCGTGTTGTTTTCGTTCAGGATGACTCGGTCTATCCAGACGGATGGCCCTTTAAATTGATAGGCGTAAGTTCCTTCGGCTTACTGAAAGCCTACTTTGAATTTCAATCTTTGAATGTTAATTGACCCTCAGCTTACAAGAGAGGCCTATTGCAAGGTAGCTAAGAAACAACACACGCCCTCTTATAAAGTTTATTAAATTTCTGTACAATACAATCCAATTATAAATTCAAAGAAAAAAGTTTACAGTTATCTGAATTTAAATCATTTATATAGAGGGGCTTTATATATGAGTGTAACAAAACAAGTAACGAGAAATGAAGTGGTCGAAATCGACGAAGAAAATTGAAGAAATACTTTACTTACAGTACAGGTGGCAACTATTCTCAATTGTGCTGCGAAATGACCGCAGACTTGTTGCCCGCACAAAACAAAACGAAAGTCCGCCAAATAACGTGACTTCCTTCAGAACCCAATTGACGGGTCATGCAAACTAGGGCACATACGTACCGTTTAACCTTTAATTTGAACCAAATTAAATTAATTGAAAGTTCACAAAATTCTTGGTCCGTTGGCTAACATTAATTAAGATCTAACCAAGTTCTCTTTTCAGATCGCTAACAATAAAATTCTTATACACAAGTTTCGCGTAAACGAATGAAATGCAAATTTTTAAGCAGGGCTGTGGAGTCGGCACATAAAAAACCGACTCCGACTCCGACTCCTCAATTTTTTGTCTATCCGACTCCGACTCCGAAGGTATACTAATTCTAAATCTGCTATGATGATAATTACACAAGAGGCATTTCATCACCACCACGTGAAGCATCATCATCTGTGGTCATTGTTACGGTAACTTTGTCTGTAGTAAAGAATATTGTAAGTGGTGCTTGTCGTTCAGTAGATTTCTGATCTTTTGTTAACCTTGAAGTAGTTGGAAGGTTTTTATTACTATCTTTCTCAATGACAACTTCTAAAATATTGGGATGGAAACACTGCAAATGTCTTTTCAAATTTGATGCTCTGGTTGGTGCATTTTTATCAGAGCCAGTAAAACCACTGATTTTTGCTTCACATAATTTTTCATCATCATCATCTATCATACACTGACGCACGAAATGTTTCCCATCTGTGGTTATTGTAAAATATTAAAAAACTGCAGACTTTGTTGGAAGTGTCTTTGCCATTTTGAAAGGGGTTTTAGACTTGAAAGTTAAAAACTTATGAAATTTAGAAAGAACTCGAAATTAAATAAGCATTAAAAATAAAAAATATTATCTGAAAAGAAAAAATGAATTAATGGCATTAGTGTCTGAAATGGAAAACATTGTGTTTATTATTTAAGTGGTTTAACCACCATAGCTGCCAGTGATATCACACACAAAAACATATTTTATTAAAATTTATATTGAGGTCGGAGTCGGAGTCGGAGTCGGTACATTTTTACCGACTCCGACTCCAGCACCACCAAAATTGCTTCCGACTCCGACTCCGACTCCACGACTCCGACTCCGACTCCACAGCCCTGTTTTTAAGTAAAATCATGAGACAGTTCAAGTTTAACTTCTAAGTTTTCTATTACACTACAAGTCTTTACCAAGGTATTTAAGCCACAGTTAACTTCAGGACGACGACTACAAACTGACTTAACAATTTCAATTTTACCTTACAATTCTTAAGGACCCCGCCTTCTAATAGTTTGAAAGCCTATCAAACCATATGTTTCTCTCAAGGCCGTCCCCCGGAAGGCTATTACCCATACATAAGGAAAGAAGGAGTCTTCACTAAGTTTTCCCAGGATCCCTGTGCCCCTGAATGGAGCTGGACCTGACTTCCGAGTGTAGACTCCTCCTTTTCCCAGGAATACATTTAAACCGAGTTAATAGATTCGAAGCCACTTGCTGCTCCAATTTTATGACTCACGTCGTGGTTCAGTTTAGCAAGTGTATTCGAATCTGTCTTACAAAAATCGCACCATCCAGCGAAACGAACCCAAACCCTTCTTGGTTTGAATCACCCAGCTTGGTTCCGCTTCCCTTGAGGTTTAGGGCTTCGGTCTGTCCTCTTTGTGTCTCTGGCCGCTTTTCGACCCTGCTATAAAATCTCTCCCCCTACGGTTGTCTTGGGTTATTTTTCCTACCGTGAGAACACCAAATTAAAATCGAACGAACGTTAAACAATAAAACATTTTTATTTTTTAACCCTGCAACAAGAACCCTATTGATATTCTTCGATAACCATAATCCAAAACACCTTGCTTTAGAGATTTAAACAACACAATATTAAACTAAAATGTCTGCTCTTATTTTACAAAAGATTTCTGCATGCAAATTTCATGGTTACGACAATATATATATATATATGCATAAAAAATGGGAAAATGGAAATATGGTTTAAGGTCAGTTTCTACCACGCTTAAATAAAATAGTAAATTCGCAGGTTATCGAGTCCACATTTACATCCTCATTGCTTTGTACTACATAATAAATGCGATTTAAAATTATTTCACCACTCAAAGTATGCGGGGTCTATATTCAATATAAAGGGCTTTCAACTCGTTTAACACTATTTTTGTACCAACTTTACAATTGGGAGTAAAACTATCACGCTCTTTAAACACGGATAGAATACAATCAAAAGCACGCACAAAGATGACATCGCTTGCTACAACATCACCATTAAATTGAAGTTTATAAACACTCCTTTCCAAACATGCATTTATTCTTTCCACGCTGACCTTTTCAATTGTAAAATCTTCTTCACATCTCATATCGGGAATTGAAGTATGTTTCTAAATCGTGCCGACAACTGCGTCTTATATAAAGAAATAATCCTTCAAGGTGACCAGTGAAGGTGAGTTCAGCCCTGTGCCGTTCTAGTCCTTTGTATCAAAGTTCATGATATTTCGAGGAGTCTGTACCTTCTAAATACGTATCCAGTTCCAAACCATTCTCGCCTTGTTCGTCCCTACACTTGGTAAAATCATCGAGCAAGGTGGTGTACGCGTATTCAAGCACCGTGTCAAAATAGCGCATACCAGCAGCAAATGCCTCTAATATAGGTTTCAGTTTACGGAAACCAACGACTTCAAACATTCTTTCGAGAATGAAACGGTTTCGCGTGGGGTTAAGGGCGTTATTCTCAACAGTATTTTTCCACATCAGCCGTATATTAACGCATGGTTGGTTTGTATCACAATTTATGCATAATGTACAAATAATGGCGTATGAGGGTGCATCACTAATCTATTCTCTTTTTGTACCTACATCCACAGGTATTTTAAAATGTTCTCACCCCACTTCTCAACCACCACGAAGATTCTGTTCATCCCTTCAACACTTAAATAACATTGCGTCTACCAGAGTTTGATTGTCTACATTTCGTTTGAAGTACATCATTAATAGCACCGGTATTACGCCTGAATACACGCACAGACTTCAACAGGGACACGTCGTATACTGCACTGAAGATACTGCTCAACGGAAGTTCCATCTTTTAATAGTTTTCTATTGATTCTGCGAGGAGAGAACGTCCAGTCAGGTCAAGCTCTGAGGTGACTATGAGCCGCCGGTGCGCTGTCTGACTCGACGGGCGGTTGGGGAGGTGGGAGGTGTGTGGGTGCGTATGAATCACACAGGTTACGTCATGAACGCCACCAAGAGTTAGTAATGCAGATTCGTGTACGAGACTGTTCCAGCATGAAAGACTCGATGCGCACTGGTGAATCATCTGAATATTTAAAACTGTAACCCATTATACTGGGTAGGCGTTTAGAGAATTTTCCTATCTACGATACATGAAACAACATTGGTTTTAATGATTTATCACACGCACTTCCTGGAATGCGTACTATATATATCTACTACAACGTTTAGGGGTAAATGCATTCACCATTGTACTTTCTCAAGAACTATGCACATATAAAATTTATTAACACTCTAGCGATCAATTTGAGAGAAACATGTGTCCATACTTGTCCTTTTTGCTGGACAAACGATACTCGTCCCTAAACTCTACTAAAAATTCACATAAACCTTTAGCTACAATTTCGCTGCGCACCTCATCATGATATACATGGATGTAGTGGTAGAAATATTTTAAATTGTCCATAATCACAAGATTTACATTCTCCGTCGCAGTGTACGCGTATTCGGTGCGATGTAACATGGTATAATACCTCCGTCACACCAATCATCAACAAGGTTCACAACCCAGATCCTTTGTTTCTCATTTGCAAGCGTTGATTCTTCCACTTCATGATATATGTGCTCTTTAGTACAGTTTAATCCTACAACATATTCCATTACGTCGTTTGAACTGCGAAACCCCGCAATACCCTCACCAGAATATCCATAGAGTATTCGGACGTCTTGCTCCTGATGCTTCGCACGATTTTATGTGGCCTTAAAGGTTTCAAAGGAGGGATGACTAGAAATTCTTTGGGTGTTCACTGTTCACCACATCTGTAGACTTCTTTAGCAAGTACCACTTCAGAAATGTAAAGCATGCAATATCATCGGTCGTCATCGCTATTTTTCGTCTACATGAGAATTCTTTAACACGTAAAAAGATACGTCTGAGAACCAGGGCTTGTGGGTTCAACTGAGCACGTAGGGAGGAGATATGACCCTCCAACTGGGTTAGTAGCAGGAGTCATGTGACTCTTTTTATTGATTAGCAACATACAGTGGGTGGTGCTTAGATTTTTTCTTCGCGGTACTGTTCATCTGTCTCCATCCGTACATCATATTCATGTTCCCACAAAACCTTGGCTAGTGAACTGGGGCTTATAAGTTGGTCGCCGGTACGGGTCCATGCGAGACTATCGGCAGGAGATCTGCCATGGATGTCTCCTGTAATACCACACTCAGCACCTGGGCATCTGTTAAAGGAGTACGCTGTCTTTTCGCCAGTAGCGGGATCTTCGCTTAGACCATCCACCCAAAAAACATGCCCAGTGATCTTAATGACCACTCCTCCCGTGTTGTGCGCATGTTTTATGTATACACCTGTCTGTTGTTGTATGTATATGAGCCAGTAAATAGCCTTATACCTATAACTACTTGGGCTGTTTCGGGGAATGACGGCTAGCGTGTCTTTAGGCATGAAGTTGTTCTTGAACACAGCAAAGCACAACAATGCGATCGTAGTTGCCACGTGTAGCGGGTCGCAGTTGAAACGGGTTATGTACATTCTTCTAAAAGCCTGGAAGCATACTCTAAGTACGCGTAGGTCATTCACACAATAACGCTCACATCCGCTATATTGTAAGGATTATCTTCATTAAAACTGTTGTAGTAGCGATCAAAATCTTCACACTCACGTTGTCGTAGTTAAAGTAATGTTTGGGGAGTGGTATTCTTAATGTAATTTAAAGTGTCGCCGGGGAGGAAAGTGTAAGGGAAATACCCTTTTGAAACTTCAGCGTCTACGCCCATCACCTTAGGTAGCCGAGCTAATTTACAAGGTGCAAATAACAGTGTGTCTTTAAACTGCATCTGTATAAGTTTGTTTTCTCTTTTCAAGGGGTCACCCGTAAATATCTCTGATGATTCATGTTCAGCAGTTCCTTATAAAGGAATTGAGTATCAAATTTTGCTGCGTTATGGGCAAGAATATAGAGTCATGTTTTTGAAGTGATCCGCTAACTTTTCACCGGGGAATCTTTCGCAGACACCTTAAAAATGTTTGTTCGTTTACCACATTTACGGCATTCATCACATTCAATGTTCATGCAATCGTCACAGATTGTCTGACTTAAAAGTAAATGTGGGATAACCTCTTTGGTTTCAGGGTTTGTGTTAAGTCTCTATGTCAGTATACAGTTATGCAAGGTTTAGTTTTAGGTTTAGCATCTTTCATATAGCAAACATGCTTTATATCGTCTGCCTTATATTTCTCATAATATGTAGAGCAATGAATTTCATCACATTTATGCACGAACTCGCTGCTATCATTCAACGTATGAAACATGTCGCACTCGCAAATTCTCATTTTCCTACATGTCCCATTTGATTTATGGAGTTTAAAACAGGTGTTATTGAAAAATGTGCGTATACATACTGTACATTACTGTCCCTCTTCTCAGCCTCAACTAACCGACTTTCGCATCTGGGGCTTTTACACTGCTTGCATACCATGTGGCAATCTTTACAATGTTTTCTGTGGCCAGTTTACGTGCACACTGCACAACCGTCGGCAGCCAGATATTATATCCAGCCGTATTTAGCACAGTAAATATAGAGCCAAGACTATTGCTATAAAGCGCAACCACGCTCGGAGTTTATATGCCGTCTGTAAATAGCCTGAGAATTGAAGTTAAGAGTATAAGGTGTGGCCGTATGTCCCGCAACAAGGAAAACGTGGTCTATATCTATCGTGAAGTTGTCCATATTAAATTCGGTACTGCTTTGAGACGCCTGCATTATACGACCCAAAATGTACTCTACATCTACGGCAGCCAGACGTCTGTAGGGTATTACTACCCAAAAATCGTCTCCATCCCCATCATCTATGCCGAATCCGAGGGACAATCGCGTCCTGGCTTCACGTCCATCACTGCTTTGAAGGGCAAACTCCACAATACGTTCAACTACGCGCCGCAGTCCGTGTTCAACACTGCTGCTATACATGGCTCGCGGGTCGATCCTGACTACGTACCGGTTTCTAGTCAGGGCTGGGGTAGGGGTGGCGCTGCGCACCAGTTCGAATGATATGCTACTGTCTACAGATTGAGGTGTTGTTGATGAGGTGGAGGGCACAGAAGGGAGTGGTATTGAGTAGGAATGAGTGGGTACAGCTTTACTTGTAGGAGTTACTGTAGGGGTTGTACCGTAAGACGTAGAGGGCTGTGGTTCTATTACATTTTCAGAACATACTGTGGGTCTAATGGCCGACGCACTCGTGGCGAGTTTTACACGGTTTACACCTGACATATAAGGTGTTTCAACAGTGGAGACGTTGTCATGCACCGCTTTCTTCTCGAACTGTCGATTGGGGATGCTACAGTTGTCGTTCCTGAGGGTTCCGGAACGCTAGCGGGGGTGATGGAGCAGTCTGTAGCCTCAACAACTACATTATTGTCGCTATCATCAACTTCATCTGCAGTATCTACGATGGGGATATGTTGCTGGTACAGTACCTCATTCTTGCCATCATTCACGGTTCAGGGGAAGAAGAAAAACAGGACTGTAGAACATAAGGAGCATCACTTAAAATTTCATTATATTTTGTAAATGTTCCACTTAAGAGTGTGACGTGTTAGAGATGGATTCTGCAGAAAAATTCAGGTTGACGAGCCATTCTACTTGTATTATATCCGACCCTACAGGCTGTGGCAAAACCGTGTCTATGCTTAAAATCATTAAAGATAAGCCGAACTATTCTCAAATTTTGTGCATAAAGTTATATGTTGCTATTCGACATATCAAGCCGTATTCAACGAGTACCAAGATGATATTTTGTTACACAAAGGTGTTTATGATGTTAGTTCGATAAAAGGCAATGAACATACGGTTATTGTAATTGACGATCTCATGTTAGAAATGGATAAAACGTTTGCCGAGACATTTACAGTGTTACCCAACCATCTTAACATAAGCGTATTCTTCATCAATCAGAATCTATTTTTCAAAGTAGATACATGCGCGATGTATCGCTAAATACACAATATTTAGGAATGTGGCACAAATTGGGATATTAGCCAATCAAATGTTTCCGAATCAGCGTAAGGAGTTTTTGAAAGTTTATAAAGAAGGTACAAGCCTACGTTACGGATATTTGGTTTGTGGCCTTCACCCGCGAAACACGTTTACGATGCTTCTAAGAACGAATATATTCCCAAACGTGGCTGATACGGTGTATATCCCAGAATGACAAAGTTGTTAAAGAAATATCGTGAATTAATAAAAATCTATCATCGGCTGCCACGAACTCTCCAGCACCTGTTTGTTAAAAATATTGACTCGGACTTTTTAAAATGCATCTGCGAAATCTGTCTTAACGTTATAAAATGCAATGTGCCAATGAAGCCCTCTCAGAAGTCTCGCTTACGTCGTTACAAGAACATAATACACGCACTCACTCGTAAAAGTGCACCCTTTATTGTCTAGTTTAATATAATGAAGAAAGTAGTTGTGATTCCACACGAGGTATCCGCTTCACTACAAAACACAAAGAGTCCAGATACAGTTCTAGATCCGCGTAAAAGCAGGCTTAAAAGAATGGAAAGCGAATTGGTGAATCAATTAAACAGTGAAAAGTCCCCTGATGAGAAAAGAATCTTCTTCCAAGAAGCTCTGCAGAAATTTCTTCATGAGTACGAAAATTATAAGAAACCCGTGGAGTTCCCCGTAGTTGTCAAACATGGGGGCGATACTGATCATGGCGAACCTATAGACGAACACGTAACTAACAACGGTGCGAGTCCGCAACATCTCGAACATGTATTAAAAAATAGTCTCCCTCATACATTGAGGAATAAAGGGCTAAGTCTTTATAATCTATGAGTGAGGATCCCATTATACAATGGTCCGATATAGGCGAGGTTGTTGAAGGGTCAAAGGTACAGGGTTCGAACATCATTGACATCGTACATGATTTGGTGAGAAAGTGGGATAGGTCGTCACCAGCAGGATTGGAGCATATTAAAGCTAGACTACAGCAAATAAACATGCCAAAAACACTGATGGGTAACCAGAACAGGTTAAAAGACTTGGGGCAAGCAACGCATGTACCACAGCTGAAAACGCCTTCGCCGCCGACGGTAACATCACTGAAGAGGAAGAAGAGACCAAGCAGCAACGCGCAACCCTTCCTGCGCGGCCCTAAAATACGCAAATAGCTAACATATTAAGTAAAAGTTATTATTATATTTCTAATCCAGCCCCCTACGGGCTGAGGGAATAGAGAAAAATGATTTTGAGAGGTTTTCGCGTGAGTAGGACGCTTATACACTTCATAAACCGGTGAGAAGGTTTAAAACTGCCAAGACAGTAGCCGCCTCTATTGATTCTATTTGGCAGGCTGATTTAACATACATGCAAAGGTATTCGGTTTATAATGGCGGCTACTGATACATCCTATTCATAATAGATGTATTCTCTAGATATTTGTGGCTAATTCCATTGAAAAATAAGTCGCCTGAAACAGTAGCTAAAGGTGCAAAAGCGCTAATGTTTTAGGAAAACAGGATTCCTGGCTATTTTTGTGCGGACGTGGGGGAATGAATTTAATATCAGAGTTTAGTATCAGTTATTACACTAGCAATTCTATACATAAGTCATCTTTAGCCGAAAGAGTTCAGCGTACCATAAAGGAACGCATGCATCGCTATTTCATACATAAAACACATACAGATATATAAACATTCTGGATTCGCTGGCCTCACCCTACAACCGTACACACCACCGAACAATTGGTACATCACCTAACGAAATTTTAAAAAGAGGTACGCATACAGAGCGTGAGGCGAGAAAAGATAATCATAGAGCACCACCACGCTCTGTGCGTTTCAAAATAAATAATTATGTCAGACTGTCGCGTTTGGGGAATAAATTCGCGAAAGGATTTGAGCAAGACTGGACTCGTGAGATTTTTAAAGTTAGAGCTATGAGGCCTAAAGACGAGGTAATGTTGTATTACGTTGAAGATTTGAATGGGGAAGAAATTAGAGGTGGCTTTTATGGTGAGGAGGTGCAGAAAGTGACATTTAATTTTGGAAAAAATGTTTAAAGTTGAAAAAAACTTTAGGAAACAAAGGTTCAGGAAAGAGAAAAGTGTACCTGGTAAAATGGCTAGGGTACCCAGGAAGCTTCAACACCTATATAAAAGCTGTTGCAATAACGAAGCTTAAATTTTATACAACATGGCGCCTAACCACTTCTACTTCACACTCCCGTCCTCTGCCTCTCTCTCTGTACATCCTAACAATACCATGTCCGAATTTATAACAGAACTGCATGGTCCCATTGAATTGGGTCATGAATCATATGAGGTTGGAATATGCGAATTTCAAATGGCCACCAAGTTTTTAAATATTGACAAGAAAGAGCCCGTTTTTTATGATTCTTAGAAACCGTGATGAATGTGAAAAGGCGGGAGTAATTCGGACGGTACTATGCGTTCCACCCGGAGTGGGGAGACCCAGTACTACACTACAGAAGTAACACTAGGGCCGGGTCATTATGACACAGCCGAGGATATTGTGAGAGACTTCAGTGGGAATCTGAAAAGTTCAAATTTTACGTCTGATTTAGTATACGAAGTCGTAAACAAAGATAATTCGGTTCATACTTTTATACTAAAATCGAAGGCTAACAGAAATATTAAAGACAGAGCACTGTTCAAAATTATAACGGAGGGCAGATATGGACTAGCCTTCCAGAGATACTTTTCACGAGCCACACCATGACTTGTGCAGCTTATTGTATCAACTAAAATTGGAGAAATTCAACGATGGAGACCCTCCCGCGGACATATGCTATATTTACAGCAATATTGTGGAGCATCAGTTTGTTGGTGACACCCAGGCGCGACTGCTGCGTATCGCCCACATTCCCAATCACAGAGGAAAGAGCTTGAGCATTACCTACGGCAAGCCTCATTATGTCAAAGTCGCAACTAACCTACTAACCAGTATATCAACATATATATAGTATATAAGGATGATTGAGGGGAGAAGGTTTCCATTCGGTATGGAAGCTTAACAGTGAAGCTTCACTTCCGTCGTACTGCGATAGAATGACCCAAAGGCCGTTCGCAGGCTACCGAGGGGTGAGATATCAGCGCGGGAGCGAAATTAGGTCCATTTTTTCAACTACACTGTACGGCTGTCCCCTTGCTGAAGAGTGGTGTCAGATATCTCGGTAGGAAAGCATTATAATCAGGTTTTAACACGGTAGGAGCCATAAGCCTAAAAAAGCACTAAAAACATTTAAAACGTACACGGGATGAAATTGTCAAAGATGCAAAGAGAAGAATGCGTGGCGGCGGAAATAAAAACCGGAAGAGAAAGCGCACTGTACGGAAGAAGAAGAAGTTGAAGGGGTTGCCAACTCATGGTGTTAAACGTAAAAGGACATTAAAACAAAGAAATGTTCTAAGCGCATGAAACTTATGGTTAACCACTTTTTTAACTGATATAAGCTAAGGCTGTTGCGCTCGTGGGTCATAGACTGATTGTTACTTGCTGATAGAGGTATCACTATTTCTGACGCGCCATTGCACGCTTCATTCATCCGAGTAGTTCGCAATGTTGTAAATCGGAGCTGGCCCTCTTTGATATGCCTCCTACCCAAACATCTATAGAACATAGCGACTTTATTACAGTTAACCCACTAAACACTATTAGCTCACCGAGTGCTCCTATAGAATTCGTGATCCCGAGCTCAGTCCTTTACTTTTTTGACCCAAGCTGCGTGCACTTGTACGCTAAACTACGATTGGCGCATTCAGATGGGTCGGATTGCGAAAACGACTACGTCGTATATACAGAGACAAACTTCCTACACACCATATTCAGCCAGTGTGACGTGTATTTAAATCGGGTCAATATCTCGGCAGCGTCTGGGTACTACCACCTACGATCCTATCTGGAAAATGTACTCAACTTTTCAAAAGAACCTTATAACCCCCGAAACAACTGTGGAAAGTAGAAAAGAAAGAGTGTGTCGTGTTCCCAAATAAAAGGCTGGGCAGGGAATATCTTCAACTCTGAAAGAAAATAGTTTGGTTGTGAGAGGACCAAGACTGTTTCACCAGTTGTCCAAGGAACTAAAGAACACGAGTGCTGTTGTGGTGGATACCGTCAAAGAAAGAGTAGAAACCTGGCCCAGAACAATTCCAGATGAGCTGAGCGTACCTGGCTCTATGAGGTGGAGAACACAAGAAACCAATTCTCTACTTCACCAGGCCAACTCAAGAAGAGGGGCAACACGCTTGGCCTTCGTGAAATGAGGAATCATCCCACGGAACATTTGAAAGGTGTATATATATATATATATATATAATTTAGTGGTGGACCGAATATCCGCATCCGCATCATTTTTAACATCCGCATCCGCACTTCTGACTGCGGATGTTATGCGGATATTACCTTTAATAAATTATGCAATTTACAATTAAATTAGCTTATAAAGCAGCTCATAAGGCCCAGTCATGCACATTTCATGTAAAGTATTAATTACACTGGGCAACAAAAAAATTTTTTTTTCGTGTCCCAAGAATGAAAATACTTTATTCTTATAGTATTTTCTGTGCTGAATCCAAATAAGTTTGTAAAATTTCTCTATCAGGTATGGTTTTTGTGTGACATGCAATTTAATTTTTAAAAACCCATATAGTTACATACTTATTAAAATATGATCGAAAAGACACCTGTAGTTTAAAAAGTAGCTTGTTTTGATTTTCTGCTGTGCTTTGCCTCAGGCATGTCTCTCTTAAGAGTCCAGCAATAGTCAGCCAGCATACTGGGGCTCCATTTGCCTTGGTAACGGTTTTCCATGGCAGAAATATCCTGATGAAAACGCTCACCATGTTCGTCGCTTACCGCACCCAGGTTTTCCGAAAAAAAGTCCAAGTGAGACTCCAAGAAATGAACCTTTAATGACATATTGCACCCCATTGCTTGGTAAGACTTAAGAAGATCTCCTACTATTTCAGGATAGTTTTCGGCCTTGTGATTTCCCAAAAAATTTGTGCAGACACTTTTGAAACTCTGCCACGCAGCTTTCTCAACTTCATTCAACTCTCCTTCAAATCTCTCATCTCTTAACAATTCTCTGATCTGAGGGCCTACAAAAATGCCTTCTTTAATCTTGGCATCACTGATTCGGGGAAACTTATTTCTCAAGTATGTGAATCCTGTTTGCGCTTTATCCATCGCTTTAAAGTTTTTCATAAGTCCAAGCTTGATATGCAAAGGAGGAAGGTACACTTTCTCAGGGTCAACAAGTGAACTATTCACAACATTTTTCTTGCCTGGAACAAGTGAGGTGCGTTTTGGCCAATCCTTCTTAACGTAGTGGTTTTGCTTGTCCCTACTGTCCCACTCACATAAAAACAACAGTACTTGGTGTAACCTAGCTGCAACCCTAGCAAAAGTGCAATGACCTTCAGATATCCACAGATATTCCACTTATATTTCTGATACTGAAACTTTTCTAAAAGCAACTTCATGTTGTCGTATGACTCTTTCATGTTTGCAGCATGTGCAATAGGTACAGAAGGAAATTTATTTCCGTTGTGAAGAAGGACTGCTTTCAAGCTGACTTTTGAGGAGTCAATGAACAATCGCCACTCATCCACGTTATGTTCATGACCAAGAGCCCCCATGACTGAATTAACATCTTTACAAAACACAAGTCCATCTTCATGGGAGAACCATTCTTTGAATTCATCATGGCGGCTGCGGAAAAAACAAACTTTAGTGTTACGTTGCAGTAGATTCCAACCCTTTAATCTTGAACCTAAAAGTTCAGCCTGCTTCTTAGATAATTTCAAATCACGAACTAGGTCATTTAGATCTCCTTGTGACAGTAAATGTGGTTCATTGGAGGAACAGGTAGCCTGGAATGTTGGATCAGAAATGTCTTCATCTTTTTCCTCGTGATATGCTACAGCTACGTTTGATTCCTCATCACTTAAACTTACATGTTCAGGAGGATTTGGTACTGGAAGTTGAGCACTGTGGGGAACTGGTCTCATTGCAGACGGTGGATTAGGGTATTTCATAAGGCTCTTTGTTTTTGAAGTGATCCCCTTTGTATTTACCAGACAGAAATAGCAGTCTGATGTGTGATCTTTGGGTTCCCTCCAAATCATTGGAATAGCAAATGGCATGTGACGTGAACCGTTTAGCCATCCTGTAAGTAGTCTTACACATGTCACACAACAAATGTGAGGGGCCCAACTCTTGTCCTGATCGCCTACTTTACATCCGAAATAAAGTTCATAGCATTTTTTTACTAATGGTGTAAAGTTACGTTTCTGGGATTTTAAAGTTAGATCACCACATACATAACAAAAGGAATTAGCATGATTCAGACAGTTCCGCGGCATTACAAAACATCTATATGAATACAACACTGGTGTAAAATTAACAAGAAGCAACAGACACTAGCTGTTAACACTGTGACATTTACAAGCAGACTGACTTGGAGCTGCTCCGACCAAATTTATCCTGCCAGCATTATCAGAACTTTCTCCCCAAAGAAATAAATTGTACTAATTTTACAGAAAAATTAATACAACATATATATTAATATTAATATATTTTATTATAGTTATATTAATTAATATAATATATTATTATATTTATTATTTTTATAATGTTTTATATTATAATATTGTTATATACTTAATTATATATAATATGTTATTATTTTTTATCCGGTGATCATGCTAAATGAGGAAAAAATGAACATAGCGTCACAAGTAAACTAAGCCTGATAGAAAAAATCTGATTTCATATTTAGATTCAGCATGAAAAAGTACACTTAGAACACCCATCAAAACCCTTGTGACAAAATTGTTGTTGACCAGTGTTATTAATGAACAAACAAATATATAAACCTCAAAATATAAATACCTGGAACACAGAAAATTGAATGAAACTTGTTTCATTGAATTTTCTGTGGCTGAAACTCTTGAGAAAGTTATTTTTTTTATCATAATGAAAACATTAATATTAATTTTAATTCTTATGCATTGCCTGCCATAATAGTAATATCACAAAATTTGAAAAATTATGTCATATTCATAATTCTATATTATATTGATAGATTAACTAAATATCCGCATCCGCATCCGCGGATATTGAAATTAAAGATCCGCATCCGCAGATGTTGAAAAACTGACATCCGGTCCACCACTAATAATATATATATATATATAATATATATATAATATATATATATATCTAACTTCAATAAAGTAAATATCTTATTACTACTGCGGAGAGACTTTTCGATCACCCTATATATATATATCGGGTGGTCCGAAAAAAATGACGCATTTTTTAAAAATTAATATCTCAGTAACCCCCTTCCTTATCATGACAATTTTTATATGCAAGATACTTTCAAACTTCTTTTTTTGAATGCAAGAAACGGAATTCTGATATCTTTTATAGTTTTCTCGCAATTAACAAAAGTAACAACATGGGTCAAAAAAACGAATATCATGAGAAAGGAAAAATTTAATCAGAAATTTAACTAATTAATTTACAGTAAATGATCGATTGGACCACCACTCTGTTGACACACTAATCTAAGTCTTTTCTTCCACACAAAAATAATACTTCTTACTTCATTAATGCCAATTTCTTGCCAAGATTCAAGTATTTTACTTTTTAATTCTGATTCGGTGAATTTTTCTCGTCGACCTCGGTAAACCTTCTCTTTTAGTAACTCCCAAATTGAGTAGTCCATAGGATTACAATCTGGGCTTTGTGGTGGCCACTCATTTTTCGTTATTAATTTTGGTGTATTGCTAATCAGAAACGACTGTGTGGCGTAGCTTGTATGCGACGGTGCTCCATCTTGTTGAAATATGAAATCATTTTCTTGATACAGGCGACGACAATCCGGCAACAATTTTGTTCTTAAAAGTTCAATGTAATTTGCAGAATTCACCTTTGTCTTTTCAGTTTCAATAAAATGAACATCTGTCTTGCCATTCCAAGAGACCCCTGCAGATATCATAACCTTTTTGGAGAATCTTGACGTTTCATGATACAATCTGTTTATTGAAATGTCACACTTTTTACCACGCCCGTAGACAACATCATTTTGACGGTTTCGCGGAATTTCTAGAGTGAAATCTTTTTCATCCGTGAAGACTATCTTTTTAATATCAACGACAGAGAAATTATCAAGTAACTTTCTGCACCTTGTTTTTCTTTTATCCTTAACAGTATCACTTTTTCTAGAAGATACTATTCTTTTGAAGGCTTTTAGTTTTTGTGCTTTAATTATTCGGTGTACAGAAGTCTTTCCAATATTCAAATGTTTAGCAATTGTTCTTTGTGACAAATGACTTCCTGGTTTATCTTCTTGAGAGCAGATTTTATCGTTGATGTAATCCACATTTTCTGGAACCGAAGCTGTTTTAGGTCTACCGCTTCCTGGTTTTCTGGCAGTACTTCCCGATTCGCGAATCTTCTTTAAGAGTCTTTCCACTGCACGCCTTTTCCACTTTTTGCCGGGAAACTCTTGCAATAACCTTCCAGTCTTCCATCCTTTTTCACAGTAACAATTTTTAATGAGAATACGATCTTCCTCTGACAACATCATTAAGGGTACTGACGAATTGTTAAAAAATAAAATATCCACAATTTGACTTGTTCATTCCTGTAGAGTTTTGTAATAACTTGCAAAAATATCGCATGATATCGTATAAAAATGATATCGTATAAAAAACGGATACTATATTGCGATTTTTGTTTTTTTGACCCATGTTGTTACTTTTGTTAATTGCGAGAAAACTATAAAAGATATCAGAATTCCGTTTCTTGCATTCAAAAAAAGAAGTTTGAAAGTATCTTGCATATAAAAATTGTCATGATAAGGAAGGGGGTTACTGAGATATTAATTTTTAAAAAATGCGTCATTTTTTTCGGACCACCCGATATATATATATATATATATATATATATATATATATATATATAAAATTTATTGGCGGAAGAAAAAATAACTTCCACAGTATAGCTAAAAATACTAAAACTAAAAAAACATACAAATAATAAATAAATAAATAAATAAATATTTTTCTATTTCTGCATACTAAACATAATTAAAAACGATATATATATATAGTGGCCTGTGACCATTGGTCATAATGTAATTTGGTTAAATACGTAGTGTTTTATGGGTCACACTTTGATCTTTCGATAAAAAAAAAGTGAATGTCATTAATAAAGGAGATTAATATAGGCTTCATCGTTTTTGTTTAATTAGGAAAAACAAAAGAATAATTACTTACAGTGCTTAACAAATAGAAAGTTTGTACTGAAATGTGCAAATATTACAATTACTGAATGCTGAGAATTAAAAAGTAATTACATGTAGGACAAACGTGCAGTGATTCAGTGGTATTAAGATGCAGTAGTTGGGATGATAAAATATGGTATGTAATAAACAATAGTAAGCTTATATGCGGTATTACGTTAAGTCCGAAACGCGGTATTAGAAACACTTCAGAGAACTTATTCGGTTAGGATGAGAGTTTGTATGAATGTGTAGGCTGTATAATGAGTAACCTAATACGACACTGTAAAACACTGTCCGCCAAGTGAGTTAGACCTATGCAAAGGGTTATGGACATTGATTTTAAGTAATGATAGCTGTAGGGCGCGAGAGCCAATAAAGAAATATGTTTATTCGATAGTGCTTGAAGATGGACTGAGTTTGAAACATCACCCGTTAACCGTTCGAGAAATGAAAAACCATTAAAATGTTTATGAGGCTTCTCACGGTTGTAACTGACGCGGGTGCAAGAGAGAACGTTCGTCAGCGTTTTTTGCTCGACTGTAATCTTGTACGGGTAAACAAACATTTAAGCTTCGAAAATGAAAACAAAAGCGTTTTTGTGGTGTTTCAACACATAGACAGAAAACATCAATTTATCGTGAATAATAAAGTCACAAGACTGAGCCTCAACAAACGCAACCTAATTTATCTTAAATCTGTGATTTTTAATTTGTCTAATGTTGAAATCAAAACTCTTTCTAAAAGCTTGAAATTCTTCCTTCCTACTTCGAGACCTAATTTTGAACATGTTTGTCTTGAAAAAGTTTACACTAACCTAAACCTTCCAATTTATGACTTGAACCCACAGGATTCATATAGATTTAGATCCATTTTTAAACTCTTGGCTTTTCATTTTTTATAATCCGAGTGTGCTTTTGATAACAAATTCAGTATAATAACTATGTTGGACTACATCCACAGATGGAAAAAGTTTATTACGCGCTTTTGATTTTAATGATTGGTTAGCAAATACACACACACACACACACACACACACACAAGAAAAAGAGCTAAAAATCAAAGCAAGAAGCAGTTCTAACTCGCAGCTACCAGGATTGCATGTCAGAATTTATATTTAAAATTACCCATAAATTGCATCAGAAACTAATGTGCTTTCTTTCTGAATAAAAGAACCCTTACTTGTACGTTTGTTTGTATAAATAAATAAATGCAATATAATTTATAAACTATATAGCGATGTTTCTCCCTCAATCAACGACCCTCCTCCCTCATTTCCCGGCTCCAGAACTGAAAATTCTCCAGACACTTTTACCACTTTTACACACTTTTACTCTTGGCACTTTTACCAGGAAATATTGCCCGTATAATTAACCTCATTATACTTTTCATCATAAGACATCAATCGCGTCAAAATGTAGTTTTAGTTAAACGTGGAATCAACTCTTTTTGAAACGAAGATACTTTCTCTGTACTGCTCTTCTAAAATAATGAAACCAACAAAGTTCATGTAAAAAATTACAATCTCTAAGAAAATAATGATAAAAAAATTTAAATTCTCACATACTGAAAAGCAACATCTAAGAAAATGTTGACTGATTATGCAGTCCATCATAATAAATGTAATTTTCTCCCGTTTTACCGTTGGTGACCAGTTCGAAAATTTCCTTCAAGTGCGAAATAATTCGATATATATATATATATATATATATATATATATATATTCCATTCATTCCAAAGGTCTCCTTGATCAATACCCTTTGAAAATAAATGCGATAATCGAATTTAAGAGTCGAAAAAACTTTGTACTTTTCTTACCTAATTAATTTCATCAAATTCCTTATGCAATATAAAAATAGTAAAATTTCTAAACTTTTTCTCGAACTATAAAAATAATGTACTTATCTCCGTTATTAGGTATAACTATTAACTCTATAAAACACGATTGTTCACTTAAAGCTAAAATACAGAGTTCAAGTTATTTTTGTTATAGCATAAAAATATGATGCTACAATTTATGTATGAAGATTTGGGGATTATTCAAGGTCTTTGTATATAATCATGACAATACACATTCGCACAAGCACACATGCACACCTTCATACACACTTTTGCACATACACACACACACACACACACACATTTTTAATTTTAATTTTATTTCTCCGTTTATTATATATATATATATATATATATATTTTTCTGTAACCTATATATAGGCTGTAACTCTTTATGTACTTCAGTGTTCCTGAGGATGTCATTAGACGAAAGCGCTTGAGCACCATTCTGTTTCCTTTCCTTCGTGGTTTTATTCATCATAAATATTTTTCACGTGTTACTTTCGTGAAATAATTTTCACATATATATATATGAAAATTATTTCACGAAAGTAACATGTGAATAATATTTTTGATGAAAATAACCACGAAGGAAAAAGGAAACAGAATGGTGCTCAAGCGCTTTCGTCTAATGACATCCTCAAGAACACTCAGTGTTCCTGAGAATATCATTAGACGAAAGCGCATGAGCACCATTCTGTTTCCTTTTTCCTTCGTGGTTATTTTCATCATATACTGTGTGTATATATATATATATATATATATATATATATATATACACACACTAGGGTAATTCAATAAGTATCCGCACTTTTTATTTTCACAATTTTATTTTCACATCTGATAGATTATAAACACATCACTTCTCAACATAGTCTCCCTGTTTCTCAATACACTTAGTCCAGCGATCTACAAGCTTCCTAATGCCATCACAAAAGAATGTTTTTGGCTGTGTGCGTAGCCAGTCATGCACCGCCTCCTTCAAGTCATCATCGCCTTGGAATCGCTGACCTCTCAAAGCGTCTTTTAGTGGTCCAAACGGGTAAAAGTCCGAAGGTGCCAGGTCTGACTGTAGGCTGGATGGTCGAGAACTTCAAATTTAAATTCTTGACGGCATTTTCTAGTCTGTGCAGCGGTATGAGGGCGCGCATTGTCATGTAACAGAATAACACCTTCCGGCAATCTCCCTCTCCATTTTGTGCGAATTGCTTGCTTTAACTCATTGCGAAGCATGTCAGAATACGATGCACTTGTTAATGTAGTTCCACGCCCTAGATAATGTTCAAGGATAGGGCCTCGTGTATCCCAAAACAGTGTTAGCATAACTTTACTTGCTGACGGCTGCTCTTTGAATTTCCTTCAACGGGAGATGTTGGATGCTTCCATTGCATGCTCTGTCGTTTACTTTCTGGTTCATAGTGATGGATCCAGGTTTCATCTCCAGTGATAATGCGCTCCAAAAAGTTTTCACCTTCATTATGATACTGCGCCAAAAGACGAGAGCTGGTGAGGTAAGCTATATTTTTGGGACCTCTTTGCGAGTGACCCGTTGCCCACGTCGGGCTAGCATCATGAAAAAGAAAAAACTATAGTATTTGTCATTTACCATTACTTATTCGGACTATAGTGGATTTAATTTTCCTAGAAGAGTTCCTTGTTCCATGCACGGTCTGTGTGTATCACAAAAAAACTCAGGGAACCATTCTGAGTTAATTTCCATCATGAAACGGACATGTTATGTTCCTTGAAAAGTGGACGCTCAATTCTGCCAGTTGAGGTTTAAGTTTTGGTTTTTGGCTAAAAATATAATAGTTACCCCTTTTTCTTTGATGTATTCAATCTGAAGTGAAGGCAGCGAGTCTTTTGCTTACATTGAGGTTCTAAATGTAGCTGGGCTAGGCTGCTTTAAACCCTAGATCCTGTCCCAAAGCTGGATCCTATCTGCTTTGCAGATAGCTGGTGAGGGAAGCTATATTTTTGGGACCACGTCGGGCTAGCATCATGAAAAAGAAAAAACTATAGTATTTGTCATTTACCATTACTTATTCGGACTATAACTATAGTGGATTTAATTTTCCTAGAAGAGTTCCTTGTTCCATGCACGGTCTGTGTGTATCATAAAAAAACCTCAGGGAACCATTCTGAGTTCATTCCCATATATATATATTAGTAATGTACCTATTCCAAAATTTAGCCGATGCCGATTCTTTGCCTATTTTAAAAAAAATCAGGAGCAAGTGTAGTTACGCCCCCGTGACGCAAAAGGGGACACAAACTGCACTACAGAGTCATGCAAGAAGTAAATAGACACCCTTAATTTTATGGT
Organism: Bathynomus jamesi; assembly: GCA_023014485.1. Classification (NCBI taxonomy): domain Eukaryota; kingdom Metazoa; phylum Arthropoda; class Malacostraca; order Isopoda; family Cirolanidae; genus Bathynomus; species Bathynomus jamesi. Next base: position 740,123 of record JAJOZX010001207.1, read on the forward strand.
AAAATGTATGCATCCAAATTTTTTTGCCATTATTATGACTAATATTCGTTTCCTTTTTTTAGATTGTAATATACCCATCCTAGAACATGCCTCGAACACAAGATTCCAAAGAAATTTCTGACTTTCAACGAGGACGGATTGTTGGTCAATCTGAGGGTGGACTGTCCCAGCGACAAATAGCTAGGAATCTCGGAATACCCCTTTCTACTGTTAACAGAATAATAGTCCAATTTAAAGAAAAGGGCAAAACATCAATTGAATCACGACCTGGTCGACCTGTGCCTTCTGACAGATGTCTTCGTTTTGTTCGAAGATCTGTTGAGAACAACCCTCGTTTAAAAGCTTCAGAAGTGGCTCTTAAAGTGCTCTTAAAGCAGCTAAAGGAATGTCAACAAAGTATTAATAGCTAAACCTTAATTGTTCAAAAATTTATTGGTACTCTAATTTTCAAGTAAAAGTGTTACAGCAAAATCTGGGCTGTCTATTTACTTCTTTAGCTGCTTTAAGAGCACTTTAAGAGCCACCTCTGAAGCTTTTAAACGAGGGTTGTTCTCAACAGATCTTCGAACAAAACGAAGACATCTGTCAGAAGGCACAGGTCGACCAGGTCGTGATTCAATTGATGTTTTGCCCTTTTCTTTAAATTGGACTATTATTCTGTTAACAGTAGAAAGGGGTATTCCGAGATTCCTAGCTATTTGTCGCTGGGACAGTCCACCCTCAGATTGACCAACAATCCGTCCTCGTTGAAAGTCAGAAATTTCTTTGGAATCTTGTGTTCGAGGCATGTTCTAGGATGGGTATATTACAATCTAAAAAAAGGAAACGAATATTAGTCATAATAATGGCAAAAAAATTTGGATGCATACATTTTACCATAAAATTAAGGGTGTCTATTTACTTCTTGCATGACTCTGTAAGTCAAAGTTGGGGAACGTAAACGACACTAGGCTCTTTAGGGGACATTTTTTAAATGAATCCATCAAATATAACGTTAAAACTAACGAAAATATTACGATTTAACCTAACCAATCGTCAATTTATATATATATATATATATATATATACACAGTGTGTCCGTAAAGTCATGGTAGGATTTTAAATAGCTATATTATTGCAACGAAACATGATAATGAGATGAATCAATGCCAAATTTAAGAACAACTCTCAAAGTTGTATCTTGTTGTTAGTCTAGGCTAAGCTTAACCTTTATCTCGTAGTTAGTCTAGGCTGTCCACATGCCTATGTTGAACATGAGCGTAATAGCCCGAAAGTTAATGTGTGGTGCGCTCTAGCACGAGATCGAGTGATTGGCCCATTTTTCTTCGCGGAACCCACTGTGACGTCACACAACTACCTCGCTATGTTGGAACATTTTGCAGTACCCCAATTTATTGACAATAATGTCATCTTTCAGCAAGATGGTGCTCCTCCGCACTATGCCAACGTTGTTCGAGAATTCCTTAATGAAAAATTTCCACAGAGATGGATAGGAAGAGGAGGATGGAAGCCATGGCCTCCACGCTCTCCGGACCTGACACCTTTGGACTTTTATTTGTGGGGTTACGTCAAGCAAAGCGTGTACAGTGTACCCATTAGGGATATTCATCACTTGCACGAGCGAATCACGGAAGCTATCGCATCCGTCACTCCTGATGTTCTTGGGCGTGTGTGGCTGGAATTGAATCACCGCCTAGATGTCTGCAGGGCTGAGGAGCCCATATCGAACTACGTTGAATAAAGTTATTCTTTTAGAGTTGTTCTTCAATTTGCCTTTTTTTCACCTCATTATCATGTTTCGTTGCAATAATATAGCTATTTAAAATCCAACCATGACTTTACGGACACAGTGTGTGTATATATATATATATATATATATATATATATATATAATTTTGCGGGTTGCTTCTACAGAGCTTCAATTTAATATTTAGTAGAAATCCAATGACAAGGAGAAATGTAAATGCCATGAAAAGTCTTCTTTATTGCGCAACGTTTCGAGCAATACGCTCATCTTCAGGCTGTTTAATAACAATGTGAAATTAAAATCAATATTGAATGAAAAACAAACAGAAATTTCTATAACCTATTCGTAAAGACAAATTTTAAAAGACTGAGAAAAGAGGGTTAAGTTCTAAGTTATACAGATTTACATATCAAAATTAAGAAGTTATTTTTAAATACATGTAGTAAATGTGAAATTAATACACTGGAAAAATTACCAATAGTACACTGGAACAATGGAGCTATCTACCTTACACAGCAGTATCCGAGGCCGACTAATTTGAGCAGAGGAGACGGGAATGAAAGATGGCGAGGGAGATAGGGGAAGGAGGGATTATAAGGAATTGGGGAAGGAGGAGGGATCATAGCAGATTGAGAGGGACGGACGATGAGTCAACATTCAGACTAGGGGACAATGCTTAATGAAAAGGGATTCTAAAATTCTTAGTGAGTTGGGACAAGTATTACAACCAAGAATTTTAAAATTGTCTAAAGTGACATCAATTTTACATTTGATGCTATGTTCACGAATGCTGGAGGCTTCCTTAGTTTTTAAAATTTTACCTGTTCGGCCACTTATTCCCATATGCGAATAAAATCTAGCCCTGAGAGAGCGAACAGTGCTGCCGATGTAATTCCCAAGGAGACACCTAGGGCAGGTAAATAAATATACAACACCGCTACGCAACGAGTCAGGGGTTCGATCCTTCGCTGAGAAAAAGCTACCTAAAGACGTTTTATTAATAAATATGATGCGGAAATCAGTATGATAAAAAAATTTCCTTAACAATTTTGTAAATTTAAGCTTAAATTCCTTATTCAAGGGACCCATTTCAGGTACCAAGAAATATTTTATATCCTTCGGCACTGTAATACATGGAAGTTGAGGGCTATAAACATTATTTAAGAAAGATCTAATTAGTTTTGTCTACATATTGAACAGGAAAACTATTATTAGTAAAGTATGATCTTAGATTATTAAATTCATCATTAAGTAAGGTAAAATTAGAGGTCAAATTATATCCTCTGAACAGGAGAGTTTTAATACAAGACATCTTATAGTTAAATCAGTAAAACTAAAAAAATTCATGCCCAAACCAGTGAAAGTGGGTTTCCTATAAACTGATGTAGTAATAGAATCACCGTTTTTCGAAATTAAAAGATCTAAGAAGGGGAGGGAGCCATTTTGCTCAGTTTCCATTGTATACGTTATATTGGGGTGCAAAGAATTTAGGAAGTTAAAGAATTGTGCGCTTGTACCGCATTATCAAAGACTGCTATCGAATCATCAACGAAGCGTCGATAGAAAATTGGCTTGAGATGAGTGGGAGATTGTCTAAAAATTACACTTTCTAAATGAGTCATAAAAAAGTCAGCTGCTAACGGTCCGACTGGTGATCCCATCCCTACCCCATCAATTTGTTGGTAAACCTTATTGTTGAAAGTGAAATAGCATTGTTTGAAGACCAATTCTAAAAGTTCCTTCAAATGAGACAATGAAAAACCATGAAAATTATCAACTGAGCTAAAACCCTATCTAAAATAATGGCAATAGTTTCAGATACAGGTACATTTGTGAAAAGTGACTTTACATCAAAACTGACAAAAAACTTTTTTGAATCGAAGTTTTTACCCAGGAGTTCTTTTGGAATTCAAACGAGTTATTTATAGTGTAAACATTTTTCGCAAAGGGGGACAGGAGACGAACAACAAATTTTGCCAATTGAAAGGTGGGTAAGTTATACGAAGCTAAAATAGGACGGAGAGGTGTTCCAGCTTTATGGATTTTAGGCAGACAGTATAATTGAGCAAGATTAGCACCAGATGCGAACAACTGAGAGTAAGTATCATTTTTTATTATCTTTAAGGACTTTAGTCGTGACACCTCTCCGTCCTATTTTAGCTTCGTATAACTTACCCACCTTTCAATTGGCAAAATTTGTTGTTCGTCTCCTGTCCCCCTTTGCGAAAAATGTTTACACTATAAATAACTCGTTTGAATTCCAAAAAGAACTCCTGGGTAAAAACTTCGATTCAAAAAAGTTTTTTGTCAGTTTTGATGTAAAGTCACTTTTCACAAATGTACCTGTATCTGAAACTATTGCCATTATTTTAGATAGGGTTTTTAGCTCAGTTGATAATTTTCATGGTTTTCATTGTCTCATTTGAAGGAACTTTTAGAATTGGTCTTCAAACAATGCTATTTCACTTTCAACAATAAGGTTTACCAACAAATTGATGGGGTAGGGATGGGATCACCAGTCGGACCGTTAGCAGCTGACTTTTTTATGACTCATTTAGAAAGTGTAATTTTTAGACAATCTCCCACTCATCTCAAGCCAATTTTCTATCGACGCTTCGTTGATGATTCGATAGCAGTCTTTGATAATGCGGTACAAGCGCAACAATTCTTTAACTTCCTAAATTCTTTGCACCCCAATATAACGTATACAATGGAAACTGAGCAAAATGGCTCCCTCCCCTTCTTAGATCTTTTTAATTTCGAAAAACGGTGATTCTATTACTACATCAGTTATAGGAAACCCACTTTCACTGGTTTGGGCATGAATTTTTTTAGTTTTACTGATTTCAACTATAAGATGTCTTGTATTAAAACTCTCCTGTTCAGAGGATATAATTTGACCTCTAATTTTACCTTACTTAATGATGAATTTAATAATCTAAGATCATACTTTACTAATAATAGTTTTCCTGTTCAATATGTAGACAAACTAATAATAGATCTTCTTAAATAATGTTTATAGCCCTCAACTTCCATGTATTACAGTGCCGAAGGATATAAAATATTTCTTGGTACCTGAAATGGGTCCCTTGAATAAGGAATTTAAGCTTAAATTTACAAAATTGTTAAGGAAATTTTTTATCATACTGATTTCCGCATCATATTTATTAATAAAACGTCTTTAGGTAGCTTTTTCTCAGCGAAGGATCGAACCCCTGACTCGTTGCGTAGCGGTGTTGTATATTTATTTACCTGCCCTAGGTGTCTCCTTGGGAATTACATCGGCAGCACTGTTCGCTCTCTCAGGGCTAGATTTTATTCGCATATGGGAATAAGTGGCCGAACAGGTAAAATTTTAAAAACTAAGGAAGCCTCCAGCATTCGTGAACATAGCATCAAATGTAAAATTGATGTCACTTTAGACAATTTTAAAATTCTTGTTGTAATACTTGTCCCAACTCACTAAGAATTTTAGAATCCCTTTTCATTAAAGCATTGTCCCCTAGTCTGAATGTTGACTCATCGTCCGTCCCTCTCAATTGCTATGATCCCTCCTCCTTCCCCAATTCCTTATAATCCCTCCTTCCCCTATCTCCCTCGCCATCTTTCATTCCCGTCTCCTCTGCTCAAATTAGTCGGCCTCGGATACTGCTGTGTAAGGTAGATAGCTCCATTGTTCCAGTGTACTATTGGTAATTTTTCCAGTGTATTAATTTCACATTTACTACATGTATTTAAAAATAACTTCTTAATTTTGATATGTAAATCTGTATAACTTAGAACTTAACCCTCTTTTCTCAGTCTTTTAAAATTTGTCTTTACGAATAGGTTATAGAAATTTCTGTTTGTTTTTCATTCAATATTGATTTTAATTTCACATTGTTATTAAACAGCCTGAAGATGAGCGTATTGCTCGAAACGTTGCGCAATAAAGAAGACTTTTCATGGCATTTACATTTCTCCTTGTCATTGGATTTCTACTATATATATATATATATATACAGGTCGTCCGATAAGTGAGTGGCGATTCTATGTCAGTTAGCATAGTGTACTAATATCTTTGATATCTAATAAATTCTATGCTTTTTTCAATTAAGCTAGCTTCACATGAAATCCAAATTTTTAATTTTGCAGTAATTCATGTTTATTTCTGTAAAATTAAAAATTTGGATATCATGTGAAGCTAGCTTAATTGAAAAAAGCATAGACATTTATTAGATATCAAAGATATTAGTACACTATGCTAACTGACATAGAATCGCCACTCATTATCGGACGACCTCTATATATATATATATATATATATATATATATATATATATATATATATCATATATATATATATATAAATATATATACAGTGACGATTGGTTAGGTTAAGCCGTAATATTTTCGTTAGTTTTAACGTTTTATTTCATGGATTCATTTAAAAAAATTTCATCATATATATATATATATATATAATATTTAGGAGAAATCCAATGACAAGGAGAAATGTAAATGCCATGAAAAGTCTTCTTAATGCGCAACGTTTCGAGCAATACGCCATCTTCAGGCTGTTTAATAACAATGTGAAATTAAAATCAATATTGAATGAAAAACAAAACAGAAAATTTCTATAAACTATTCATACAGACAAATTTTAAAAGACTGAGAAAAGAGGGTTAAATTCTAAGTTTATACAGATTTACATATAAAAATTAAGAAGCTATTTTTAAATACATATAGTAAATGTGAATTAATACACTGGAAAAATTAACAATAGTACACTGGAATAATGAAACTAACTAACCTTTCACTGCAGTTTCCGAGGCTAACTAATTTGAGCAGAAGCAATACGGAAAAACAAGAGATGGCGAGGGCGATTGGGGAAGGGGGGATTATAAGGAATTGGGGAAGGAGGAGGGATCATAGCAAATTGAGGGGGACGGCAGATGAGTCAACATTTAGACTGGGGACAATGTTTTAATGAAAAGCGATTCCAAAATTCTTAGTGAGTTGGGACAAGTATTACAACCAAGAATTTTAAAATTGTCTAAAGTGACATCAGTTTACATTTTATGCTGTGTTCGCGAATACTCGAACTTCTTTAGTTTTTAAAATTTTACCTGTTCGGCCACTTATTCCCATATGCGAATAAAATCTAGCCCTGAGAGAGCGAACAGTGCTGCCAATGTAATTCCAAGAGACACCTAGGGCAGGTAAATAAATATACAACACCGCTACGCAACGAGTCAGGGGTTCGATCCTCGCTGAGAAAAAGCTACCTAAAGACGTTTTAGTAATAAATATGATGCGGAAATCAGTATGATAAAAAAATTTTCCTTAACAATTTTGTAAATTTAAGCTTAAATTCCTTATTCAAAGGACCCATTTCAGGTACCAAGAATATTTTATATCCTTCGGCACTGTAATACATGGAAGTTGAGGCTATAAACATTATTTAAGAAGGATCTAATTAGTTTGTCTACATATTGAACAGGAAAACTATTATTAGTAAAGTATGATCTTAGATTATTAAATTCATCATTAAGTAAGGTAAAACTAGAGGTCAAATTATATCCTCTGAACAGGAGAGTTTTAATACAAGACATCTTATAGTTGAAATCAGTAAAACTAAAAAAATTCATGCCCAAACCAGTGAAAGTGGGTTTCCTGTAAACTGATGTAGTAATAGAATCACCGTTTTTCGAAATTAAAAGATCTAAGAAGGGGAGGGAGTCATTTTGCTCAGTTTCCATTGTATACGTTATATTGGGGTGCAAAGAATTTAGGAAGTTAAAGAATTGTTGCGCTTGTACCGCATTATCAAAGACTGCTATCGAATCATCAACGAAGCGTCGATAGAAAATTGGCTTGAGATGAGTGGGAGATTGTCTAAAAATTACACTTTCTAAATGAGTCATAAAAAAATCAGCTGCTAACGGTCCGACAGGTGACCCCATCCCTACTCCATCAATTTGTTGGTAAACCTTATTGTTGAAAGTGAAATAGCATTGTTTGAAGACCAATTCTAAAAGTTCCTTAAAATGAGACAATGAAAAACCATGAAAATTATCAACTGAGCTTGAATAAGGAATTTAAGCTTAAATTTACAAAATTGTTAAGGAAATTTTTTTATCATACTGATTTCCGCATCATATTTATTAATAAAACGTCTTTAGGTAGCTTTTTCTCAGCGAAGGATCGAACCCCTGACTCGTTGCGTAGCGGTGTTGTATATTTATTTACCTGCCCTAGGTGTCTCCTTGGGAATTACATTGGCAGCACTGTTCGCTCTCTCAGGGCTAGATTTTATTCGCATATGGGAATAAGTGGCCGAACAGGTAAAATTTTAAAAACTAAAGAAGTTTCGAGTATTCGCGAACACAGCATAAAATGTAAAACTGATGTCACTTTAGACAATTTTAAAATTCTTGGTTGTAATACTTGTCCCAACTCACTAAGAATTTTGGAATCGCTTTTCATTAAAACATTGTCCCCCAGTCTAAATGTTGACTCATCTGCCGTCCCCCTCAATTTGCTATGATCCCTCCTCCTTCCCCAATTCCTTATAATCCCCCCCTTCCCCAATCGCCCTCGCCATCTCTTGTTTTTCCCGTATTGCTTCTGCTCAAATTAGTTAGCCTCGGAAACTGCAGTGAAAGGTTAGTTAGTTTCATTATTCCAGTGTACTATTGTTAATTTTTCCAGTGTATTAATTTCACATTTACTATATGTATTTAAAAATAGCTTCTTAATTTTTATATGTAAATCTGTATAACTTAGAATTTAACCCTCTTTTCTCAGTCTTTTAAAATTTGTCTGTATGAATAGTTTATAGAAATTTTCTGTTGTTTTGTTTTTCATTCAATATTGATTTTAATTTCACATTGTTATTAAACAGCCTGAAGATGAGCGTATTGCTCGAAACGTTGCGCATTAAAGAAGACTTTTTATGGCATTTACATTTCTCCTTGTCATTGGATTTCTCCTAAATATTAAATTGAAGCTCTGTAGAAGCAACCCGCATGATTATATATATATATATATATATATATATATATATATATATATATGATGAAAATAACCACGAAGGAAAAAGGAAATACAGAATGGTGCTCAAGCGCTTTCGTGTAATGACATCCTTAGGAACACTGAAATAAATAACAAGTTTGAGGCTATATATAGGTCACAAAAAAAAAAAAAATTGTAGGAGGAGCATACAAATTTATAAGGAAAAACTACCAGAGTTTTTGCACTTTGCCCCTCTTATCTAAGTCTGTTCTGAACGAATTCGAAACAAGATCTAGCGGCGAAATAAGCTTTATCGATGAACAATTTGGAATAACCTAAACCTATAAATATACTTTTAATAAGTAAAACTTCATCGTCAAGATAAATGGGGTCACAAATCCTGAAGGCTCTCAAAAAGAGACCCGAAATAACGCCTTTTTAGTACAGAGAGAATGATTGGAAAAGCATGAATGTAGCTCTCTGAATGCGTAGGCTTTCTAAATACTTTGAAAGAAGGTCTTTGGGTGGGATCTCTTAAAATAAGAACATCCAAAAACGAAAGAGATCCATTAGTCTCAACTTCATATGTAAACTGTATTGAAGGTACAAAACTGTTAAGAAATCCCACCAGCTCATCCAAATATACATGAGATTCCAAAATAACACACGTGTCATCAACGTAACGGAATCAATTGACCGCTGGCACCAAAGATTCTGGCAAAAAATTAACTTCAAAAAATTCCATAAAAATGTTAACTAAAATTGGAGAGAGCGAAGACCCCATCGGTAAACTTGTCTTTTGTCTAAAAATTACCCAGTAAAAGAAAAATAGTTATGTTTCGAGCAAAGTCTAACAAGCTCCAAAATAATTTCATAATCAAACGGAATGGCCTCAGGATGATCATGAAGCCACTCTTCTACGAACTGCAAGGTTGGATCCAAAGGGACTCTGGTAAATAAAGGTACCACGTCAAAACTCATCAATTTTTTTCCTGATAAGTCTGTACCTCAAAGTTTGTCAACAAACTAAAAAAGGCGTTATTTCAGGTCTCTTTTTGAGAACTTTCAGGATTTGTGATCCCATTTATCTTGACGATGAAGTTTTACATATTAAAAGTATATTTATAGGTTTGGGTTATTCCAAATTTGATAAAGCTTATTTCGCCGCTTGGAGATCTTTCTTTTCTCCCAAAACTAGGAACCAGGATAAAGACGTTTCATTCCTGAAAGTGCCCTTTGAGGTTAACAAAGGGCTTTCCTCACTCTTGCTACAGCAGATTAAGTTGGTCTCCGCTATGCCAAATAAACTGTCTTCGTTCATCCGTCATCCTTTTACAAAAGCCTCCAACAATTCTGACGTAGTTTATGAAATCCCATGTGGAGACTGCCCTAAAAAATACATTGGAGAGACAATTGATTTTCAGAGAAGGATTAATTCCCACAAACGTGACCTGAGATCGGATAATACTTATAATAGCTTGGTTCAGCATAGGGAATATCATAATCATATTTTTAATTTCCAGGATTCTAAACCTATCATGAAGGTCAGGGACCAGGAACAAAGATAAATATACGAGGCATTTTATATTTTAAGAGAAAACACCATTTCAAATATTAAGCTGTCCTACAGTATGGATAGCTTTATTTTTAACATTTTAAAATATTTTAGGGCAATTTCGGGTCGTGACCGGCTGCCAGATGAACATGATTGATTTTTACTTAAAAATTTCTCATCTCGAATGTTTGAAATCTAGGAATATTTTGCCTTTGCCAACTGCCAGACGTACGACAGCCACCATCTTTCTGTCCGTGATTATGCCTTAACACAGTCATTTTAACTTCCGCTCTTCCGCGGAACGGAAGTTTTATAACATTTTAAACAGTTTAAGGCTTTGAAAAGGGCTTGGTTGTGACCGGCCGAAATTAATTGCCCTTTTTAAACACTGTTTTTTAATTTTTTTTCTGCGGGCTTGGTAATTATTTATATATATATATATATATATATATATATATATATATATGGAGCAAGTGTAATTTACGTCCCCCTGACGCAAAAGGGGACACAAACTACACTCGGTCAAAGTTGGGGAACGTAAACTACACTAGGATCTTTATGAGACATTTTTTAAATGAATCCATCAAATAAAACGTTAAAACTAATGAAAATATTACAACTTAACCTAACCAATCGTCATATATATATATATTATATATATATGTTTTCGTTAGTTTTAACGTTTTATTTGATTAGGTATACGCGGACAAAGTTGTAGAACGCAAACTACACTAGGCTAATGTAGGGGAACGTAAACTACACTAGGATAATGTAGGGGAACGTAAACTACACTTGGCACCACAGGTGGACGTAACCTACACTTGCTCCATATATAAATTGCAAAGTGCAACTTAATATAGAATTATTATTAATATATAGTAAGAGATTACAATAGTTATAATATTTAGAGATTAGCTAGTTACAGAAAATGTAAATTTATGGGCAACTTGACTTACTAAGCTTTCCCTTTTTCTTGAGTGTAAAATATTTTTATATAATTACACTTTGAAATGAGTATAATTATCCTAATTAGTGTTTCTTGTCTGTTCATTTTTCTATAAAGATAGATTTTGTTTTGTAATGAAAATTTTAAAATTTCAAAGAATCGTTGAGAGAATCGGCTTAGTTTGGCCGATGCCGATGCCCAAAAAATGGCCGATTCTACTGATACCAATTAATCGTTACATCACTATATATTATATATATATATATATATATATATATATATATATATATGCAGTGTGTGTGTATATATATATATATATATATATATATATATATATATATATATATATAAATAATATATATATATATATACATATGTATATATATGCAGTGTGTATATATATATATATATATATATATATATATATATATATATATACACACCTCAAATGTGACCATCTTTTTTATAGTGACACCCAACTAAACACTATTTTTCTGAATTTCTGACAAAATCATATATTTACAATGCAAATTTTCTCAGGACCTGTGTGTTGTGGAAAATGACCAAGTTCACCGAAATAAAAAAAATTGTTTACAATTTACCTGTTGAAGTGACCATACGGCCTTATATAATTAACATATACAGTAGGATCGTCTGTTATTTTATCTATTCATGTTGAAAATACAGAAAAGCAATTAATATTTTAATTTTGAATTTACATTTACATTAATTTATAATGATTCAGAAAATAAATTATCTTTTCTAAAGTGACCACGTACCAAAAGTAACCACTTTGGTTTGGTCTCGATATTGGTCGCTTTAGGCAGATTTTAATATATGTATGGTACATTAATTTTAAAGTGAGTGCTAAATGCACAAAATGATACCAAACTTCGGGGATGAACGAAATGAGCGGCAGAACGTTTGCAGATTCAAGAAGATATTAATAAATTACTCGAGTGGGCAGAAATTTGGCAAATGAACTTTAATATAAATAAATGTAAGACGTTGCATATCGGTAGAAACAATGTTACAGAAATGTATTTTGCGCGCGACAATACGCTAACGAGTGTTACGGAATAGGAAGATTTAGGTATTATTGTTGCCGACACTCTCTCAAACCGAGAAAGCAATGTATTAGTCAGTAAAGCAAATTGAATCTTAAGATTTATCGTAGATCATTTGAATTTAAGTCGAAGAAAACGATGCTAACATTATATAATTCCTTAGTACGCCCATCTGGAATACTGCGTTCAATTCTGGTCCCCTATTTACAACAGGACGTAGACAGAATGAAGAGAGTGTAGTGACGGGCTACTAAGATGATTCCTGGACTTAGAAACAAATCATACGCTGCCCGTTTAGAAACGCTAAATTTATTTTCACCCATAAAAAATGTGTATTTGAGGAGATTTAATCCAAGTATTGAAAATGATTAAAGGTTTTGATAATATCGACGCTGAAAAATATTTCACCTTCAGAAATGCGGATAGAACTCGCGGTAATGGTTTCAGATTAGTGGGTAAACATTTTAATTCTAATGAAGCTAAACATTTTTGGCTCAATCGTATAGTTAATTTGTGGAATGGATTGCCAGCCAGCGTAGTCCAAAGTAATTCGGTCGAATCCTTTAAAAAGAGACTAGATGCTTATCTTGCCTTAAACCCCGAGTTAGAAGTATTTGTTAGCGCGTAGAAGTATTGTTGAATTTCACTCTGATTCCTTCTTCTCTACTTTAAAATTTTCACTTTATCTTTAAAGTTCTTTCCTTCCTTCAACATCTTTTCTTTGTTTTGCTTTAAAACGTTCACTCGTCTTTAAATTTTCTTATATCTTTTAACCTTCCTTCTTAAGCAGAGAGCCTCGTAGAGACTAGCTGGTCTGTTGCTGTTTGGTGTCCTTTGTATTCCTTTATATAAAATTCAAAGTATCATCCCACTTAATATCATTCCCACTTAATTTTTTCTATTAGAGTGAGAATCTCAAAGAAAGCAATTCTCAAACCGATCGATTCCCATTTCATGACGTCCTCATTCTCATCTACGGCTTAACCACTTTTGTCCAGGTGAGGTTAGGTTAGGTTAAGGTAAAGATGGGTCACGCTGATGCTCGGTAAGATTAAGTTAAGTTAGGTTAGAATAAAAAATAAGCTGATCTTATTTGGCACTTTTACGGTGAATGAGAATGGAAAAGACATTGTCAAATCGAGGAACTTTCTTTTCCAAATCTGGATTTCTTACTTTGTGCATTCTCATTTGCGGATTGGAATGGGAATGAGATCGAGTTCAAAGTAACCATAATTTCAGTGTTCATAACTCATAATTCTAAAAGTTACTAAAAGTAAAAACTTACTTAAATTAGACCATGGTATGAAGAAAAAATCTATGAAAAAAGGAGGCGAAGTAACTTTTCAATGAATTCATACTTGAAATGAATAGAGTCCAACTGCGCAGTTTAGTGTTTAATCTAATATTTTTTACCACAAATTTAAGAATATCTTGCCAATCATTATCTTATTTACAAATTTAGCTCACTAGTCTGTTCTCACATTTTACGTAAATATACAGGGCTATTTAAAATGATTCATCCGATTTCAACTGAGAATACTTCCGTACCTATCAACCTTGCATCAACTGGGCATACACCACATGAAAGAGGAAATCCCCGAGTTTTACAAGATCACCGCGAGAGGGCTCCAAAGTCACGCCGTGGCCTAGCCTAGCAACAAACAGTCAGTGTGAAAATGGCGTCCGCACAGCAGAAGGCGTTTTGTGTGTTGCAGTTTTAGAGCTGTAAATCGGTAGTCACAGTGCAGCGTGAGTTTCGTCGACGTTACAGAACAGATCCACCGGGTGCTCAGAAGACTGTTTGGCGTGTTTTGAGACGGCGCTTGCATATGAAGCCATACAGGTTGCAACTGTTGCAGGCTCTACGGCCGGGGGACAAGTTAAAACGACAGAACTTTTGCGATCTTATGCAGGAGGCTATGGAGGATGACGAATTTGCTCCCCGCCTGGTGTTCAGTGACGAAGCAACTTTTCATTTAAGTGGCAAGGTGAACCGTCACAACCTTCGCATATGGGGCACGCAACAACCACATGCAACAATCGAGCACGAGTGCGACTCACCTAAAGTTAACACCTTCTGTGCCATTTCCCGAACAAAGGTTTACGGCCCCTTCTTTTTCATGGAAAACACAGTGACTGGTCACTCCTATCTGGATATGCTGCAGAACTGGTTATTTCCCCAGTTGAACAAAGATTCCGGCGACTACATTTTCCAGCAAGATGGGGCGCCGCCTCATTGGCATTTGGATGTTCGCCGTTTTCTCAACGAAGTGCTCACTCGCCGTTGGATTGGTCGCAGTGGGCCCCATGACTTGGTGCTCCACAGCTGGCCCCCTAGGTCGCCGGATCTTACACCGTGCGACTTCTTCCTTTTGGGGTACGTTAAGGATACTGTGTACGTGCCACCGTTGCCCACATCTTTGGATGAGCTCCGAACTCGCATTGTTACTGCCGTAGAGTCAGTGACAACGGACATGCTGGAGCGAGTATGGGAGGAATTCGACTATCGTGTCGACGTTGCTCGTGTAACTAGGGGAAGTCGCATAGAGCATTTATGAGGTGAGAGACAAAATTTGGACAGTTTTTCTTTTGGTTGATGTATCACAAATCACTCTGTATTTGTAACATTAAAAAATATTCTCATTTGAAATCAGGTGAATCATTTTTGAATAGCCCTGTACTAAACTTCAACGGATGTTATAACATCATACATCTTAGGCCTAATCGGATGAAGATAAGAAATTCATTTACATTTTTAAATATAGAAATGAAAGTTTGAGTTATTTCCTTGTGGTGATTAAGAAGAATTTTAATTTTACTTTAAGCAATATTTAAACCCCAAGTACTTATTAATTTCAGCAAATTTTAAGAATTAAAATTTTATTTCACAGCACTGAATTACAATTAAAAATAATTGTGCGAACATTTCTTCTCAGTAAATGTTTAGTTATCATACAAATTATTATTATTATTATTATTATTATTATTATATTGAAGACAGTTTTACAGTTTGCTTAACTCCAATCTTCATCAATGTCAATTTTATTCCCCAAAATCAATTGGGAAAAATATATTAAAACTATCGTACATTAAATTTAAATATAATTAATAAAATCATAATAATTCCTATCATAAAAAATAGTTAAGTAACCTTTGGTGAAGAAAATGATTATACAGGGTGGCCCAAAATTCAGAACACATAGGGAAAATTTATTTATATTAATACCGTTTGTTTTCTCTATTCCAGGTGAGACACGGATGGGAAATTAACGAATAAAATTAAGAAAGAAGGAAAGTTATCTTAAATCTCGCTATTCCTTAATAGCATTTGCTTGTTAAGAATATGATCATTAATTAAATTAAAGGGTACGTTATGGGCACACTCTAACGAGTAACAAATTTGCCGTGTTTAATCATTAGTTAAATGTGAGTTGTAGGATCCGTAGATTTTATATATATAAAACCTTAGTTTACAAGTCCTTGCCCGGACTCGATCTCACGACCTCCCGATCTGCATGCAGCCCAGCGTCTTAACCACAAGACCACCCAGGGTACCCATTTATTTACCAACCTATTTTTTCTGGAAGGATGAACAACTGGGTAAGCTGCACGTCGCCTTTCGCTAGGAATCGAACCCGGGCTGGTGGATTCGTAGTCAGCGACGCTAACCACTACACCACCGAGGAGCATTATATATAACAGACATGGGTAATCGTAATCTGTAATCGCAATCGATTACATTTTTTTAAGTAATCATATTCGATTATATTCCTTTCTTGTGCAATGTAATCTTAATCGTAATCGATCACGCTAATAATGTAATCGTAATCGATCACGCTAATAATGTAATCGCAATCATGATTACTTTTATGATTACTTTGCTATTTGATCATTTTCTCAATAGTGAATTATCTTTCTTCTCTTCTCTTTCACGAATATTGATTATTTCAGACATGGCAACAGTAAAGTGGGCCGTTTTTGAGCACTTTGACATGCCAGCTTCTACCGAAGCACCTTTCAAAGACAAGTACAAATGTATACAGATGGAATTAACATACAGTAAATTGAATATTACATTATTATGTTGTTCTTATTATTTATATACAAGATCATTTTAATTATTTATAAATAAGGTTATTTTAAAGTAATCATGATTGTAATCGATTACATTGTATTTTTTCTGTAATCGTAATCATAAATGTGGCATGTAATCGTAATCGATTACATTACCCATGTAATTGCCCCCATGTCTGATTTATATATATATACACTCGTATATATATATATATATATATACAGTTCATTTTTAACTAGTCCCACGTGGACTTTGGGGGATTTAAAAGGTCTCTGAAACCATTTTTCAGGCTGGTGAATTAGGTGTCGGCTGGAAAGCCTAACGTAGCCAGCCACTGCATATATATATATATATATATATATATATATATATATATATGTAAGGTTAAGTCGTGATATCTTCATTAAAACTAACGAAAATATTACGACTTAACCTTACATGAAATCCCTAAACATTTTAGGGATTTCATGAAGTCCTTAGTTACACAGATTCCCTGTAATATATACAGGGTGTTTCAGGAGGAAGGGTCAATACTTCGGGAGGTGATAGTATCGGTTATTGTGAGAAAAAAAGTTCATATGAACATGTGTCTAATTCTGAATGGTTACGGATAGAGCTGTTTGAATCTGATGCGCGCGCAGCTCTTCCCCCCCCTTCCCTCCCCTATAACCTTGAACCATGTAAGCTGTAATGTAAGCATGTAACAAATTTGTCATTTCTGTATCTGATACCATTCAAAATGCCAATGTTTAAACATTAAATGTTAGAAACAGTAATTGGTTTCTCTTTCTTGATTACCATTAACAATGCTTTTGTATTTGTAGATTCAAACAGCTCTATCTCCGTAACCATTCAGAATTAGACACATGTTCATATGAACTTTTTTCTCACAATGACCGATACTATCACCTCCCGAAGTATTGACCTTTCCTCCTGAAACATCCTGTATATATATATATATATATATATATATATATATATATATATATATATATATATACTGTTATATATAAAGGGTGATCCAGAGAAATGGACCCAAAAGAAACCCCTGTAACTCTTAAAGTATAAGTCCTTTTATAAAATCATACGCATCATTCGAAAGAGGATAGTTACAAGTTTGTACAGGATTGTATAGGTTTTGAAAATACAAGACAAGATAAGATACAAAACAAAATAAAAGTGTTAGTTAAAACTAACCCTTCAAGATGACTGCATGGACTGTGGAACAGCTGCATTTCATAACTGAGCCATATTATGAGCATGGAAGAAGTGTAGTTTCAGCTCAAAGATCTTTCAAGACAAATTTTCAGATGTCAAAATCACCTTCTAAGGCTGAAACTACACTTCTTCCATGCTCATAATATTGCTCAGTTATGAAACGCAGCTGTTCCACAGTCCATGCAGTCATCTTGAAGGGTTAGTTTTAACTAACACTTTGATTTTGTTTTGTATCTTATCTTGTCTTGTAAAAACCTATACAATCCTGTACAAACTTGTAACTATCCTCTTTCGAATGATGCGTATGATTTTATAAAAGGACTTATACTTTAAGAGTTACAGGGGTTTCTTTTGGGTCCCATTTCTCTGGATCACCCTTATATATATTATATGAACAATGATTAATCCCTTCATTCATATAATTCTGATGTTTATTCGTATACTTCGTATATTTATATAATCCTTATATTCTTATTCATATATTCATTTTGACATATAAAGTCCAAAATCGTATACGCTAGCACAAGTTTGGATAAAATTTTGATTTGCTTTCTATTTTATAATTGGTGAATTATTTCCTTGTAAACTACTTAATCATTTTTGTATAAAACCCAAAATCGTATAATGCTGACACAGGTTTGGATACATTTTTTATTTGCTTTCTATTTTATAATTGGTTAACTATTTCTGTTTAAACAACTTAATCATTTTCGTAGACTTAGCGTAATAATGTAATCTTGCTCATTTTCTGTATACATTCTCTCTCGTTGTAAAAGATGAAGTCATGTCCTGTTAACGTTTAATTTTTAATCTTAAGCCTTTAATTTTCGCCATGTGCCTGTTTTTGTAATTCGTGACGGGGAGGCATATTTCAATTCCATTTTTAGTTAACTCGGCAGATCATGATAACATCAGATCTGTCAATATACGGTTTAATATACTTCCACTTGCTTAGCAATCTAGACAGTGATATAGCAAAAATATTGTCTTGTCTTTAAATGTTTTGCAAAGTAAATCAGCCTATTGAGAATAAAAAACAAAAAAAAACAAAGCAAAAAACAAAAAACAGATCAGCAAAATAATTCAGTATAAAAGCCAATAAAATTTCTCCAATGTTCATTCTGACGAGACTGATCTAACTTAGAGGGTGAGCATTACCTGTACATTTTAGCAGTAAATTACGGTAAAAGAAAATTTTTTTTATCTTCCCCTTCGACCCTTGCTCTCTTCAGAGAACTTAGTCAATAAAGTAGAGAAAAATAATTTCCCGATACGTTATAAGAAGAATCGGGGAACCTTCAGAGAATTTAGTAAGCCTCACAGAATCCTCCGATCCACCACAAAAAGAGTATAAGAGAAACTTCTGCGATTTCCTATAGGGTACCAGAGTAACAAATCCGTTGCTGCCACCTAACCAGAACCGCTGTCAACTTCGACCCAACCAAGACCATAGACGGAGGGGTTAACACACACACACACACACATATTTATATATATATATATATATATATATAATATATATATATATTATATATTATATTTATATATATATAAATAAATAATGAGAGATCGTTTAAAATTTTTACGGAATAACCCCATATGGACTGAAAACGAAAAATTTGAATATGAACATGTTTTTATATGCGCTGGGAGTGCACATGCGCAGGATGCGCTACGTAGCTTTCCTAACTTTGTGACTGTGTTTTGCTGTCTCGATTAGCTGTCGCATTCCTTAAACTGAACAGTGTATGAACATAAAATTTTGAATTCTCGATGGTAAAGTCACCCATACGAATGGCACACGCGTTTCAAAGAACTTGAATCTGTGAACGTACGTCACCTTCTCGCACAAAACATCATGTTACTCTTGAGAGACAATTTATTCCCATAGACAACTGAACGCCATCTCCTCTATTCATCAGATTTGACATCCTGTGATTTTCACGTCTTTCCCTGTCTGAAAGCTTTAGTGAAAGGGTAACGCTTTGCAAGCATTGACGATATAAAAAGAGACTGCGACGAACGTACTGAAGAGGGTTGCAACAGAAAGAATGTAGCATTGTTTTAATAATTTATAATAAATAATGATAATAATAATAATAATAATAATAATAATAATAGATAAAAGAGTTTAGTTGTGCAAAGGAACTAATCGAAAGGAAAGTCCGCCTAAAGTCCTGCAACTATTACACTCTACTTTGATAAAAAATTCTTTCCGGAACATTTTTGAAGGTACTTCTTATAGCCTATTCCTTAACCCTTTAAGACCTAACTATGTACGACGTACGAGTGATCACTACAGACTAACTACGTACGCCGTACGATCTTAATTTTGACGCCCGCATTTGAATGGACGTAAAAGAAACGCCGTCTGTGGGACATACTCTATGTTCTGCCCGCACATGCAGTACCGAAAGAGTTAAACGTCAATTACTTTCTACTTCAACGATGTCAAATCTAACCTAACCTAAGCAAACCTAGTGTACCTTAACCTGCCCTCTTATTACCTAACTTTTTGTAACTTAATGTAATTTAACTTAAGCTGCCCTGAAATCAGTGTTATGTTAAAAACGTTTGGCACTCTCATGTATGCGCAAAGTGTCTTTTATTATGTCTACAAAAAAAATCTTCTACCAAAGCCAAGATTAATTGAAAAGTATGAGTTAACTAGTACAAAACCTAACACAACAGGAGCTGACGTAACTTTCAGTAATCTCTCTCTCTCCTCTCTCTCTCTCTCTCTCTCTCTCTCTCTCTCTCTCCGCATCCGCCCGCGGATATCCGCATCATTTTTAACATCCGCATCCACACTTCTGACTGCGGATATTACCTCTAATAAATTATGCAATTATGAAACTTGTTTCATTGAATTTTCTGTGGCTGAAACTCGGATATCCGCATCATTTTTAACATCCGCATCCACACTTCTGACTGCGGATATTACCTCTAATAAATTATGCAATTTACAATTAAATTAGCTTATAAAGTAGCTTATAAGGCCCAGCCATGTACATTTCATGTAAAGTATTAATTATTAATGAACAAACAAATATATAAACCTCAAAATATAAATACCTGGTAACACAGAAAATTGAATGAAACTTGTTTCATTGAATTTTCTGTGGCTGAAACTCTTGAGAAAGTTACTATTTTTATCATAATGAAAACATTAATATTAATTTTAATTCTTATGCATTGCCTGCCATAATAGTAATATCACGAAATTTTAAAATTTATGTCATATATTCATAATTCTATATTATATTGATAGATTAACTAAATATCCGCATCCGCGGATATTGAAATTAAAGATCCGCATCCGCAAATGTTGAAAAACTGACATCCGGTCCACCACTAAATTATATATATATATATATATATATATATATATTAGGGTGGTTCCATCTTATAATGGAGAATTTTCATTTTTATTATTTTTTCTTCTCCAACCCGTCATTTGGTGCCAATTGCGATAGGAACTCCATATCTAAAGTATTTTTTGAATCAGACAATATTTAGGGGTTGCACAAGCTGATAAAAATTTTGGTGTTTTATGATTTTCAGGCGATTTTCATCAATTTTCCAATTTTAATAAATCTCTTTAAAATGCTTTTCTCTGTAATGATGGGCATTCATATACACTGTTTAACAGTGTTTATAGTGTCTAATCTATATGTTATTCTAATGTTATCTTTATTTCTCTTTTTTCAGATCACAGCGACAATGGCACTTGCTAAAGTAACGCGCTCAAAAACTGGAGAAGTGCTGAGGGTGCTTTTCCATTACCATAACTGCGAACAAATGAGCCTAAAAGTGAGCATTGCAAAGACTTCTGAACTTCTACTTCCAATCTGGGAAAGAGCTAAAATTCCAACGAAGGCTCCCAATCAAGTGATAGAACATATTGGAAAGCTCCATGCTGAATGGCAAAAGCTAAAGAAACTAATAAATCGCACGTCGGCGAAGAACCTGGTGAACCAACAGATGTTCAGAGAAAGGCTGGATGATTTGTTCGACATTGCCCACCGTGAGGCAATGTCTATCATAACATTTGAGGAGGACCGGCAGTTCTTGAAAGCCCAACGGGAGAAGGGTCGCAAAGGTACGATAGGAGGATTCGATCAAACATTAGCTCTCCATGAAAAACGTGTGATGAAGAGGAAGGCTTCTGCGGAAAATCGAACATTGAAAGCTAAGTCAGAAGCTGCAGTAGCAACTGAAGTCGCTGTATTAGATGACTCGTCTTCTGACCTATCTGACCCAGAGGCTGAATTCACTGTACCGCCCATGCCCAAAACTCCACGACTGCGAGGCTGCGAGGCACGATACCAGTGGTGATTCCTGAGGTAGCTGCAGCACTCGACCGGACTAAAACTAGCAATCGAAATGCTGCTCATATTTTTTCGGCAATGGCTTCTACGAGTCAATTCCGTCCGCACGTGGAACAGCTCGTCATCAGCACCAGCGCTATTCGACGAGCAAGAATGAAACACAGAGAGGCTTTCACTGCCGAAATCAAAGCCGCTTTTGACTCTAATATGCCACTGATCCTGCACTGGGATGGGAAGATCATGAATGACCTCACTGGACCTGTTCGAGAGCAAACTGACAGGCTCCCGATTTTGGTGTCTGGACATAATGTGGTAAAGCTGCTCTCAGTCCCAAAACTTCAAGACGCACGTGCAGTTACTATGTCGCAGGCAATTGTTGAGACCATAGATGAGTGGGGATTGCGGAACAGCATCAAAGGTATATGTTTTAATACCACAGCTTCAAACACTGGAATGAAAAGTGGAGTATGTATCAGGTTAGAGTCTGAGATTGGCCGTGAACTGTTGAACGTGGCTTGTCGCCATCACGTCGCCGAAATCATGTTGGAAAAAGTTTTCAGCCTTCACGATGTTTCAAAGTCTCTCAACATGAAGATCTTCGTGCATTTCCGAGACATTTGGCCTAAACTGGATAAAACATCCTTCTCTACAGCGGTAAGTGACGAGAGCACAGCATCTGTGATCGCCCCATGGAAAGATGAAGTCATTGAATTTGCGGTTGATCAGTTGAAGAAATCACAACGCAGAAATGATTACCTTGAGCTGCCGGAGCTCGTAATCATTTTCTTGGGAGCTGTTCCTCCACGCGGAATACATTTTCGGTATCCTGGAGCTATTCATCGTGCTCGCTGGATGGCCAGGGCTATCTACTCTATCAAGATGTGGCTCTTCCACAACCAGTACAGCCCACAACAGCCGGCGACAACTTGGTCACGAAAGTCCTGTGGACCATCTTACAACGAGAAAATTTGGCATCATCTAAAGGAGATGTGTCTCTTTGTTACTTCGATTTACGCTAGATACTGGTTCCAGACTACATCGTCAACAGAAGCTCCAAAGAATGATCTCGCCCTGCTACGTGCGCTGTCTGTATATCCAAACAAAGTCGTTGGAATGGCAGCGAGTAGAGCATTTGGCAACCATCTGTGGTATCTTTCCGAACTTTGAACGGATCTGCGAATCCTCGGAAGCGCATTGCGCCATTCCTTGAGCCAGCATCAATGGAGTTGCATGACTTCATCACGAAATCAACGATGAATTTCTTCAAAATTCTCGGTGTGTCTCAGAAGTTCTTGGAGCATGACCCCAGCGAATGGGGAAACCAGGAGTCGTATCGGAAGAGTTGTGAAGTTGCCCACTCAGTGAAGGTAGTAAATGACCTTGTAGAACGTGGCGTTGCACTGATACATGAATTCAATGCTTCAATCACATGCAACGAGGAACAAAAACAGTTCCTTCTACAGGTCGTTGAGGGTCATCGGAATATGTTCAACATAATAATAGATGTTTTGATTCATTTTCGGTCTCGTTCAACATAATAATAATAGATATTGTGATTCATTTTTTTTTGGACACATTTTATAATACTATATATGATATATTTACCGGAAAATCCCAAACTTTGATTGGCATGTGCAAGTCCTAAATATAGTTTGATCTCAAAAATACTTTTATTGTAACGTTTCTCTACCTAATGGCACTTGATAGCGGGTTGGTAGTTATATTTTGCTGACTTTCATTTTTGGAACCACCCTAATATATATATATATATATATTATATATAATATATATATATATATATATATATAATATATATATATATATACATATATAGTGTGGCTGTATAAACATTCTCTTCAAAAAGTTAAGTTCGGAACTCATAATATTGTTCTTATTCCCTATAAAGCTGAGAATACCAATTTGTATACAAATCGGAAATGTTTTAGAGGTGCCACAAGAGTACAGAAGATTTCAGCTTAAAGTCTTTTTTAAGTTCAGTTCCAGGTCCCCCTCACCAATAAGGGTAAGTATTATCCTCTCAATGGAGGGGGTTTCGTTGGTGCTAACAACTCATTGTCGCCTGGTTGAACTTTATGATGTTCATCAACGACCTGAAGCAAAAACTGTCTGTTCCTTATCTCTTGTTACAGAGGCGTTAAAGTCCTTTATCAATGCTACTCCCCTTTCTGCTATATCATTGACAACCTTCATGCTTTTAAAAATCTTGGAAGCGTTTTGATAATCTGGAATCTGTTCCCATTGAGCTGGATCTACAGAAGTTACAAAGTCATCTTCCAACCCTAAAATTGAGAACAGTTGTCGAGAGTTTGCTGTGACAAATGATGACAGATCTTTTCCTTCAGCAATCGTTGGACAAATTGTATTTGGAGGGCATTTATCTCCACTTTTTGGAGCTGCAACCATCAATCTCTTCATTTCTAAAGGTACACGATCATCAAAGAAAGAGAGGCCAATCAGACGTTCGCTTAAATACCACAAATGACTACCGAATGCCTTGCCTGCAGATTTGGAGACGACAGTGTCTGGGTAAATTTTTAATTGCTGAAGGTCATTTGCAGGAGCTAAAGTTGCTTGGGGGCATTGGAACCATGCTTTTACATAAATCTTTGTAGTGAATAAATTGAATCTTCTTAAAGATGATAGTTCTCTTGATGTTAGACGAACCTGTGCTAGCCATTGTGCACGATGTAGAGCACCTGATTGCATATTGCATCAGTCTTTTTCCTCGTGGAAGTACTTCTCCCAGAAACAACAATGTTAATTCTAAGATTTCTCCTTAATCATCTCTTGGTTGACGTTATTCTAGGTTAGTTTTACAGAATTCAATTAGTTCCTTCCATTCAGATATGTCCAAGGTCACTTCTTTATCACCAATCACTGGTTCAAGCTTACTCTTATCAGTGTTACTCCATTCTAGCTGTAATCGCTTAAATAAAGCAATATCAGGTCCTGATGAGAGACCAAAAAGGACGCCAAATACATTTCCAACTATAATCTCATGGATATGATGACGACAGGCTAGGTGCAGAAGATTTTTGTCCAACATTTGTTCAAACAGGATGCAGGCACCTCCTCTCTTTCCTGTATTACTTGCCGTGGTATCAAACGACATAGCTTTGATCTGGTTGGTTAAATTCCATTCTTTTACAGTTTCAACAACAGCCTTTGCAATTGCTTTTGCACTTTCGGAGGTACGTTTACGGACTGCAAGAAGCTTGCCAATATCTTTACCAGTCACTACCACAGGCAAACGACCGACAGACTTTTTTCCTGTGATATCAGGTAGCATTTTCCCATCCCAGTGAACTACAAGACGGGTTTCTGGAGCAAAGTGTTCAATGATATTAGCTGAAGTTTCTTTTCTAATTTTCATCCTTTCTAGTGTGAATAGAATCTTTATTGATCGATAGTGACTCTACATCATATCCTAAACTTTTTGCCGTAGCAGCAACGATGTGAGCTGCCGCTCGGTTGCTGGTCTTTGTACGGTCTAGAGCAGGGGTCACCAACCTTTTTTTTGTTCACCGCCCACTTTTACGATTTTTTGAAAATTAAAAAAGCTTATCGCCCACCTTAGATCAAAAAGAATAAATCAACATAATCGATAAAATAAATAATGAAATAAATGTTTAATTACCTTTAATGTGAGCCCACTAGTGGGCGCTACCGCCCAGGTTGGTGACACCTGGTCTAGAGCTTCCGCTAATTCGGGAGTCATTATGTTTTGAGGTCTTGCTTTCTTCAATTGTGGTGTTGTGTCACCCTGAGAAAAACTTTTTAATTTTTGAGATATACTATTTTCCGAATGGATCGACTCGTTATCACTATTGGTACTTGAATCTACTGTTGTAACTTTGCTTAGTTGTTATATTTCTTTTTTATGTTTTCTCTTGCGGCCAATAAAATTTTGCTCTCTAATTATCTTATTTCTTTCCTTGATTGTTGTCACTTTATCAATGCCGGTTATGTGACCTTTCCTTCCACTGCGCTAAGCAATAAGAAATTTCTTCTTCTATTTTCATCATTGATAGCGCATTCTCGTGTGCAATGTCAAATAGTTCATCGAGTCGTGATGTGAAGTGTGTTTCATTGGAAATTTGCTTTTGAGATTGACGGGACTTACTTTTTTGTAATACTTTCCATTCAGAATGAAGTTTGAGCAACCGCTTAATAAGATCATGTTCATACGCAGTTGGAATACTGGCTTTCTTCCAGAAACCCATAACACTGATCAAAGTGTTCTTAGCACTATCTTTCAAAGGGAGCTTCATCTCTGAATGATGGTAAAAAAAATGTGCCAAAACTTGCTGCTGAGAAGGGAGTTTATCGGGCAATATTTTTGGTAAAGTTGGACCAACAAGCCATATATCTGTTTTAGAACGAGTACTATAACTAGTACTAGCCATGATTGCAAAAAAATTGAAAATTTTAGGGCGTGAAACTCCTAACCTTGAAATAAATGGAGCACGAATTACTACCACGTACGCACTTCCTCAGCATGTAGTTAACTGAGGATTTGAGTTGCAGCTTGCTCCTTGCCAGTTTTTCAGATGCCAAAGGTCACAAGAAGTAGTCACATATATTGATATTATATCATAAATACAACTATATATCTGAAAACATATGAATATTTCATATAAACATTTCAATAATAATTTCTGCAAAATTTACAAAGAAATAAATGGGGTATTTTACTATTGATTAAAAGTACATTACTCTACATTTTTGTACTGCCGTGCGCCACCTCTAAATATGATTTGATTGCTTTAAAAAATGGCATGCTAAGTTTTCTCATGATAAAGGATAAAATTCGACCTTTTGTCTCTGTATGCTGATGGCCACCCTAATATATATATATATATATATCGGGTGGCCACAAAAAAACTTTACTTAATTCAAAGTTTAATAACTGCAACAATTCAAAACTTATGCGATTGAGCTTTGGCACACATTAACAGATGGTTATAATCTATAATTGCTGGAATTTTCAAATATGTAGGTTCTATAGTTTTGTTACAGTGAACAATTTAAAAGCATATGTCTAAAAATAGCATGCCGAAGAAAATGAATTTGAACTTAACAAAATTTACTTAAACAAATGGTCAATGTGACCACCTCCCTGTTGGTAAACTGCCCTCAATTGCTTCTTCCACGAGGAGATGCACTTTCGAACCTCATCTAAGGTGATATCCTCCCATGCTCTACTGATTTTCTCCTTAAGTTCAGCTTCGGTGAATTTGTCTTTCTGGCTGCCGTAAACCTTCACCATGAGGGAATCCCACACTGAATAGTCCATCGGATTACAGTCGGGAGACTGAGGCGGCCATTCATCATTTTTGATGAAATTAGGGGTCTCTTGCTCTAGATGATTTTGGGTCGCTCGGCTTGTATGGGCGGGTGCCCCATCTTGCTGGAAAATGTAGGCCTCATCAGGATACAGCTGACGACAATCAGGAAGTAACCCATTATCTAACAGGTTGATGTAGCGCTCAGAGTTAACTTTAGTTTCGTTTGTGGCAATAAAATGAATTCGTGTTTTCCCCTTCCATGAAATTCCCGCCGATACCATTACTTTTCTGCTGAATCGTGAGGTTTCATGATAAAGCCTGGAGGGAGGAATGTCCTTTTTCCTTGAACCATAAACCCTGTCATTTTGCCTGTTTTTGGCCACCTCCAACGTGAAATCCTTTTCGTCTGTAAACACAACTTTTTGCACGTCTTCAGCTGAGTAGCGTTCATATAGGGATTTACAGCGGGTCTTTCTACGCTGTCTTACATTCTGATCACGCCTAGAAACTCAAATTCTCTTGTAGGCCTTCAATTTCAAACGTTTTACAATCCCTTGTACAGAGGAGCGAGAAATCCCAAGGTCGTACACAATCTGTCTCTGGGAGAGATGAGTTCCTGGTGTATTCTCCTGGGATTGAATCAGTTCCTCCACAGCAGCCTTATTTTCTTCTGTTGAAACACTTTTGGGCCTGCCGCTGCCGGGTTTTCTAGTTGTTGATCCAGTATCCTTTATCTTTCTTATTAAGTTATAAACACTTTGACGAGTCCAGTTCTTTGCGGGGAATTCTCGGACAATCCTATTTCCATTCCAATCTTTTTCCTTGACACATGCTTCTATGATGGCTTTATCACTTTTACTTAACGTCATGCTGGCGGGTTTTAGCGGAAAAATAAAAGAAAGCAAATTCACATTAGGTTTAGCCTACGCCAGCGCGCGTGTCATACTACGCTACATTAGGTTTAGCCTAACGCTAGCGCACGTATGTGTCAGATGCACACCAGGCATGTTATTTTTAGACATATGCTTTTAAATTGTTCACTGTAACAAAACTATAGAACCTACATATTTGAAAATTCCAGCAATTATAGATTATATGCATCTGTTAATGTGTGCAAAATCTCAATCGCATAAGTTTTGAATTGTTGCAGTTATTAACTTTCAATTAAGTAAATTTTTTTGTGGCCACCCGATATATATATATATATATATACAGTAAATATATATGTATATTTCTCAGAGCCCAAGGAAAAACTAAACTTTTTAGTCTCTTATACTAAATAGTGAATTGCGAGGTGTGACAGGTTGCATGGTCCCTGTAACACAAACTCATTTACGTGGACTTTTTCTTGATGGAACAATGAATGCAAATCGAAATAAGAAGTATATAATGAACTAAAGAAATCAATAGACAAAATAATAATAAAAACAGTAAATGAAGACAAAGAATATTTAAAAATCAACTATTTTGGAAGCTCTGTAACTAAACGTACTCCTTGAAGACCATCGAACAAAATAACAACAACAACAACAAAGCTATCCAAAGTTTTCAAAATGTTAATAGTATGATAACACTGGACAACAAATTAGAACGTTTTTCCTGTTCCTCAAGTAAAATATGGTGATTGTGGTAGATTTTTGCACGCAGAATATGAATATGGATACGAGACGTTTCCATCACCCACAGTTTTTGAACAAATTGAATTTGAATTTTGTTTAAAAAAGAGGAATATGTAGGTATAATTCGCAGCATTAGAACTACACTTTCGGGAGGTACTGGGGCCGAAGATGGTACTGTGGCACTGAAAATGGCTAAAATAGCAGTTACATGAATTGAACTTAATGGGGAGACCAGTGGTTTGCCAGCAAATGGGAGGTACAACTAGAAACACTGGAACGGAAGTAGTCGTGCGGAATAATATATATATATATATATATACACACACCTTTGGTTAGCTTCCGCCCGAATTGTTCATTCTGACGAAGGTCAAGCTTTTCACTCCACCTTAGACCTACAGTTTAACGTGGAATCCGAACCACGCCCCATCAGCAGCCCAGCGTCGTAACCACTAGGCCACCTAGGGTACCCATTTATCTACCAACCACTTCCTTTATTGTGTGGAAGGATGAACAGCTGGGCTTTGCTGCGCGCCGGCTGCCGTCGGGTCTCGAACCCGGGACCGATGGATTCGTAATTTCGTAGTCAGCGACGCTAACCACTACACCACCGAGGCGCATTAATTATTATATATATATATATATATATATATATATATATATATTTTTATATATATACTAAATATTAAGTATTACGTTAAAATTACTAAACAACTACACATTAAACTAATGTTACGTCCAGATGTCTCAACTGCAATCGCTGATCGACAAATCATTAAAGTACCATCAGTAAAAATGACTGGTACATGATCCAACAAATCATATAATATTGGATGTCGCTTCAAAGTTTAAGCGCTGACTGCGTTACACATAAACACGCCTGTCCACTCAAAACTTGTTAAGATTTGTCAAGGCGTGACTCATGCAGTTTCAATCAGTGTCTGACATGCTCCTCTTCTACAAAGTTTTGTGTTATGAAGTGCATTTCCCGCATTTGTTTTGTGTTTTATATTTAACCGTACAAATATTTCTTATTGTGTCTGTTTTGTTCCTTTGAAGTGTTCAAGTGTAGGACTACGTTTTGTGTTGTTAAGTGCATTTCACGAATTTGTTTTGTGTTTTACGTATATTTAACCATACAAATATTTCTTATTGTGTCTAGGGCAAAATTTAAACACTAAATCTGATTTTTTGAAATGTCCCGAAAATGTGTGAATAAACCCAACCCTCCTATTATGTTTGCGGAGAATTAGTGTTGAAAGCTCTGAGAAGAATCATTACTCACCTATAAAAAACTTACAAAATTTATTTCGGATGGAAATTGGAGATCAGGACAAGAGTTGGGCTCCTCATACAGTATCTGTTGCAGACGTTGTGCGATGACTCTTGGAGCTTGGATAAAGGACAAACGAAAGTCGATGGCATTTGCAGTTCTCATGGTGTAGAAGGAGCAAAAAGATCATGTAACCGACTGCTACTTTTGCTTAACTAACATTTGTGGTTTCAACTCTAACAATAAGAATAAAATTGTGTATCCGAATCTGCCTTCTGCTATAAGACCAGTGCACATTGTGAAACACTTCCAGTTCCGAAACCTCCCAGGTCTTTTACTTTAGACTATAATGACGATGATGATGATGTTGAAACAGCTGATGATGTACCACACAGGGATGAAGAATACCAACCTCCTACTTCGTCAAAAGAGCCTCATTTAATTACTCAGCCTGAACTAAATGATCTGGTACGAGATTTAAATTTGTCTAAAATCAAGCAGAGCTACTAGGGTCTAGACTACAAGGAACTTGCTAGCTAATGATGCTAATATTTCTGTTTTCCGGAAACGTCAAAAGAACTTAGCTATGTATATTTTTATGAGTAGAGAGCTTTGCTTTTGTAATAATATTGATGGTTTGATGGTGGCCTAAGGGCATGAGCACAACCCGCATGAATGGCGACTGTTCATTGATTCATCGAAACTAAGTTTATTACGCATCTACCCATCAGTTCCTATCGTACACGCAGTCCACATGAAAGAGTCGTATGAAGATATGAAATTACTTCTTCGCAAAATCGGATATGCAAATTATAACTGGCACATTTGTGGAGATCTCAAGGTAATTGCGCTACTTCTTGGGGCACTTATTCTTTCTCCCGCAATTTCTTCTTTCCCGGTTAGGTTAAGTCATGATATTTTCGTCAAAATATTCCACTTATTCTCCCCCCCCCCGCAATATTTTAACGAAAATATCTTGACTTAACCTAACCAATTGTCAAGGGCGTACAGTTGACCTACTGTAACCGGGAAAAAAGAAATTGCGGGGAAAAAGGAATAAGTGCCTTTCTTAGTATGCAATTCGGATACACAAAATACTGCTGTTTCCTTTGCGAGTGGGATAGCCGAGCAAAGCATTCTCATTACAATGTTAAGGACTGGCCGCGGCGTCTAGCTCTAATTCCTGAACAAAAAACGTTACGCAACGGAATCTGGTTCATCCCCAAAAAATCTACTTGCCACCTCTTCACATCAAATTAGGTTTAATGAAGAACTTTGTAAAAGCCATGGACAAGGAAGGAGGTGGCTTCAGTATTTGAAAGGAAAATTTTCTCCTATCACAGAAACAAAAATAAAAGAAGGTATTTTTGTTGGTCCTAAGTCAATGAGCTGACGAAAGATACCGCTTTTGATGGAACCTTAAATGAATTTGAAAAAAGAGCCTGGACCGCCTTCAAATCAGCTACCCAGAACTTCTTAGGTAACCGTCGATCACCAAACTATGCTGAATTGGTTGATGAGCTCGGATGAGAACAACACAGAGAGCGATTTCACCAAGATATTTCTACGATGGAAAAGTGGTATCAAGGTAAGCGGAATCCTAGTATGCTTGCAGATTACTAGGAAGATCAATGAATCAAATCGATGAATCGGTACAGAATTTAAATTCTGTACCGATTCATCGATTTGATGTGCTTGGTATTCCATACATTAAAACCAAGCTCACCCTCTCATCTAGTGTTAATTTCGCAGCCATCCCCTACTTAAAAGAAAAAAAAATATTATAATCAACACTGAAAATTCATATGATGCGCGACTTTTGCGCCACCCTGTATATAAAGGGTGATCCAGAGAAATGGGACCCAAAAGAAACCCCTGTAACTCTTAAAGTATAAGTCCTTTTATAAAATCATACGCATCATTCGAAAGAGGATAGTTACAAGTTTGTACAGGATTGTATAGGTTTTGACAATACAAGACAAGATAAGATACAAAACAAAATAAAAGTGTTAGTTAAAACTAACCCTTCAAGATGACTGCATGGACTGTGGAACAGCTGCGTTTCATAACTGAGCAATATTATGAGCATGGAAGAAGTGTAATTTCAGCTCAAAGATCTTTCAAGACAAATTTTCAGATGTCAAAATCACCTTCTAAGAGCTGAAACTACACTTCTTCCATGCTCATAATATTGCTCAGTTATGAAACGCAGCTGTTCCACAGTCCATGCAGTCATCTTGAAGGGTTAGTTTTAACTAACACTTTTATTTTGTTTTGTATCTTATCTTGTCTTGTATTGTATTGTCAAAACCTATACAATCCTGCACAAACTTGTAACTATCCTCTTTCGAATGATGCGTATGATTTTATAAAAGGACTTATACTTTAAGAGTTACAAGGGTTTCTTTTGGGTCCCATTTCTCTGGATCACCCTTTATATACACACACACACTTACCTTACAACCTTACAAAGGTTTCGTGCGATGATTCCTGATTTCGCGAAGGTCAAGCTTGTCGCCCTCCTCTCGAGTTGGCCTGATGAAGTAGTGAGTTGGTTTCTTGTGCTCTCCACCTCACATAGCCAGGTACGCCCGGCTCATCGGGGATTGTTCTGAGCCAGGCGTCTAGTCTTCTTTTGAAGATGTGCACTGCAACTCCCTTCGTGTTTCTTAGGTCTTTGGGCAACTGATTAAACAGTTTTGGTCCTCTTACTACAAAATTTTTCTTTCAGGGTTAAGGATGTTCCCTGTCTCACCTTCAATTTGGGAATATGACACAATCTACCGTTTCTACTTTCCACTGTTATCTGGGGAGTTATAGGGTTTAGAATAAGATTAGGGGCTAGTTTCTCCATTATTTTCCAAGTGTAATTAATGGTGTGTGTCTCTCTTCTCCTTTCCAGTGAATATAGGTCTAGTTCGCGTAACCTTTCCCAGTAATTTAGTTCTTTGCACCCATTGATCTTGGCTGTGAAGCTTCTCTGGATCCCTTCCAGCTGTCTAATGTCTTCTTTTTTATACGGGGATGTTAGGACCAAACAGTATTCCAATTTGGGTATGATCAGGGTTTTCAGTAGAGGAATCATTACATTCCTATCCCTTCGTTTAAAGGTTCTCAATATCTTCCCGTTATTCTCTTTGCTCTGTTTACTGCTATCTTATTTTGTGTTTCAAATTTCCCATCATCTGTCATTTTATATATATATATATATATATATATATATATATGGATCAACTCTCTGTGTATATACACTTTTGGTAAAGTGTATCATGCATCAACTAATCGCCGACATCCTGTAGAGAATGCGTCCAAAACACTGGAATCGCTGTATTTTTTGGGTGGGCAAAGGCAACTGCATTATACCGTACATTATGTTTTAATATTAACATTACAGATATAATTTTTTTTTATTTAAAATTGCTAAAATGCAATTTCCATCATATTGGCCTATATAGAGGGTGTCCCCCGAAAAATGTCCCTATTTTTATTTGCCCTTATTTTATAATGGACTAGCAGAGACCCGCAAAACAGAATCCAAACCTCTCACACTAGAAAAAGCTACGTAAAGCTATGACGAGCTGGAGTTTATTATTCTAAAATAAATACAGGTCTGTATACAGACGGTTTACAATTGCGGATACTTGTGGTTTTTGGTTCAGTTTGTGTAGAGCAAGCCTAAAGTAGTACGAGTGTGACTGTGATTGATACAGGTAATATGTGTTCCCTTTGGAGGAAACACAAACATGTGGTGCATCTTGCTCCTGAAGAATCAGGCACCAGGACTGATAATAACTAGGGGAATCTGCAATACAAACTAACGAAAATTTCAATCAATTGAACACAGATATGGATGTTCTTTGGACTAGACTAACACAGAGCACTGTTGTTTTCAGTGGTGATGAACCACGTACGGAAGCCTCGTCACTACTTTGACCCCCTATTTGCTTGGCACTGATGGTGCGAGCTCCTCGTACCCTGAAATGAGCGTATGGGTAGAATGGCACTTTATGCAAAAAGATGTTTAACTCTTCATACTTTCATTTAAACAGGAGTACATCGGTGATTAATTAATTAAGAATGCAATGAAAAACGGCGGAAATTGAAAAATAACTATTAAAAAAATTGCATACAATTTACAATATCAATTCTCGTTTTGAATTCACTGAGACCTTTTATATTAAATAAAAAAGGCGCATCAATGACGTTTGGTATCAATGATCTCTGATGTTTCAACGACAAAGATTAATTCCAATTAGTTTCAGTGTCAGAAAAAATAAGAGTTTCAGCTGTAATTGAAAGAAGTTTGGGTAAAGAGAACAACAAATTCCTAAGAATGGTTTATTTGCTTCCTAAATACCGAGTGATCCATTTAAAACCGTACCCAAATTAAAAACATTTTAAAAAAATAATTTGGGTACGGTTTTAAATGGATCACCCGGTATTTCGAAGACAGTGATCCAGAAAATGAAACGGTAAAAAAATTGACAAAATTTAATGAAACCTACAAAATGAATCCTCTGTTATAGTTATCTTCGTGATATGGATAAGACACGCGATATTCTCACACAAATTAAGGATGTTATTCTCTTCATTAGTTAAGAATTAGAACAAAATAGTAAATCAAACTTTACTGACACTAAATTTCCCTTGTTGGATGTAAAAATGGGAAAACTGAACGGGGAATCAATCAAAAGAAATATATCAAATCAACAAATGAAGAAGCTGTACACAAATAACAAAATTCAATTAAAACTTTAATACCACTTTCTTCCGAATGAATTTCAATAAATTTCGTAAGATTTCGGCACAGATAATCTATATTCGATATTTTGTTCTCAATTTTGACATTTTGCTTTTTTAAAGCGACATTTGAATCTCTAAATCGACCACACTATCTTAAATTCGGCATAGCTCGTTGTTTTTTCGGCAATCACAATCAAATTCGGTAGTGTAACACGCAATCCGACATTGACGCCTTACATTTCGGCAGTTATTAACATTAGACATTTTGTAATAGGTTTCGGCTTTTGACATTTATTCTAGGCTTTTCTTGCATTATTTCGACAAACTGTCGCACATATTCTACAATTTTCATATCATTTTAGCATTTGTCTACGCATATCAATAAGTCAAAAAAGGATGTGAGGTATTTTAACATATGTATTTATCAGACTTATTTTCAGTGACCGCATTAAATGGATAACGTTACGCCTTAGGACACGTCACAATACTATTTTTGTACGATTTTTTCAGTGGTTTGAAGCGGAGTAAATTACATCAGTGATTTAGATTTGTGACGTTCGCACTGTTTCACGCGGTCGATACTCAAGAATTCCAGACGATGACAGGAAGCGCCTCGTACAGGTTTTCTCGAACGAAATTCTTCATGTGAAACGAGGAAAGGATTGGTCGATAATTAAAGATTCACAGAAACAGTTTCTTCGGAAAAAAATCACCACCAAATGGAGGACGTCGTTGCAAGATTGATAACGAAATGATGGATTTTGTGGAATTGCTCATGGAATGAAATCCCTCAGTAACATTGAGAGACACGTGGCCTAGGAAAGCCCATGTCTCTATTCCAGCACTACAGAGAACCTCAGACGTACGATGTGAATCAGAGAAGAAACTGTGATAATGCCAAGGAGCAACGACGAAGGTTAACTGTAGATCATTTAGTGAATGTTTATACATAATTATTTCAAGGTTTCTTTATGCATTCTTATAGTCATTAAATTTATATTTATATATATATTTATATATATATATATATATATATTATATAATATATATATATATATATATATATAGATACACACAGACTGTGCATGGAACAAGGAACTCTTCTGGATAATTAAATCCGCTATAGTCCGAATAAGTAATGGTAAATGACAAATACCATAGTTTTTCTTTTTCATGATGCTAGCACGACGTGGGCAACGGGTCACTCGCAAAGAGGTCCCATAAATATAGCTTCCCTCACCAGCTATCTGCAAAGCAGACAGGATCCAGCTTTGGGACATGGATCTAGGGTTTAAAGCAGCCTAGCCCTGTCACATTTAGAACCTCAATATAAGCAAAAGACTCGTTGCCTTCACGTCAGATTGAATACATCAAAGAAAAAGGGGTAACTATTATATTTTTAACCAAAAACCAAAACTTAAACCTCAATTGAGCGTCCACTTTTCAAGGCACATAACATGTCCGTCTCAAGATGGGAATGAACTCAGAATGGTCCCCTGAGTTTTTTATGATGCACACAGACCGTGATATGTTATGTGCCTTGAAAAGTGGACGCTCAATTCTGCCAGTTGAGGTTTAAGTTTTGGTTTTTGGCTAAAAATATAATAGTTACCCCTTTTTCTTTGATGTATTCAATCTGACGTGAAGGCAGCGAGTCTTTTGCTTATATTGAGGTTCTAAATGTGACAGGGCTAGGCTGCTTTAAACCCTAGATCCATGTCCCAAAGCTGGATCCTGTCTGCTTTGATGATAGCTGGTGAGGGAAGCTATATTTATGGGACCTCTTTCCGAGTGACCCGTTGCCCACGTCGGGCTAGCATCATGAAAAAGAAAAACTATGGTATTTGTCATTTACCATTACTTATTCGGACACACCGTCTGTGTGTATCATAAAAAACTCAGGGGACCATTCTGAGTTCATTCCCATATATAGATAGTATGTATATATATATATATTATATATATATATATATATTATATATATATATATATATATATATATATATATATAAGGATGGGGTGAAACGCAATTCTTTGTGGAATATTTATTTGCTTCACCTATAATTTGCTGTATTGGGTTCTATAGATGACAAAGTGAT
Source organism: Bathynomus jamesi (assembly GCA_023014485.1). Taxonomy (NCBI): domain Eukaryota; kingdom Metazoa; phylum Arthropoda; class Malacostraca; order Isopoda; family Cirolanidae; genus Bathynomus; species Bathynomus jamesi. Next base: position 777,098 of record JAJOZX010001207.1, read on the forward strand.
ACAAAAGAAAAATCAATTTTGCCCTACTAGCGCATTTTTGAGAAAAAAAATGGACGCTAGTCAAACATATAATGCTTTTAACTTGAAAAATGATTCAAAATACATTAGAAAGTGCTCTTTTATAAATTATTTTATCAATTTTAAATTTTATTAAAATTTACCTCGGTAAATGATACCACAAATAAATCACTTTTTTCTAAATAAATGAAAAATTCTTTGATAACCAAAGTATATTACTTTGATAATAGTTAATAACCTTATATAATTTTGAATATTCAAACTATAATCTACAACAACACTAATCAACGAGGAAATTATTGACATTTTATTACCATAATTGCAGAAACATATAATCAATACACTTCCAAAAAGATCCCTTTTCAAAAATCGTGAAGTGTTTGCTTTTATGAAATTTTGGTGAATTGTTTCAGCCTCTAATTAAAAGCTAATTGTCAAAAAGTGAAGTCATTTCTTTCTTGGTTTCCATACATGGCAGCAATGCACGAAACATAATTCTTGCTCTTATAAATCCATCACGGGATTCTTGGGAATATACAGATGAGGCCGCATCGGTGACAAGTTTCATTGCCCTCTCGACACTTTGTGAATGAAGTGGATAATTGGGTTGGCACAGTTTTTTAACCCTAAGTGCATTGAGTTCAATATTTGTGAGCGCCATAGTGAGGGGAGGTTCAGTCAGCATTTCCTTTGACCAGCAAATAATATCATCCCATGTGTTTGCGTTGAAATTTATCTCAGGAACCTTAAATTCTCTGATTTTGGACACATTTTCCGTCTTTGTTCTAATGTTCATGATGAAATCAACTGCTCTGTTTCCCTTTTGTTCTGATGTATCTGATAACATTGCTATCAGAACATTTTTCGCAATGAGCAAAATATGCGTTTCTAGCAATGTAAGGCTTCACTACATTCTGAACATCCTTTGGAAGAAGATGAAATCTTTTAATTGCTCCAAATATGTGATGTGGTTCATTCCATATATATGGTCTACTCTTGATATCGAACCAGCTTCGTCCATAATTTGTAACAATGAAGAAAATTATTGAATAAAGAGCCAATGAAGGAGTTTTCTCTGCAATGTATAGGCGGCAGACACGATTTGCTAATGTCAGCCATCGAGAATGGTTCACTGGTCCGGGTTTTGTATTTTCCAAATCTTTTGGGTCATTCCTACTTCTTATAGCCATAATAATTTTGTACAAATACTGTTGATATTGGCTAAGATCATCGATAACCTCTTCTGATATGTGTGTTAAATCAATGCCTTCTCTAATTGGTTTGAAATTGACTGCAAGCAGTTTTTTACATTCTTTCAGTGCTACTCCGATTTTTCCAGTGAAACATGTTGGACCTTTTGTTTTACCATCAAAATGTTCAAATAAGTGTCGAAGGGGAAGTTCGAATCACTTGTATGCAGCATACAAATGCTCCATTGTAAGGGTTTCTTTAGTTTTTCTTCTATGAGGTGGATGATCCCACCCTTGGCACCTGTGTTGGTATTTGTACTGTCACATCCTATGAGACGAATGCTCTCATTAATAGCTGACTCTTGAAAGAAGGAGAACACACTATCAGCTATATCTTGAGCTTTACCAGAAGAAGGAACTACATGGGTTAAATAATCATTTCCTGGCTCAGACACCAAAACATAGTGTTCCTCTCTAATGGAGTCTCCGTACTATTTGTTTCCTTTCTTCACCTTCACCAAAGTCTTGTCCTTTCTTCCGTCAAAAAATATAGCAGATATGACAGCAGGATTAGCTTTACTCTCCATCACCAAACTTTTTCTCATTTTCTCTCTTTCCCGTCGGATTTTGTTCTTGTCAATCAAAAGCGTATTATCTTCTTTAGTGATTGCTCCATAATCAACTAAAGCAGCTGAAGCCAAATCAGCTGCTGCTCGATCTGAAATTCCAAATCTATCGGCTTCCATCGCTACAGTAGGCAATGGAAGTCTCATTTGACCTTGTATGGCAACTGACTCATAGTCTGATTCACTCTGATGTGGGTCTAATTCATATTGTGTGGAAGTACTCTCTACATCTGAAAAACACTATTTCGGTTAAAATAAGAGAGTCCTTCATTTCTCTTCTTCTTTTAACCATTCCTTCTTCTGTCCGCAATTTCCTAGACTGCATGTTTTGAATTCTTTTTGTCATGTACGCGTCGATCGCTGATCCTGTAAAAACAGAAGCTCTTCTTTTGGTACCTTCAGTTCTCTTCGACAGGTGCATCTTATGTGAACATCTTCGCAGCTCTCAGGACAGCCAAAGTTTTGATGGGAGATAAAAGGGCATTTACAGGCACTGACATCGAATAATTCTTCCAAGGTGTCATTAAAATTTTCTCTAATTTTGACACTACTTTTTGATCTATCATACTAAGATCGTTTGCTTTGCCGATGAACCGCTTTAATTTGATATAAACTGATTTGTCAGCTATTGCAGGAATTGAAGTTTTTCTCCAAATACAGAGTATATCTTCAGTAATTTTGTTGAAAATATCAGAGTTATGCGAAGTCAGTGAAGTGGCTTCTTTTAAAAGAACGTGGGATTGGCCCACCTGTTTATTTGTTGGCAATGTTGTAAGAGGAAGCTTTGTGCTGTTCCAAATATAAAATGTGGTTTTGATTGACTCCTTGTAACTCTAATGTTTGGAGCAGAAGCCATATTTGTTACTAATTATCAGAAACTACCAATTCCAAATCCAACAAAAACCTGAAAAATAAAAAAAATTCATTAAACATCTGAAACATTTATATGAGGTAGAAAATATTAAATAAACAATTTTTGCTTCAGCAAACGTTTTTGTAAAAATAATACTTTTCGAGTTATGAAGCGTATAATGACTGGCTGGTGGCCATTTTTTGGGGGGGAAAAAATGGGGTACTTAGGATGAATTGAAAATTTTTTAATTCTCATATTCTTTTTTATCACCCTTCAATCCACCCTATTACCAGTGAAGCAATAGTTGAAAAATTTTTCGCCCCACCATAAAATATATATATATATATATATATATAGTATATATATGATGAATAAAACCACAAAGGAAAGGAAACACAAAATGGTGCTCAAGCGCTTTCGTCTAATGACATCCTCAGGAACACTGAAGTATATAAAAAGGTTAAGCCTATATATAGGTTACAGAAAGAAAAAAAGAAAAAATAATAACACACACACACACACACACACACATATATATATATATATATATATATACATACATATCTATATATACAAATACATACATACATACATACATACATACATATATATACAATAAACAGAGAAGAAAAATAATAAAAAATTAAAAATTAAAACCTTAAAGGATTACCAATGAGGCGTACAGATTGTAAGGAAAAATATCGATTTTTAGCACAAGATCAAATGGATTATAAAAATACAAATTTATACTGGGACTCTGCCGGGTTTTAACACCATGCTGCCTATGGTCAGGTTTCGATATAAAAAAAAAAAAAAAAAAAAAATGCAAATTAAAAGTTAATCGATTTTTAGCACAAGATCAAATGGATTATAAAAATACAAATTTATACTAGAACTCTGTCCGGGTTTTAACACATTTCTGCCTATGGTCAGGTTTCGATATATATAAAAAAATAAAATGCAAATTAAAAGTTAATAAAGTAGAAGACCAGTTTACCAAAGATTTAATGTTTTACACTTCTTATCTAAGTCTGCTTTAAAGGAATTCAACATAACAGGATCGAGTTGAAAAAGACCTTTGCTTATGTTGAAGTTATTTGAAAGTTGGATAATGGCAGACTCAAGAATATTTCTATTAACAATGTTGCTTGAATGGAATAAAACTGAAGTATTATTCCAATCAATACAGTGGGCTAACTCTGACAAATGGACAAAAAGGGCACTGGATAACTGTCCTGTTCTAACGGAATATTGATGCTGTTTTATACGTGGTGCAAATCCTTTCCCGTCTGACCTATGTAAAAGGAATCACATATATATATATATATATATATATATATATATATATATTATTCTGTATACGTATATATATTTACATGTCATATACTATTCATAGATTCGAAAATGTATGTATGATAAAGAATGCGTAACAGAAGAATATACATCAACGAAACAGGGTTCAATCTTAATACAAAAAGGACATATGGACGTGCTCCAGTTGGATGAGAGCAAACAAAGTCGTTTCTTTACACAGGGGACGAAATAGGACTGTCATACTTACCATAGATAAAGATGTAGGTTTAGTGTATTCTGAAAAAGATTTTGATTCTGTCACCAAGGAAATGTTTGTTAATCATTTATACAATTTATTTATAGTGTTAGGAGAAGAACGAATGCACCTCATTATAGATTTATAGATAATGCTCCAATACATTCATAAAATTAAATTATCACTCACAAAGTATTTAAATACTTCCCTATTCTCCATTCCTCAATCTTATTGAGAATTCTTTCTTATTTCTTAAAATGAAAGCTAAAAATCACATCGCATTTTTTCAGGAAGTCTTCGGAAATGCAAAAGAAGCGAGAAATTGTGGAATAAGTTTCCTCGAATGGAAAAAGGCTGTTTTGGAGAGAGAAGTAAATGATAGTCTTCAGACTATTAGCAATCAGTTGGTTCTTAATTGCTGCACAAACTCTGAAGCTTACTTAATGAGGGCGCTTTAATATGGAAAATAAAGATACGGCGTTGAAAATAGTCCCAAACTGAAACTGAACTGGACCTATTTTTTGTTGCTGTATTTTAATATGTTTTCTTTTTTTGTTATTTCTTTGTATTTAAATAATATTTAGTGATTTAAATTAATTTTGAATAATTAATTCCTTAAAATGCCGAACATTTTTGTTTTACGTATTGATATGCGTAGATAAATGCTGAAATAATAAGAAAATTGTCGAATATGTGCGACAGCTTGTCGAAATAATGTAAGAAAATCCTAAAACAAATGTCAAAATCCGAAACCTAATGCGAAATGTCTAATGTTAATGACTGCCGAAATATAAGTAGTCAAAGTCGGATTGCATGTTACATTGCCAAATTTGATTGTAATTGTTGAAAAATAATGAGTTATGTCGAATTTAAGATAGTTTTGTCGATTTAGACACTGAATGTTGCTTTGAAAAGAAAAATGTCGACACTGAGAACAAAATATCGAATATGGACTATTTGTGTTGAAATCTTTCGAAATTTATCCAAATTCATTGAAAAAAGCTGTAGATACGGCGCTGAAAATAGTCTCAAACTGAAACTTTAGTAGCTTAGTAATCGAAAGAATTACAAATAGATAACGATTTTGTACAATCTATCATAGAAAAACATCATGACTTTAAAGAAATTAATATTGGCAAATAAACAAAATACCAAGAATGAAAATATATTTATTATAATCTAAAACATGAAATGAAAATGAACAATCCAAACTATATAAATAATTAATAACATTATTTAGAATCAAAAAAAAATAATCCCAAGTTCATATACACTAAAGAACAATTTTTGACGAGAAAAATCCATTCTGGAAATGAGATTGACAGAATATTAGAAATTCACTCGTAATGAAGAAGGATGTAACTCCTCCTACACTGCGTATAGAACTTCCACTTTCCATTTAAGAATCCTTCAACATAAATATCAGGCAAGGTATGCGAACCTAACCTGTTAAAGTGATTTTTAGAAATTACCCACTAACGACATTTTAAACAACTTTTGTTTAAACCTAATAGCGTCTCTAGCCTACGAATGGCTGACTCTTAGTTATCAGAAAACACAACCCCGATATTAATAAAAAATTTAATAGTATGATGATTATTTAAATATTTTGAAGAAAAGTTAGTTCCAATGAAAATGTTTAAAAGTTTAAAATTTTATACTGCGTCTTATCTGATGAAGTTGCTGTCATGAAATTATAAATTCAGATTTTAGAGTCTACCTACTTAAAAGTTTATTGAACTTTTGTAATCTTCATTTTGTATCTCGAAGGTGCTCCACCGAGATTGCATTTTTAAATTACACATTCTACTTTAAGTTATAATTATTAATTTATTTTTAATTTTATATTCATTCTACGTTGGTACGGTCACGTGGAGAGAATGAATAATGATATACGATTATTTAAAAGGGGTATAATAGTGAGTGCGGAAGTGTGAGAAGTAAAGGAAGACTGCGTAAAAGAAGGAAAAATGCGATTAGTTAAAGTATGAATAAACGTGAGTTGATATAAATGTGGTAGGAGAACAGATAGAAGGAATGAAAGCCGTTTGTGAGATGCGTAAGTGGAGGCATTGGTCTCACCAAACGTACCACTACAGTTAAACTTAATGTCGGTGGTGATCCCTTTATGCCTTTAAGCACGGACAAAAACTCACTGGACAAAAACTCACCGGACAAAAACTCACCACTTAAATGCAAAAAGAGGCAAAAACTCACCAGACAAATGTTTTTGCGAAATACATACACGCTAGTCTAGATCTTAAGATCTTAAAATCTCAGATTCTAGACTCATTGTAGATAATTACTCTTCATCTTTCAAACTGTTCTGTTCTTAACCAACCAACCATATTAATTTTTCACCAACCAACCAATCTTTCGTTATAAATTAATGCCCAGTTAGGTCCATTGAATGCCCGATTAGGTCAATTGAATGCCAGGTTAGGTCAATTGAATGCCTGGTTAGGTCAACTGTCCGCCCTTGACGATTGGTTAGGTTAGGCATGATATTTTCGTTAAAAACATTAATTATTTAAAGTGCTCTAACATGTTTGTTTTTTTCTTTCTCCAAAAAAAAAAGTTATTTTTTAAATCAGTGACCAACTACATTAGTATACCGATTTGGTTAAAAACAACAATTTAAAATGAAGAGTAATTATCTACAATGAGTCTAAAATCTTAAGATCTAGACTAGAGTGTATGTATTTCGAAAAAACATTTTTCTGGTGAGTTTTTGTCCTCTTTTGCATTTAAGTGGTGAGTTTTTGTCCGGTGAGTTTTTTGTCCAGTGAGTTTTTGTCCTGGATTCGTTTTCAGTTCAGAGTTGAAGCGTCGTGCCCACCCTGTTCAGAATCGGATTAGTTTTATTAGATAATGTATGTGTATGAATGTATGTATGTATGCAAATTCTATTCATTGTTATATTAGGTATACAGTAGCTCTAATGTCTCAATAACTACCTTGAAAATGGCTGTCTGTCACTTCAGAGAAGTTTTCCCTAAAGTGTCAGACAGACATTATGGTTCAGATATTAAAACTACTCTATTCTGAATATAACAGTGAATAGAATTCACACACACACACAAACACACACACACACACACACACACACACACACATATATATGATGAATAAAACCACGAAGGAAAGGAAACACAAAATGGTGCTCAAGCGCTTTCGTCTAATGACATCCTCAGGAACACTGAAGTACATAAAAGGGTTACAGCCTATATATAGGTTACAGAAAGAAAAAAAAAAAATAATATATAATATATATATATACAGTATATATATATATATATATATAAACATATACTGTATATACATATATACCTATATATATACATAGATGCAATAAACGGAGAAGTAAAAATTAAAAAATAAAGGATTATCAGAGAGGCATACAGATTTGTAAGGAAAAAATATCGATTTTTAGCACAAGATCAAATGAATTATAAAAATACAAATTTATACTGGAAATCTGCCCGGGTTTTAACACTCTGCCTTTTTATGGTTAAGTTTCGATGTATGTAAAAATAAAATGAAAATTAAAAGTTAATAAAGTAGCATACAAGTTTACCAAAGATTTAGCGTTCTACCCTTCTTATCTAAATCTGTTTTGAAGGAATTCAAAACAACAGGATCGAGTTGAAAAAGACCTTTGCTTATGTTGAAGTTATTTGAAAGTTGGATAATGGCAGACTCAAGAATATTTCTATTAACAATGTTGCTAGAGTGGAATGAAACTGAAGCATTATTCCAATCAATACAGTGGGATAACTCTGACAAATGGACAAAAAGGGCACTGGACAACTGTCCTGTTCTAACGGAATATTGATGCTGTTTTATACGTGTGTGCAAATCCTTTCCCGTCTGACCTATGTAATAGGAATCACATTGTTTACACCCAATTTTATAGATAATGCCTGAATTATTGGTAGGGCTATTTTTTACTATGATATTTTTCACAATATTGTTATATGAAAATACTACATTAATATCCAAAAGTTTAAGTACATTAACAATGCCTAAAAAGCCCGGGAAAAATGGAAGTACCAAAATATTTTTTGACAAAGTACGAGTGTTATTATTGACACGATAGAAAGTTCGTTTTGCCTTGTTGAGACAAGATTCCATAAACGCAGATGGATAACACAGATCACTTCCAATACCGTTGATTTTTTCCAATTCGGCATCGATGTATTCCGGACTGGCGGTATTGGAAGTGATCTGTGTTATCCATCTGCGTTTATGGAATCTTGTCTCAACAAGGCAAAACGAACTTTCTATCGTGTCAATAATAACACTCGTACTTTGTCAAAAAATATTTTGGTACTTCCATTTTTCGCGAGCTTTTTAGGCATTGCTAATGTACTTAAACTTTTGGATATTAATGTAGTATTTTCAAATAACAATATTGTGAAAAATATCATAGTAAATAATCAATTGCATATTAGTACAGGAACTATATATATATATATATATATATATATATATACACACAGTTATATTAAATAATTAAATATATTGAAAATAATATACGAAACGTATAATCAATTGCATATTAGTACAGGAAATATGTATATACATATACACAATTAAATAAATAAATATACATGAAAATACTTTATGTTCTACGGCGCAAAACGCTAAACTCACACGTAGTCGAGTCTACATTCACATCGTTATTACTTTGCACAACACGGTAAAACCGTCCAAGCAATACTTCACCGCTCAAGTTATACGGATGCCTATACTAGACATAAATAGCTTTCATATCTTTCAATACTATTTTTGTGCCCACTTTACATTCGGTTGGCAAGTTATCTTTAAACACGGCTAGAATACAATCAAAAGCACGCACAAAGAGGTCATCGTTAACCACAACATCATTATTAAATACAAGTTTATAAACACTCCTTTCCATCGAGGGTTTTTTCTTACGTCCCGAGCTTTTTCAACTCTCTTCACTCTGCATAGCGGCAATTGAAATAATCTTCCAAGTCGTAACGACAGCTATTCATTATATAGAGATACAGCTCTTCAGGGTGAACAGTGTAGGCAAGCTCTGCCCTGTACCGCTCAAGTGCTTTGTACCAAAGTTCGGATATTTCGAAGAATCTAAACCTTTTAAATATGCATCCAGCTCTAGACCATTCTCGCCTTGTTCATTCCTACATTCGATAAATCCGTCGAGCAGAGCGGTGTATGCGTATTCAAGAACCGTGTCAAAATAAATCATATCCGTAACACGAGCGTCTAATATAGGCTTCAGCTTGCGGAATCCGACGATTTCAAACATTCTGTCGAGGATGAAACGGTTTCGCGTAGGGACAAGAACGTTATTATCAGATGCATTCTTCCACATCAGTCGTATATCAATGCATGGCTGATCGTTATTTATACACAACGTGCAAACAACGGCATATGAGGGGCATCACTAATCTGCTCTCTTCTTGTACCTACACCTGCAGGTATTTTATAACGGTCCTCTCCCCACTTCTCAACTATCACGAAGACTCTATTCATCTCCTCAACACTTAAATAAATAACATTACGTTTACCAGAGTTTGCTTGCCTGCAAATCGTTTCAAGTACATAGTTAATGGTGCCGGTTTCACGCCTGAACACGCGCAATGACTTCGTCACGGAGACATCGTACGAGGCGTTGAGAATGCTTCTCAAAGGAAGTTCCATCGTATTCGCACGTCCAGTCGGTTCAAGCTCTGAGATGACTATGAGCCACAGGTGGACGGATCGGCTCGACGGGCGGAGTGAGTCACGCTGATGAAACGTGTACGGGTTTGTTCGAACTCGTGTGTTTCGGAGGGTGAGGTACACGGGTGGGCGGCTCGCTGGGGGAGCGAGTCACACCATAAACTGCTGAAGCGTGTACAGGCTCGTTCGAACATTTGTGCCACTGGACAAACAGAATTTTCCGCTACATGAAGCAATACCGGCTTTAATGTTTTATCACTCACCAGACGTTCATTTCCACAAACTAAACATCTTCACAATCCGGTGCACTATTTGAGAGAAACATATGCCCATATTTATCCTTTTTGTTTAACAAGCGATACTCGTCTCTAAAGTCTGTTAAAAACTCACACAGCCCATTAGCCACAACCTCACTACAAACCTCGTCATGATATATTAATATAGTGGTAAAAATACTTAAGATTCTCCATGATGACAAGATTTACATTCTCAACCGTAGGGTACGAGTAGTCGGTATGATGTAACATGACATAATATCGCTTGTCACTCCACTCATCAACAAGACTCACTATCCATAACCGTTGCTTATCTTCTGAACGTGTTGCTTCTTCTACTTCGCGGTATATGTGAGCTTTTATAAAGGTTAGGTCTACAACATACTTCAATACATCGTTTGCACTACGAAATCCTACAATGCCCTCGCCAGAATACCCGTAGAGTATTTGAACATCTTGGTCCTTCGCACGGCTCAATGTAGCCTTAAAAGTATCAAAGGAGGGGGAATAGGGAGTTTTTCAGTATCCACCACATCTTGGCACTTTGCCGAATACCACTTCATAAACGTTGAACACGCAATATTAAAGGTAGCCATTACTATTTTTCTCTACGCGGAGAATACACGTCTGAGCTCAAGGGTATGCAGAGGTCAACTGAGCACGCAGGGATAGAGATATGCTCAGGTAGTGGCAGGAGTCACGTGACCGATCTTACAGTGGGCGGAGCTTAGCTTTTTACTGTACACACACACGCACGCAAAGGAGAAAATGAAACCTTAATTGAAGCAAATATACGTGATAAATAAACATATCGTTAACAATACACATATATATAAATACAATCAAGGATTAAGGTAACCAAAGGGTACGGTATCATAGGTACCAGGCACCTGGTAACGCTTCCTATAGGTGTTACGGCATACCTTCGTGCCCCTAAGTTCCTTCACACACCCCAGTTTCTGCGCCCGAAAATTGTGCGTCCCCACAGTCAGTTGGGTGGCTGGTCACCCTCATCTTCCAAGCACACTAGATCCTTCAACGAGTCAAAGTTAACGACTCGACGGTTCGCATGGTTAAGCGTGATACCCTTAGCCTTCACGATATACTTCATATCATCCCCTACCCTCACCCGTACCCCATAGGTTTTTGGCCCTGTTGACACAAACGAGTCTGCGTATGCACCATCACCATACTCATCCTTGATCTCATCAGTTAGCTCTCCGAGGAATTCCCCAATAGCAGGCATGTATTCACCTCCCTCGCTGTGAATATCACGCTATCTGTGTCAGCGTACAGCACCCTCCGTCCAAGAGAGTGCAGTAGACCCCAAAGTTTGATGCGGGCGTAGGCCGTTGTGAAGCTGGCTACAGGTATGTTTGTAACCCTGAGGTATCTGTGGCCAGTTCGGTGATGTTGTACTTTATTATGTAAGTATTACCTACATTCACGATCTCCATAACCTCTTTATCGGGAGCGTTGGCATAATCCCAGACTTCACTATAACTTTGTGCCAAATGGACGTTCCCTTTGCCGGTATTCTGTGCAAATTTCCCCAAAGACTGTTTAGGCACAACTTTGCACTAAAGCGCTTGCCAGGATTCTTAACAATTTGGGATCGGTCAAGCTGTATACCTTCATGGGCACGGTAACGCTGAATATAAGCCGTTTTTTCATCTTCGGTATCAACCCCTCGCGGATATCCTGATGCTTCTACTTTATCCTTCAAAAAGCGTTTATATATGGTGTGAAAAGGTTGGGTAGCTTCTGAAACCTCCACACCTCATGTATCTTCAATATTCTATACCCATGGCGAACGGCTAGGGCCAGCTCAGGGCTTGTATATACACCTCTGATCTTACGCTGGTGGTTGTATGGTTACAATCACCGTTGTTCTCTCTGCGCACTTCACGCACAGGGGAAACATGAGCTTGTGATCTATAACGACGGGTAAGATCGGCATCCATAAATCGCGAGGGGGAGCACGTCTACGAAAGAGAGTCCAAAGTAGCGCTCATTCAAGTTAGCTGAAAACTCCTCGATGGTTGGTATGGTGGGACCCACCATTTTTTCAGGCGCACCTACGGGTACGGATTGTTCTTCATCACGTAGGGGTATAAAGCAGAAGTCGTAGTAGTGGAGTTTCACGCCCTCCGTAGGCGGAAAGTATAGCTTGAATGGGTTTGTGCGCCCTCCAAACAAGCTGTCACCGCATTTGAGGGGGTCCAACACCATTGAACGTTTGATGGCCCTTATTTCTTCACGGTACTGGGCATCTGTTTCCATCCGTGCATCATACTCATGCTCCCACACGATTTTGTGAGTGAACTGGGAGCCTATAAGTTGATCACGGTTACGGGTCCATGCGAGGCTGTCGGCGGGGGATCTTCCATAAAGGTCCCCTGTGACGGCACATTCAGGCGCGGGCATCCATGCCACCAGCAGCCGTTAAAGGAATACACAGTCTTCTCACCAGTGGCTGGATCCTCACTTAGGCCGTCAACCCAAAAACACGACCATTGACCTTAACGGGTACTTCACCCGTGTTGCGGGCATGTTTTATGTATACCCGGTCTGTTGCTGTAGGTGTATGAGCCAGTAAATAGCCTTGTGCCCATAACTGCGGGGTTGTTTCTGTGAATGATTGCTAAGGTGTCTTTAGGCATGAAGTTATTCTTGAACACTGTAAAACATAATGAGGCGATCGTGGTCGCGACTTGCAGCGGATCGCATTTGAAACGGGTTATGTACATCCTTCTAAAGGCTTGAAAGCATACTCTAAGTACACGTACGTCATTCACGCAATAACGTTCACATTCATCGGCTATATTGTATGGATAGCTTCATTAAAACTGTTGTAGTAGCGGTCAAAATCTTCACGCTCACTATCACTCATGTTGGTGTAGTTAAAGTAATGTTTGGGTGGAGGTAGTCCTACGTAATTCAAAGTTTCGTTAGTGAGGAATGTGTAAGGGAAATACCCTTTTGAAACTTCAGCGGCTACGCCCATGACCTTGGGCAGCTTTGCTAATTTACAAGGTGTGAACAGCAGGGTTCTTTAAACTGTACATTACCTCTTATCTGCATCTGTATTAGTTTGTTGCCTCTTTTCAAGGGATCACCTGTAAATATCGCAGACGACTCGTGTTCAAGCAGCTCCTTATAAAGGAACTGTGTGTCAAATTTCGCCCCGTTATGGGCAAGAATATACACAGTCATTTTTTTTAACTTGTCCGCTAATTTGACAATATAGGATACAAAGAGTTTCACAGGGCTGCGTGTGCATTCGTTTTAAAAACGTTTGTCCGTTTTCCACATTTGTGGCACTCATCACACTCGATCTCCATGCACTCATCACAGATAGTCTGACTTACGAGTAAATGTGGAATGACCTCTTTGGTTTCAGCGTTCGTGTAAGTTTCTATATCGTAGTACACGGTTATACAAGGGCTATTTTTAGGCTTAGCATCTTTCATATAACATACATGCTTCACTCCATCCGCCTTATATTTTTCATGACATGTAGAACAGTGAATTTCATCGCATTTATGTTTGAAATTCCCCCAATTATCCATCATGTGAAACATACCGCACTTACAAATCCTCATTTTCCTGCAAGTGCCATTTGATTTATGGAGTTCAAAGCATTTATTATTGAAAAATGTACGTCTACACACATTACATTCCCTCTTCTCGGTTTCAACTACACGACTTTCACATTTGGGGCTTTTACACTGCTCACATACCATGTAGCAATCCTTACAATGTTTCACCATATCATCAGCAAACTCGAGACAACCCTTACACAAATCATGATGCCTTCCATATTTTCGACTTTTATCATAACTGGCGTAGAGAGCCCTTATGTTACGGATGGGGAGATACGATGTTCCTGACAATCCTAAAATAAGTAGAGGTCTTGTACGATCTCTCACGCTGCTTTTAAAAACATACACAGTCCTACGACGATCATCCATTCCAAATACGACTATACGTGCATTCATTTCCTGCTCGGCCCTTCTCAGTTCTTCAGGACCCATATTACACTCAAACTCAAGCTTACAATCTGAAGCCAGTTTACGGGCACGCTGCACAACCGTGGGCAGCCAAATTTTTTGCGTCCAAGTATTTAGTACAGTGAACATATGAGCTAATATTATTGCTATAAAACCACAACCACGATCGACGTTTAAATGCTTTCTGTAAATAACCGGAGAATTGAAATTAAGAGTATAAGGTTTGGCATTATGACCCGCAACCCGGAATACTCTGTCAATATTGAAGGGTGTAACACTTTGAGAGGCTTGCATTATACGGCCAAAGATATATTCTAGGTCTACAGCCGCCAAACGTCTGATCGGTATTACCACCCAAAATTCGTCCCCCTCATCTGACCCGAACCTGAAGGATAACCTTGTCCGGACTTTACGTTCGTCGCGGTTCTGAAGGGGCAAACTCCACAATACGTTCAACTACGCGCCGCAGTCCGTTGGTATACAGGGACCCAGGGTCAACCCTGACCACTTACCGATTTCTAGTCAGGGTAGGGATGGGGGTAGCGGTGTGCACCAATTCGAATGTTATACCATCCTCCACAGTAGGAGAAGCTGCTGTGGAGGAAGTATCCGGAACTGAACAATGGGGCATATTTGAGGAAGGTACTATTGTGGGGGTTGTGTCGTAAGACGTAGAGGGTTGGGGCTCTATTACTCGGGGTCTAACAACCGGAGCAATCCTGGCACGCTTTACACCTGACGTGGAGGGCTCTTCATCATGCTTCCGCTTTGAACTGTCGCATGCTACAGGTGTCGCTGGTGAGGGTTCGTCAGCGGGGAAGGGTTCTGTAGCTGCACGGTCATCGGGTTCGTCTGTGATATCGATGATGGGGTGCTGTACATCGTCGTCATTCACGGTTCTGTGGAAGAAAAAACAAAATATAAGGAACAGCACTCAAAATTTGTAATATTTTGTAAATGACCCACTTAGGGGTGTGACGTGTTAGAGATGGAATCTGTAGAAAAATTCAGGTTCACAAGCCCCTCCACATGTATTATATCTGGCCCTACAGGATGTGGAAAAACTGTATTTATGCTTAAAATCATTAAAGATAAGGGGGAATGTTCTCAAAATTTGTGCATAAAGTAATATGGTGCTATTCGACGTATCAGTCAGTGTTCAACGAGTACCAAGATGAAATTTTGTTCCACAAGGGTGTATATGACGTTAATTCGTTAAAAGGTAATGAGCATACAGTTATTGTAATTGACGATCTCATGTTGGAAATGGATAAAACGTTTGCCGAGACATTTACAGTGTTCTCCCACCATCTTAACATAAGCGTATTCTTCATCAACCAGAATCTATTTTTCAAAAATAGATACATGCGCGATGTGTCGCTAAATACACAATATCTAGTCTTATTCGCACAACGTAGAGATGTGTCACAAATTGGGGTATTAGCCAATCAAATGTTCCCGAATCAACGTAAGGAGTTTTTGGAGGTTTATAAAGAAGCCACAAGCCAGCGTTATGGATATTTGCTTTGTGACCTTCACCGCGAAACACGTTTAGGGTGCTTCTAAGAACGAATATATTCCCAAGCGAACCTGAAACGGTGTATATTCCAGAATGACAAATAGGCTGAAGAAATATCGTGAATTAATAAAAATCTATCAACGATTGCCCCGGGCACTGCAACAGATGTTTGTTAAAAATATCGACTCCGACTTTTTAAAATGCATCTGTGAAATCTGTCTTAATGTTATAAAATGTAATGTGCCAATGAAACCCCTCAGAAGGCTCGCTTACGTCGTTACAAGAACATAATACGAGCGCTCGCTCATAAAAGTCAAACTGTGGGTAAGAAAAAGCGAATTATTGTACAAAGAGGAGGATCATTCCTACCCATCTTATTTTCAGTTTTGGGTCCTTTACTGACTAGATTAATATAATGAAGAAGGTGGTTGTGATTCCGCACGAGGTGTATGCTTCATTGCAAAGTTCAAAGATTCCAGACACGGCTCTAGAACCCCGTAAAAGTAGGCTTAAAAGAATGGAAAGCGAGTTGCTAGCCCTATTAAACAGTGAAAAGTCACCTGATGAGAAAAGGCTTGTACCAAGAGGCTTTGCAGAAATTTCTTCATGAGTACGAAGATTATAAGAATCCTACAGAGCTCCCCGTGGTTATTAGGCACAGCGCGAGTAGCGCTGAGCATGGCGACACAGGACCTGGGCCCGACGTTAGAGATGACCAACCAAAGAACAACGGAACACAACACATCGAACATGTGTTAAAAAACAGTCTCCCACATACATTGAGGAATAAAGGCTTAAGTCTTTATAATCTATTGAGTGAGGACCCCATCATACAGTGGGCCGATCCAGGCGAGGTCATTGTTGAAGGAACAAGGGTGCAAGGATCCAACATCGTTGACATTGTTCATGATCTGGTGAGAAAGTGGGACAGACCCTCACCAACAGGATGGAAGCATATTAAAGCAAGACTACAACAAATAAATGTCCCCAAAACATTGATAGGTAATCTAAATAGGTTAAAAGGCCTGGATGAAGTCTCGCATGTGTCACAACTGAGTACGCCATCGCCCCCAGCAGCAGCGTCTCTGACGAAGAGAAAGAAGCGAACAAACGGCCAACCTTATCCACGTGTCTCTAAAATACACAAATGGCTAACATATTAAGTAAACGCTATTATGACACTTCTAACCCGGCCTCCTATGGTGGCGTTAATAGATTGTACAGAGGTGTTTACGGAGTAGGGAAAAAAGATGTTGAGCGGTTTTTGCGGGAGCAGGGTGTTTATACACTTCATAAACAGGTGAGAAAAAAGTTTAAAACGGCCAAGACAACCGCGGATTCGATTGACTCTATTTGGCTAGCGGATTTAACAGACATGCAAAGATATTCAGTGTATAATGACAGATACAGCTATATCCTATTCATAATAGATGTATTCTCTAGATATCTGTGGCTAATTCCATTGAAAAATAAATCGCCTGAAACAGTTGCTGAAGCGACCAAAACGTTGATGTTAAAAGAAGAAAGGGTTCCTGGCTACTTTTGTAGGGATATGGGAAGGAATTTATAGGTCACGCTTTTCAGAACATGCTGACAGAGTTTAATATCAGTTACTACACTAGCAGTTCTATACATAAGGCCTCTTTAGCTGAAAGAGTTCAACGTACCATAAAGGAACGCATGCATCACTCTTTTACACAAAAAAACACATACAGATATATAAACGTTCTCGGTCATTGTCATCATTATACAACCGTTCACACCACCGTAGAATTGGCACAACACCTAACGAAGTTTTAGAAAGAGGTGCGCTGCCAGAGGTGAGAAGAGATGGAGCACCGCCACCGCAGTGTACACTTTCAAAATCAATGATTATGTAAGGCTATCACGTTCGGGAAATAAATTCGCGGAGGGATTTGAGCAAGGACGGACACGTGAAATTTTTAAAGTTCGCAGTGTGAGGTGTATTTAAATCAGGTTCACATCTCGGCAGGAACGGAGTATTATCACCTACGAGCCTATCTGGAAAATGTCCTCAACTTTTCAAAAGAAGCGAAGGACACCTTTTTAACCGCCGAAGGATATTACCATACTAAAGATGAAAATGGTATAAAGGATAAATTTTAAAATTCTAAAAAAAAGATATACGAATGTTTTGGACGTCTTCATACAGATTTCACATTCCAGGAGAAACTGCTTATGAACGGGGTGGATATGAAGTTGAAGTTTACCCGCACGATTCCTGAGATCTGCATAAATCTGGGGTCTGATCAAGAAGAGGGCGCGAAACCCGTTGTGATTCACATAATAGAGGCGTACCTGCGTATACGCCGAGTGAAATTAAGTTCGCCAAAACAAATAGAGATTGAGAAAGACTTAATACACGCCACGGTAAAATACCCAATTAACAGGGTACAGATCAAACTATATACGGTGCCCTCCGGGTTGGCCTCGAATCAACTAGAAAACGTGGCCTTTGGAGTTCTACCTAAAAGGATATTAATTGGAATGCAGGACCACGCCTCGACGAATGGAAAATATAAAAAGAGTCCCTTTAAATTTGAGAATTTCGGCCTTAAAAATATAACTCTATACGTAAATGGCATCGCTTTGGGAGGGACTATGACTGTTGGTTACTCATCAGATGCTGTGTTCCCGCTCTGCGCGAGAGCTTATAGTAATCTGGCTCATAATACAGGTGCATGTGACGAACTTGGGTTTGGTGTAACGCAGAAAGAATTTGTCAAAGAATTTAACATTTATTCATTTGATATTACGCCTGACTTGTCTGCTAGTGTAAATACGCACTTAAGTACACAACAGAGTGGAAACATCTCAGTCAGGTTGGAATTTGCCAAGCCTATTGACGCGCCTATAAGTCTGCTAGTTTACCTCGAATCACAGGCACTAATAGAAGTTGATCGTTTCAGGAACGTGGTCACAGACTTTTAAAATGGACACGAATACACACCAGAGAGTAATGAAAAGCGACCGTTTTATACGCTCAAAATTTATCGGCGTGTTTGCGAAGAATGAAATATCGAAGTTGCCAACTACGAGAAACTGCTACGGGATTATCGTTAACACCGACATTGTGGGGAGTGAGGGGATTCATTGGTTTGCAATCTATTTTAGAAATAGGGAAAGAATGTACTATTTTGACTCACTCGGCGCTCAGCCGTGGAATGATTCTGTGGTCGTGCAGTTTATCGAACAGATACATGTACCTGAGATTGTATGGAACCCGTATCGCTTTCAAGGCTATTATAGCAACACGTGCGGGATGTATACCCTCTCATTTCTCATGCACATGTCACATGGGAAGGGATTTATAATTTTTTTAAAATTATTCGATTTGTGCAACACTGAATTGAACGCTAAAGGGTATGCAGACAGATAAAAAAAAGGTTCCCATATGTTAGCACCAGCTGTATTGTGTAAAGGTGTATATCTATATTGTGTTAGGGCCTATTTGTAGCCATTAAGACTTATTTATTGGACACTGGTCCCGCTTTGTACAGGTTTTCTACCATTTAATAAATTAAGTGAAAATACAATGTGTTTTGTTCTTAAACCCCCCAAAAATACTTACATTAGCTCCTCGGTGACCTGGCATTCGTTGGACCGGATGTGAGCCAATACCACGACCTTTGTGTTCAGATCGCTGGTTTGGTTGTGGGGTAAAGCATCCATATCATTTCTTCCCCTTTCATCAAAACGAAAAGTAGCTATAACACGATCAAGTTCCGCATTGGTCCGATAAAGTTAAGTAAAAATAAAGTTTAATTAAAGCGCTACAATAAGAGAAAATGCCACGACTTTTAAAAATTATAATACAAAAGCAGATATCCTGGCAGTTTTCAAAAGTTTGAGTGCTAAGACAACGTCTGCCGACGCAGGGTCTCGAACTCGGGCCCACAGAAAATTCTGAAAAGTTTTTAATATTTATAAATCCTACTGCGGTGCTGTCTTTAAATTATCGAGAAATGTACAAATAAAAACACACCACATATATATATATATATATATATATATATATATGCAGAAATAATCACGAAGGAAACAGACAATAATTAAAAACATAATGGGATTAATTTTTTCGTTGTAGAAAAATTCAGAATAAAGCTAGGTTAGGCTAACAGCAAATTGTAAGCACAAGCAGATATCCTAACAGTTTTTAAAAGTAAGATTAACTGGGTGTGCTACGTTTCGTCTGCCTGCAACGGGACTCGAACCCGCCGACAATTTTTAATAGTTTTAAAATAGTTCTATTGTAAGTTTTTAATATTTCAAAAATCCTACCTGTACAAGAAATGTGCAAATAAAACACCATATATATATATATATATATATATATATATATATAAGCCGAAATAATCACGAAGGAAACAGAATAATTAAAACATAATGGGATTAATTTTTTCGTTGTAGAAAAATTCAGAATAAAGCTAGGTTAGGCTAACAGCAAATTGTAAGCACAAGCAGATATCCTGACAGTTTTCAAAAGTAAGAGTGCTAAGACATCGTCTGCTTGCAACGGGTCTCGAATCCGCAGACAAATCTTAATAGTTTTTAATATTTGTATTGTAAGTTTTTAGTACTTCTAAAATCCTACCTGTACAAGAAATGTGCAAATAAAAAACACACCATATATATATATATTATATATATATATATATATATATATAATACCGAAATAATCACGATGGAAACAGAATAATTAAAAATATTTTTCACTTCGTTTTATTACAGCTTTTTTATAAATTAACTAAAACCGGTTGAAACGTTATATATAGACCGAGAATAAACAAAAACTAGTTTTCAAAACGCATTTATCGTGGCCTTTTATAAGTTAACATTGAATGAGCGGCAGAATATAATCACAAATTAATTACTTACATTTTAATATCGTCTACATTGAACGGCTCTTGCATTTCGTCACAAATTTCTGAAACAACTTGCGTTGAGAGAAGTTCATTCTGTTCCACCGCGTTGAAAAGGTGGAGCACAGCTGATGGGTAAAAATCTTGATCTTCAAACAAATCGGGAGAATTGTAGAGCGATAAATGACTCATAGTGTATATTTGAAAAGCACTAAGCGAAAAAAACATACGAACTGAGGCTCTGAGATGAACTGATCCCTTTTATAAAGGGGGATTGTGACCAACCCACAACACACGATTTGCGAGCTTCCTATTGGCTGTCAGTGAATTGTGGGCGGGGCTTAACGCGTAGGTCTGCATAGCGGCCAAACAGAGGTCCTGGGCTTTGCTCACAGGGCTGTGATTGGTTGCCCCGTGAAATTTGGGGCGTGTCAGATATGCCCATTCGTGGAGAGACGAGAAACGCTTTGTTTTTTGATTTTGTATTCGACCGAGAGAGAGAGAGAGAGCGAGAGGTAGCTGAGGATGGTATGTGAATCGGTTTATGACTCTGAAATATAAAAGTGGAAGGTAATTTCAGATTCAATTATCCATGAAGAAAACCGCTGTAAAAGTTTATTGGGGTCCCTGCGTTATCGTACGATACAATAAATAAATTTAAAAATAACGGAGATGCGTGCTGGTTGCGGATCATTAGCCCAAAGTTTATGATCTCGAGCAGATCGCTGATTAATATAATTATATATATATATATATATATATATATATATATATATATATATATAGCGAGAGAGAGAGAGAGAGAGCGAGAGATTTGTACATATATAGGATCACCTTTGCTTTCGGTACAATAAATAAATTTAAAAAATAACAAAGATGTGTGAAGTAGCGCTTCATTAAACACCAAAGTTTATGATGTCGAGAGAATGGAAATAAGATTCGATCGAGGCGTTGTTTATTATCAAGATTTTAAATCCAATGTTATCTTTCGGTTCCTGGCGACGTTAAAACTCGCTGTAGAACAGGTGTTTCAAATTTTATTTTTAAAGGATAATCTTTAATAGACGTGTGTGTATATATATATATATATATATATATATATATATATATATATATATATAATATATACACATTAACATCACCTTATTAATTCACGCATGACGAGAATTAATACAGCTTACCATTCCACAATTTTCAGAACGTTGTTTAATATAATTGTATATGTTAGTGTGGACCAGATGTCAGTTTTTCAACATCTGCGAATGCGGATTTTTAATTTCAATATCCGCGGATGCAGATATTTAGTTAATCTATCAATATAGTATAGAATTATGAATATATGACATAATTTTTCAAATTTCGTGATATTACTATTATGGCAGGCAATGCATAAGAATTAAAATTAATATTAATGTTTTCATTATGATAAAAATAATAACTTTCTCAAGAGTTTCAGCCACAGGAAACGCAATGAAACAAATTTCATTCAATTTTCTGTGTTACCAGGATGCGGGACGTGGACCCAACTCTTTTGTATCTTTTGCATTTTTTGTATTTATTTAAAATAATCTTGTTCGAAACACAATAGACTGCTCGATCTTATACGAACAATTTCATTCTGAAAAGTTACTGTGTTGCTGTGAAAAAAAATCAGTGGAGTACACACAGCGGCACAGGCAGTTTGTTGATTTAATGTTATTTATATTTTGAGGTTTATATATTTGTTTGTTCATTAATAATTAATACTGTACATGAAATATGCATGACTAGGCCTTATAAGCTACTTTATAAGCTAATTTAATTGTAAATTGCATAATTTATTAGAGGTAATATCCGCATAACATCCGCAGTCAGATGTGCGGATGCGGATGTTACAAATGATACGGATATCCCGTCCACCACTAGTATATATATATTTTTTTTTTCTGTACTAACATGCTGTTGATTATACGTTTCATATATTATTATTTTATTGTCTATATATATATATATATTCCCCATTCGTATTTTTTATGCTATTATTATTTTTTATTTAATTTTTTGTTGATATATACTCCATGTGAAATCCAGTTAGCCACCGTTTTAACTCTTCTTGTACTAATTAGTAATTTCTGTAGTAAATGATAAATTATTTTTCACAAGGTGATTCTGTTATTCCCGGTAAACCGTCTTATTCCGCTCCTGTATATTCAGAAATCAGGCATAAATCCTAGAGATTTTTAGTTATGTAATAAATGGAATTATTGTGAATTAAAGCAATTTGACGTGATTGCTAATTATAAATTTTGCGCACACTTCTTGTACTAATTTTGTATAGTTTTCAGAATTTTTTTAGATGAACTTTTTTCCGGAACTGTACATATATAGGCTTTCTTTGGTTAACTGTTCGATTGCTTCCCGCCAGAATTGTTCATTCTGATGAATGTCAATCTTTTCACCCTATCCTAGACCTACTTTTTAACGGGGATGTGTATATATGTATATATAAAAGAGAGCGAGAGGGAGGGAGGGAGAGAGAGAGAGTGAGTGAGTGCAAGAGAGGAGAGAGAGGGAGAGAGCGCGAGAGAGAGATCCTTGTTAGGGCACCCTGGCTACCAACCGTGGAAGGACGCGCCGCCACCGGGTCTCGAGCCCGACGCATATAATTGTGTGTTCGTAATATTTTATGGGCGTATAAACGGGTGTGTTTTACGTGCCAAAACGAAGTATACACTGTGCCAACTGACTGATAGTGCCTGAAGGCACTGGCTGATTAAGTCGACTGGCTGATTAGGGACCTATAAGACAACGGCCGCTCGGCTGAAGTCTTAATATGCGCTTGGCTCCTGTCAAGCGAGCACCTCTCTTCCTCTCCTTCTCCTCTCTCTTTCTCTTGGGGGATAACTCCGCCTCCAAGTTGCATAACCCCTTGTTGCTCTTGCAACGTTCCCCCTCCCCCTTCGGGGGTGTCTTGCAACAAGGGGTTGGCACTCTTGCAACATTTGCAATTGCACTGCACTCTCTCCTTTTGCGTCCACACTACTATCGTCGTATATGAGGTGGGAGTAAATGGGTTTGTAATCGTGCTAACCCTGTGATTTCAATATTTTTGCTACTGAAAATTTGGAAATACCCAATTCCTGTGCAACTTTTCTCGTTGAAGTTGTTGAATCAACTTGAAAAGTAGCGAGGACATTTTCTTTGTTGTTGTCTGCTGTCGCCGTTACTGGCCTTCCGTTTCTTGGACGATGTTTTACCAGACTTCGTGTTTCCAAAAGTTTGAGCTTCCAGTATTGAAGAGTGGTTGAATTTGGCGGTGGTTTATTATATTTTTGTTGAAATAAACGCAAACTTTGTTCACAGTTATTATAAGAAATAACCCACGATACAAGATACTCTTTTTCTTCATTGTGTATTTCATCCTTACTGACATGGCGCTGACTGGGGCTAGGGTCTAGACCAGGGTCACCAACCTGGGCGGTAGCGCCCACTAGTGGGCTCACATTAAAGGTAATTAAACATTTATTTCATCATTTATTTTATCGATTATGTTGATTTATTCTTTCTGATCTAAGGTGGGCGATAAGCTTTTTAATTTTCAAAAAATCGTAAAAGTGGGCGGTGAACAAAAGAAAAGTTGGTGACCCCTGGTCTAGACTCTAGGGTAATGGTGGGCAACCTGCGGCCCATCAGGTTTCTGAGTGCGACCCAAGAGACATTTTACTAACCATTGTCCACATGAATGAAAATTTTGAAATTTATGTTAATATTTCCATAATCTGCTGATAATATTTTTGTGATTTAACAAAATTTCTTTATGTTAATAAGTATAAAAGCATAAAATCATAAGCATAAAGCTTAAAAGGTAAGCATAAAAAATGTTTCTTTTGCTTTACTATTTGAAGTTGATCACAATTCAATTAATATATAAATAATAATTTTCTCTAACTCTTTATGAAATTTTCGGGCTGTATTAAATGTATTTAAGTATATTCTTGGGGCCATGTTTAGCGCACATGCACATTTTTAATCTTGCGGCCCACTGAGATAAAGGAAGGCCACCCATGCGGCCCACTCGCTAGCCTAGGTTGCCCATCACTGCTCTAGGGCCTTCCTGTTCTAGCCTAGGGTCATTCTTGGCCTTTTATAGTTCCTTTGAAAAGTATCGCATACACTACAGTGATATTATTCGAATTTATTTATTATTAAAATTTATTTGTGTATAAAATCCTAAGGACTTTTCTCCCACCCTATATATATATATATATAATATATATATATATCCTGAACCGTCGTTCAAACTCAACAAAAGTAAGTAAGTAATACACACACACACAGAGTATATAAATTATAATAATAAAAGGACGCGCGTGTGTATGTGTGCGTGTGTGTGTGTGTGCGTGTGTGTTCCAGCCATAGGTCCAAAATGGAAGCAGTTACAAACATGAAGCTTCACACATATATTGATTAGGTCCCGAGGTTGTGCACCTGGGTGTTGAATGCCCGGTTAGTTTAATTGAGTGTCCGGTTAGGTCAACTGTACGCCCTTGACGATAGGTTAGGTTAAGTCGTGATATTTTCGTTAGCTTTAAGTTAAAGCTAACGAAAATATCACGACAACCTAACCAATCGTCAAGGGCGTACAGTTAACCTAACCGGGCATTCAATTAACCTACCCGGGCATTCAATTAACCTACCCGGGCATTCAATTAATCTAATCGGGCATTCAGTTGACCTAACCGGACATTTAATTAACCTAACCTAGCATTAAATTAACCTAACCGGGCATTCAATTAACCTAACTGGGCATTCAGTTGACCTAACCGGGCATATATATATATATATATATATATATAGCGTTCAACATCCACCCGGCATCGCCTGGTCGCTCCGCTAGTATATATAATATATATATATATATATATATATATAGATATATTATATATATATATATATATATATATACGTATCCTATTACTCGCACATTAAAAGAAATTTATTCTGAAAAAGTGAAAACGGGAGAATTTTTGTGCGCCAAATATATTTCAAAGAGGATTAATTTCTATACAAAAATGATGCAGTTGAACTCTTCAAATTCTGTCTTTTGTATTTGTGTATAACGTAAGAATTTGAATTAGGGGAGCAGTTTTGAGGTCGTAACGCCTCGAATATTAACGCGCGCTAAATGGGGCGAAAAATGAAATGTTTTTTGCGCTTAATGAATTGTGGAAAAGGAGGTGATGGCTTGCTGAGGAGTCGTTACCGCTGATAATAAAGGCAAAATCGGTATGGCAGATAAAAAGAAAAACTTTTAGCCATTTTATAATGTTTTCCCCAAGATAATGTCATTTAAAGGAAT
The DNA here is from genome assembly GCA_023014485.1 of Bathynomus jamesi. Classification (NCBI taxonomy): domain Eukaryota; kingdom Metazoa; phylum Arthropoda; class Malacostraca; order Isopoda; family Cirolanidae; genus Bathynomus; species Bathynomus jamesi. The sequence continues at coordinate 803,077 of JAJOZX010001207.1, forward strand.
TTTTAAAAATTATTAACAAATTCTTTTACTACAAAATGCAAAAATTTCACATTATATATATATATATATATATATTATATATATATATATATATATATACAAAATGGATTTAATCTGGTCCAACGTTAAACTGGAAAAGGATGTAACGAGGAAGTTTTTTCCATTCCCTGAAAACACTTTCGTAAATGTCTCGTAAGGAAGAGAAAAATGAAATGACACAAAAAACCGAGAAAAATGCAAGACATAAGTGTATATAAAATACACTTTATAGTTTTATATAAAAAGCTTTTTCCGATTGATAAATAGGACGACTCTTCAATGGTAAATGAGATTTTGAATCCATTCATAGTTTTATGTATTATTTTGTGTGGAAATTGTGGCGAATGAAAATTTCTTAAAATTGTACCACGATTGAAGGATAATATATATATATTATATATATATATATATAATTATATATATATATAATTAAGCTATTGATATAAACATTAAAGGACATAGAAGAGAGCAAGGGACTTTAGCTGACTCCGTATGAGAATCTAAAACTCTCGGAAAAAAGTGTAAAAATTTTGTGGGTGTACCAAAATTTCAGTATATTTAATACATACATTGGAACAATCCTTTCGTATTTATATATAATTTCCTTCAATGCATAAATGCTCAAATTTATTGAGTAAGATCTTTGGAGATCCAAATAATTAAGTATCTGTAAATAATCATTTAGTTAAGCATAGCAAAAAATTTCTCAAGTAGTTTTGGCAAACATGAGGCAACTGACAGTAGTAGGTCTGTAATTATTACTGGCTAGAATGTCGGCATATTTATTTTTGACAAGAGGAGGAGGAGAGGAGGATATTGTAGACATCAATCGACCAGGGAAGTATTCCGGTTGGGACACTAGGAGTCAGGGAGTGCTGGAACTCCCGTTTCAAACTCACACTTCTCCCTTTACTCCTCACTCCACATATGTATCTTACACACTACACAATCTTTTTAAAATTAAAAAAAAATGTCATCGTTTTTAAGAGCCTCGGAGACGCTGATTTCGGCTCTCCTCCTTCTCCTTCTATGTGGCGAGGGGGGGGGGGGGACATTTTTGCGGCCGTTCACCATTGGCCCCCTCCTTTCTGCATAAAATATATACAGTGAGGTGGTTCGAAATACTATGAATTTCAAAGTTACAAAATAAAAACACTTACTGACATGACCACTGTTAAAAGGGTTCCATAATTGAGATAAAATTTAAAAACTATTGTATTCTTAATTATTTAGCAACCAAAATGCTGCGTATCTAAGACATTGCACAATATATATTAACCGTATATAGAAACTTAATTACTGATGATTTACACAATTTACTGTACTTATGTATTATAAAGTCGTAAGTAATGTATGTAATAATTAAAGAAAGCAACAATGTAATTAATCTGTTTAAATCTGGATTTTGTGTCAAACTTGCGAAGACTCAGTTTATTGTGTCATAATGATTGAAATAACTCAACACGAAGTTACGATCTGTAAACATTATTGTGTTTTAAGATTTATTTCTTCCCAGATATTTTTAATGTGCGCAGCAACTGTTTCTGATTTCAACAATGTTTAATGTTCAGGGTATGTACAGTATATATATATATATATATATATATATATATATATATATATAACGTAAAGAACGACGCTTGTATAGAAGAACATTCCGCGCAAGATAAGGAGGGAGAACGAACAAATGAAAAAATGAGGTAACCACCCGGGAATCGAACCCGGGATCTTCCGATTGCCGGTCAGATATGATAACCACTACACCAAGGGCCTCACTCGATCAGAAGTCGTAATTCTCCTACATACGCGCAGAAACCAATGCCCCGAGGGGGCAGCACCTCCCGCATGCCGCACATATATACATTTCAACTGCAAATAACACACAGTATAATTAACGTAAAGAACGACGCTTGTATAGAAGAACATTCCGCGCAAGATGAGGAGGGAGAACGAACAAATGAAAAAATGAGGTAACCACCCGGGAATCGAACCCGGGATCTTCCGATTGCCGGTCAGATATGATAACCACTACACCATAGTCCTCACTCGATCAGAAGTCGTAATTCTCCTACATACGCGCAGAAACCCGAGGGGGTTACCTCATTTTTTCATTTGTTCGTTCTCCCTCCTCATCTTGCGCGGAATGTTCTTCTATACAAGCGTCGTTCTTTACGTTAATTATACTGCGTGTTCTTTGCAGTTGAAATGTATATATAGGTGCGGCATGCGGGAGGTGCCCCCCTCGGGGCATTGGTTTCTGCGCGTATGTAGGAGAATTACGACTTCTGATCGAGTGAGGACCATGGTGTAGTGGTTATCATATCTGACCGGCAATCGGAAGATCCCGGGTTCGATTCCCGGGTGGTTACCTCATTTTTTCATTTGTTCGTTCTTCCTCCTCACCTTGCGCGGAATGTTCTTCTATACAAGCGTCGTTCGTTACGTTAATTATACTGTGTGTTGTTTGCAGTTGAAATATATATATATATATATATATATACACACACACACATATACACATAGGAGAGGGTAGTTTGCTTGTACCTTGTGGGGAATGGACGTGTTGTGTTTCTCTGTATTAACACCCATAAAAAAGGGGAATAAACTACTCGGCGGTTTATTTTGTTTACACCCGAAAGTGTATAAAGTATCTGAATCCGTGCATATAAATTATAAAGTGAAATTCATTACAAGTAAGAAAGTGCAATACATTTTACATAAATTATCACCAGTTTAACGTATATATTTAAACTGTAATACGGTTGGCATTCGAGAAATTTTTTAAACAATGCAGGAAAAAGGTTATAAAACGCAAAGGTCAGAAAACCCTCGCGACCATCGAAAGGAAAGGAAAGAGAAAGAAAGGAAAAATAAATAAATTGTGTGTGTGTATTCCTTTTTACGATAATTAATGAATAGCATGACCATGGGTCCAAATTTTCACTTAATCTGCAATTTCTGTAATCTGGAAACAACTGAGAAGGCAGCACTGAGATGCGATTTCTGTCAAAAACTGCACGACTTTATCTGCATGAATTGGGATGATAGGAAAATATCCCTCGTCACAAACGCTAAACAGATGGCAGGAGTCACATTTCTGTGTGCCGCATGTATGCAAACTGTAAAATCATTTTCGATATTTAAAGAAATAGAGAAAGCGAATTCGAGCGTTACAGAAAAGGAGGGTAAAATGGGGAGACAAGAGTCTGGAAATGTCCCACTGACAATTCGGGTAGATGAGAGAGAAGTCGAAATAAAAAATAACAATATAATAATGAATAACAATATAATACAGAATGAAGACATAGATGAAAGAAAGGAGACAGGTAAAAGTTGCGAGGTAGTGAAACTGCCCAACGAACAAAATAATAAAAAGATAAAAAATAAAAACGTAGAAAATAAACAGCCAAAGAAAAATAATGATAATATCAAAAATTAAGAACATAGAAGATAACCAGATAACAAGAAGTAGAAGCGTAGAAAATACCGTTTGTAAATACTACGCAAAAGGTTATTGCAGATATCGGGATGGGCAATGCATCTATGCACATCCCACATTATGTAACACACATTATACAAGAGGATATTGCAAATTTGAAAAAAAGCGCAAGTTCCACCACATTACTGTCTGTAACACCAATGTAAGATATGGGAGATGCAAATACGGACAAAAATGCCGTTACCACCATCCTCAAAGGAACGCAACAGGTGAACAGGAAAAATGAATATCAAAGAGAGCTACCAATTTTTTAGGCGTAGCCAACGCAATTCAGCTGCTAAATACCATCCAGCAAATACAAAGTCAGCTGACAAATATAGGAATCCGATAGCCGGACAGAAGGCACGCACAAAGGTACCGGCAAAGATAAAGAGAGGCAAATTCTCGGAAGACCACAAGACAACGAAACCCGCATCACTATTGGAAAACGAATCGAATGTATGTGAAAATGATAGAGAAAAAAAAAATAATCCTAGCCATCATTCAGGGCCTTAAATCATTCCCCGGACAAAGCTTTATACCTGAAAGGACTCATGCAAGAAGCCGGAGCAGACTTTGCATGCCTCATGGGAACCCATCTAAATGACTGCCAGGCGAACTGTGAACACTGTGAGTTCTGTATTGATAAAAAAGAAATACAAATTGACAACTATAATATCCTCCGAGCAGACAGAACAGTGAGACGTAAAGGAGGATGTGCTATTTACACACGCGAAAGGCATATGGTAGAAATGACTATAAGTACCTCAAACAGCTACGTAGAATGTGTAGCAGCAAAAGTTCAGAAATTAAATATGGTACTAATTGTAATGTACAGACCCCCGAACACACCAACCTTAAAATTTCTGCTTCCATTACAAAGGTAAGAAACTGGGTAAAAGATCTACACTCTCCAACCCCAAATATTTTCTCTGTGGTGATTTTAATTTTCCATTCATGAAATATAAAAGGATAGGAAAAAATATATGTGTACACCAGGACAAGGGGGGCACACGGGAAGACCAGGAACAGGTAAAAATGCTACTAGCTCTGGCTGATGAATTTATGTTAACACAGGAAATAACAGAAAACACAAGAAAAAACACCTGCCTAGATTTGGTGTTCACAAACAACAGCAACCTAATAGTGGGCTGGCCAAAAATTGAAACGTCCTCTAGAAAAAACTTAACGGCGTTTTTTGTTAATAGCAGGCACCCACCTTAGATAAGTAGTATTGAAGATGCCACTCTCAATTTTGGGTTTGAAGGTCCCATACAAGGTTACAAAAGTCAAATTCTGAAAAATTTCGAATTTTTGCATTTCAGTGCTGGCTCTATGTAACAACGTGTTTAAAGGTGTATCATTAGCACATAAAACATATTTTTGTGATTTTATGGATAATAATTGAATGTAACTATGACTCTGGATGTCTTTATTTCCATTAAAACTACATTTAGCATGCTGGGTGAGGTGCGCATGTGCCTACTACTACCATAGTACAAGTAATAGCATACTTTCACATGTTGAAAATTTTCAGTGCACTGGCTGGCCAGACATTGGTTTGGTATATGCAATTAAAAGAGTGCAGACAGTGCCAGCTGGTAAAATAATAATAATAATACTGCTAAAGGATAGGTATGTTTTGAATTGTTTCAATATATCTGTGGCTACTACATACTGCCATTCCCACTTGTCTTTGCAGATAGGGAGCTCATCAGCAATGGACCCTGTAGCTGTCATCAAACGTAAGAGGAAACGTCAGAATGTCAGTGAGGATTGTTGCTTCTTCTGCCAAAGCAGCTCCCACCGACAAAGGATGCCCTGGAGCTCCACGCCAAGCGGGCAAACTATCAGGCCAAAATATGGCTCCAGGCTGACAAAGAGCGCGTAGATGTTGAAGATCCGGTGGACACTTCAGCCTGGAAGTTGGAAGATGGGAGCCTTCTACCAGTGTGGACAAGACTTCCTCCAATCCCTGAAGCTTGCCTGGAGCTTGTTGCTTGTGGTTGCAAGAAAAAGTGCACGACAGCTAGATGCAACTGCTTCAGGAAAAGGATGAAGTGTACGACAGCTTGTGGTTGTGACGACAGCGGTTGCTGTAACCCAGCTGAACAGTAGATCTATGTCTCTCTTCCGGGCTGAAATCGAGAGAAGCTGGAATGTGCTGTAAGGAACTAATAACTCTGTTCTTAAGTGATTGCAATCCACACAATTGTGACTGTTAGTGCAGCATTTCGGTGCTGTTCATCAAGAAACGTGAACTTGTAGATATTATTAGTGTGTAAACTGTATAGTTATGGGGCTATATTTACTGTTTTGTGATTTAGTTGTGATAGTTCTGTTACTGTGAGTACTTAATTCATGCCATCAAACTTATTAGGCACTAATCATGTTAAAATAAATTGTTTTGACAAACAGACTTGCTCAATGTTTTTTTAGCCAATTAAAATAAAAAATCACAAATTTTTAGCACAATTTCGGTCGTGATTAACTTGAATTTGACCTTCAGTTGATAATTCAGATGGAATAAGCGTGTCATCATACTTCTTTATCACTAAGTGTGGCAAAATGAAACATTTGGTCAAACCAATTGGCTCAGAATATTTTTTTAAAATTAAAATTAGAAAATATCATTTTTTGCAAAGTTTGACCTCGAAAATGACCTTCCAAGCCAAAAGCGAGAGTGGCATCCACCTGCATTTTATTCCTCACCAACAGGTACATTGATTTAGCATGGGTGCCAGCTATTAACAAAAAACGCCTTTCAAAGTCGATTTTTGAATTTTGGCCGGTCCACTGTAATTGATAATGTAGAAATATCCCCAACTATAATATCGGATCACAACATTATTGAAATAACAACCAATATAAACGCAGCAAGAAAGGAAAGAACACGATCAACAGAAAGAAGCAAATTCGAAATTTTTAATTTTCACTCCAAAGCTGTAAACTGGGAAGATGTTGCATCCAGCATGGAAGTAATAGATTGGAAATCCATCTTCGAGGCCAAGACAACGGAAAAGATGCTAACGACCTTAGAGAAGAAGACGCTGGAAATTGTGGAAAGACATGTCCCAAAAATACAACAACGAGGAAAGAAAAGCAGGTTCGAGAGCCAAAAGAGGGCATTGTTCCGAAAGAGAAAAAAAGTGACTGCAAAATTATGTTACTGTAAAGCTAACAACATCAGAAAAATATTAAATGATAAACTGCAGAGTATCGATTGCGTCATACGAGAACTAATTGAGAAGCATACAGGAAAAGAAGAAGGCGACGCTACAGAGGCGATAAAGGTTAATTCAAAGTACTTCTATAATTTTGCAAAAAGGAAGTCGAAAAACCATGCGACTATTGGACCTTCGGAAAACGAAGACAGTGCTTTATCTGATGATCTAACAGAAATATCCGAAATACTAAGAGCTCAGTACAAATCATCTTTCAGTATCCCAAAAACTGACAAACTGATATGCGATAGAAACGTGTTCTTTGAAGAACTACAAGGGGAAAGTATAACGGACTTCGACTTTAGGACAAATGATATTACACAAGCTATAGGGAAACTAAAAACACATTCAGTGGCAGGACCGGACAAATGGAATGCCACACTGATCAAAAACTGCAAGAATGCAATCGCTGAGCCCCTATATTGGATATGGAGACGATCACTAGATACGGGAGAAATACTGGGCATCCTGAAGAGCGCGAACATAGTTCCAATATATAAAGGCGGAGATCGATCCGAGGCCAAAAATTATAGGCCAGTGTCGCTTACATCTCATCTCGCTAAAATATTTGAAAGAATAGTTAGACAGAAAATCTATGGCTTTTTGGAAACTCAGAAAAAATCCAATGATAACCAACATGGGTTTCGGTCAGGCAGATCATGCCTATCACAAGTAATGGAACACTACAACATTATTGATGCACTGGAAAGTAATGAAAACAATGATGTACCTAATATACACAGACTTTGCCAAAGCGTTCGACAAGTATGACCATGGAATCATAATACATAAACTGAAGTATATGGGAATAACAGGAAAAGTAGGGAAATGGATATATAATTTCCTTAGTGAGCGGCGGCAAATTGTACAGTTCAAGGAATATCTTCAGAATCAGAATCAGAGGGCCTCAGCTCAGTACCACAAGGAACAGTATTAGCTTCATTACTCTTCATAATCATGCTAACTGACATAGATGAGGACGTTACCAGAGACAGCACAGTAACATCCTTTGCCGATGACACAAAGATCCGTAGAAAAATAAGAAACCCAGAAGATATAGGATTTCTACAAACCGACATGAACAAAATCTACACTTGGACAGATGACAACAATATGAAGTTTAACACTGAGAAATTTCAGCTGTTAGGTACGGAAAAAGAGAGGACCTAAAATCCAAATGGACAGGAAATTCTGAGAAATTCTAAAGCAAAAGATTTAGGAGTTGTAATGAATGATGATGCAAAATTTGAAACACAAAATAAGATAGCAGTAAACAGAGCAAATGGAAGGGCGGCCACTGCGTTCCTTGTCTTCAAGCGATGTTTCTCCATTTTTAAACTTTTTGTACCATTTGTAAACGTTAGCTACACTGAGAGCATCATTTCTAAAAGCTGTTTTAATAATTTCGTTCGTCTCCGAACGCGCGTTGTTCCATTTCAGAGATTTATACGTACTGCAAAAACACACCCTCCTTTTAAGCGCTCCAACCAACTACTGGCTCATGGTAGCAGATTTTGCTTCAGACTGCAGACGCCACAGGGCAGGAAGACTCACATATGTAAACTGTTATTTCTTATTTGCATTCATTTGTCCGTAGCAATAAAATTATCGATACTTTTTTATTACTCCTCGTGTGTATATATATATATATATATATATATATATATATATATATATATATGTGGGATTGAACTCAGAATGGTCCCCTGAAGTTCTTTCATGATACACACAGACCGTGCATGGAACAAGGAACTCTTCTGGAAAAATTAAATCCACTATAGTTCGAATAATTAATAATAAATGATAAACACTATAGTTTTTCCTTTTTCATGATGTTAGCACGACGTGGGCAACGGGTCACTCGCAAAGAGGCCCCAAAAATATAGCTTCACTCACCAGCTATCTGCAAAGCAGAGATGATCCAGCTTTGGGACAGGATCTAAGGGTTACAGCCACACAGAGCCTGCTGTATCCAGAACCTCAGTATAAGCAAAAGACTTGTTGCATTCGCGTCGGATTGAATACATCAAAGAAAAAGGGGTAACTATTGTATTTTTAGCCAAAAATCAAAACTTAAATCTCAACTGACAAAATTGAGGTTGGAAAATGGGTTCTGCATGATTTGTCACAAGCGAATGTTCAACATCGAATCAATATTTGCAAATCACTGCATTCTCGGCAACTGCAAACACCGTTTTTGAATCGGATCGTCACTGGGGATGAAAAATGGGTCCTCTATAACAATATTAAGCGTCGACATCAGTGTTTTAGCCGTGAAACAAAGCCTGAACCTCAGCCAAGAATGACCCCATCCAAAGAAAATTTTGCTATGCGTTTGGTGGGATATGCAAGGAATTATTCATTTTGAGCTTCTGCCAGATAACCAAACAATCACAGCTGAAGTTTACTGCCAACAACTCCAACGATTGAAGATGGCATTACAAGAAAAACGTCCTGCATTAATTAATCGCAGAAGTGTTCTATTCCACCAGGATAACGCGCGCCCTCACACTGCTCGAATCACAACTTCCCAATTGTAGGCATTTGGATGGGAAAAAATGCCTCATCCACCTTACTCTCCGGACATCGCACCTTCAGACTACCATTTATTCAGAAGTCTGCAACACCACCTAGATGGACAAAAGTTGCAATCCAGGGAAGCAATCGAAAACGAGGTGATCGCTTTTTTAACTCTAAACCAAGGGATTTCTTCGAACGTGACATAAAAAACTTTTCTACAGGTTGGAGGAGGTTATAGAAAAAGAACGGAATTATATTGATGATTAATTTGTCATTATGTCATTTCATTTTTGTTGTGAATAAACTAAAAATTCGAGCAAATTTGTCCTTATAAGTCCTTTAATTTTTGTTCTGAATGAACTAAAAAATCGTGCAGAATATATGTCAACCTTATATATAAATATATATATATATAAATTGACGAGTGGTTAGGTTAAGTCGTAATATTTTCGTTAGTTTTAACGTTTTATTTGATTAGGTATACGCGGACAAAGTTGGGGAACGCAAACTACACTAGGATAATGTAGTGGAACGTAAACTACACTAGGATAATGTAGGGGAACGTAAACTACACTAGGATAATGTACGGGAACGTAAACTACACTAGGTACCACAGGGAGACGTAAACTACTCTTGCTTCCAATGTATTTATATATTTCCTTGTATTTATATATATATATATATATATATATATATATATATATATATCCGTGTATTTTTGTTTTATGACCTGCCGACTTTTTATACAGTAAAATACAGGCTCCGTCCAAAATAGGATGTTTTTATGAAAATGTATAATTTAGCCGTAAAACTGGTTTTAATTAATATTTTTTTTATAATATGGTTAAAAGATATATTTGTGTGTTAAGACAGAAAATTTGTTTTAATTAATTCTTCTTAAATGCGCTTTAAATAATTCTTCTTTATTGAATGGTAAAAATAAGTAAGTTACCCTAAAAATAAAATCGTTTTATTATAAAATTAAATTAATGTTTTTATAATAAATTTAAAGATATATTTGTATATTAAGACAAAAAATTTGTTTTTGCTTTAAATTTGGTTTACCGTGTTTCAGTTTTTGTTTGAAAGAACAGACAGGATTCCAATACGTCACAATCCTGACCTCGTGATGGCTTTCCGTCCGGCTGATAAATAGTTTTGTCTATTATCACTGGTCTATAAATTTTGAAAAAGTTTGTGCTTCGGAGATAAAATGTGTTTCCTATTATGGATTTTGGGGTGCTGAAAACGAATATGACCATAAAAACAGCCGATTGGCTACAGTTTCCAAGAAAATTTAAGTTACACATTTTGCGTATATGTATACCATATATTAGTAACATACTTGTATAATGCAGTCACTTATATTGATTCAACCCGTCGCTTCTTTGCTTGTCTCTTGTATTCAACTTCTAGAGCATCTCTTGTTATTGTCCAGCAGTAGTCTGCTAACAATGATGGACCCCATTTCCCCTGGTAGCGTTTCTCCATCGCTGAGATATCCTGGTGGAAACGTTCACCATGTTCATCGCTGACTGCTCCGCAGTTGGCCGGAAAAAATTCCAGGTGCGAATGGAGGAAATGTATCTTTAAAGACATATTGCAGCCCATTTTTTGATAGGACAACAGCAGGTTTTCCACCAGCTCCCTGTAATTGTCAGCTTTTGTATTTCCGAGAAATTGGTTGCTACTAACCGGAAAGCATTCCACGCTGCCTTTTTCTCACGACCTAGGATACGGTCGAACTCCTCATCTCAAAGCTCGTGGATCTGTGGACCAACAAATACACCCTTTTTGCTTCACTGAGCTTTGGGAATTTACCACCGAGGTACTTAAAAGCTGCCCCCGTTTTATCCATAACCTTAAGAAAAATTTTCATGACGCCCAGTTTGATGTGTAAGGGTGGTAACAAAATCTTGCTCGATTCTACAAGTGGAGGATACTGAACATTTTTGTTCCAGGTTCCAATGAGTGTCGGAGTGACCAATCCTTCTTGATGTAATGAGAAGTCCTAGCCCGACTATCCCATTCACACAGAAAACAGCAATACTTAGTGTAGCTCGGCTGCAGTCCAAGCACGATAGCAACAACTTTCAAGTCACCACAAACTTGCCACTGATGTTTGTCATAGTTTATGCTGTTCAAAAGTTGCTTCATGTTGTCATATGTTTCCTTCATGTGGATTGCATGACCAACTGGAATTGATGGCAATACGCTGCCAACATGCAACAAAACAGCTTTTAGACTCAACTTCGATGAATCAATGAACAGCTAAGCGAAATCAGGATTCTATATAAAAAACCTTTACTTTCGTATACCCCATTGTCTTCGTTAACCCTGATTTGGATAGACGTGTATTATCTGCTGTTCATTACGTATCGTGCTGGTCGATTGCGTCATCACATTCGTCGAAGGAAATATGGTAGTCATCCTCATCGTAGGAATGTCAGAAGGCGTACTAAGAGGAATATGTTTACAGCTTTAATGAAATTTGTTTACCTAGATAAAAATACTTTGGGTGTAAATACAGATGGAATTTATACTTTGTCTTTGGATCTCTTAAGTACTGAAGCTAAAGCTACTATTTTAAATTTTAATTATTATCAGGTTACTGGTGTATCTTTTCAATGTATACCACAAATGAATATGTCTGGATATGTTATCAATTTCGAGGATTCGTTAGGTCGTAGGAAAGATGTTAGAGAGGTTGTAGAAAGAGATCCTAATGTAGGGATATCACCTGTTCCTTACTTAATTGTCCCTCATACTGTTTTGTTTGAACCTAATCTTGACACCTCACATAGAGCAGAGCAGGTAATGATGCATCCAAGAACTAGATGGTTCTCTCCTTTTAAAGGATTTCGTATGTATCGTAGACTTAATCAAGTGTGTCAATTAGGTCAACAAGTTACTGCTCAATTCCCCCAAAGTTTGATTAAGATATCTACTAATGATTTAACAAGGTCATTAGGTTGTATTTATGTTGGTAAATATACACCTGAAGGTTCTCAACAAAATGAATATGCATTTAATTATATTAATAGAATTGTATTTTATATAAAATTGTATGGTATAAAACAATAAACAAATAAATGACTCATAATTCTATTTTTAACTTTTGTTACAATTCGCTGTTCAGTATTACCAGCGAATTGTCTTCTGTCACAAAATAGCCAGGAACCTCTTCATAAGGGTCAAAATTTTTTGATTGCTGAGTTCTGTCACAACACAGACCATATAAGGGCAATGACGTCATAATGTGTGGATGACTCATGCATACCTCATGCGGTTTACTCTTAAGCCTTTTAGCCTTATCTTATCTAAAAATAGCTCTGACGTCACGGAGTTTAAGATTACACCTCATACGTCATTGTTTATTTTTTTAATTTTAATAAATCACTTACGTCATAAGTAGTATAACCGCAAAGGACTAAACTAACATAAAATGAGTTACGTACGTCAGTCTAGTCTAATCAAACTTATAATAAGATCAAAATTATTATGCCGGGCACATTAATCTCATGGCAGCCTCGCAGAGTTAGAGCCTCGCCAGAGTTAGATAAAATGTCGGCAGAGCAGTAACATGTTACGAGGATATTATAGATTGGCCCGGCTGCGGTCCAAGCACGATAGCAACAACTTTAAGTCACCACAAACCTGCCACTGATGTTTGTCATAGTTTATGCAGTTCAAAAGTTGCTTCATGTTGTCATATGTTTCCTTCATGTGGACTGCATGACCAACTGGAATTGATGGCAATACGTTGCCAACATGCAACAAAACAGCTTTTAGACTCAACTTCGATGAATCAATGAACAGTCTCCACTCATCAGGATTGTGAATAATGTTGAGAGCTGCCATCAGACCATCGTTGCAAGCTACAAGGTCACCTTCCATGATGAAGAATGGGACAAAATCTTTTTGACGGTCACGAAACTTACACACTCTAACATTTTCAGCGAGGAGATTCCACTGCTGCAATCTGGGGCCCAACAGCTCTGCCTTACTCTTTGGCAGTACTAAATCTCTGATAAGGTCGTGTAATTCATTCTGAGTTATCATGTGCGGTTTAGAAGATGTCAAGTTATAAACAAATTCAGGGTCTTGTGAAGGTGAAGGCTCACAAGTTTCGCAGGTTCCTTCATTCTCCTCGTCCTCTGACTCCAGGGAGAATGAGTGTGGGGGCTCAGGAACGGGTAGTCCTTCGCCGTGAGGTACCGGGCGTATAGCAGAGGGTATATTCGGATATTGTAAAATCCACTTTTTCTTCTTGCAAATACCTTTCTTGACTGGAGACACCATGCAGAAGTAACAATTGCTGACATGATCTGTTGGTTCCCTCCACATCATTGGCACTGCAAAAGGCATAGATTTCCTTTTCCGATTCAGCCACTGGCGAAGGTTGTTGCACAAGTATTGCAGCATATGTGTGGGGCCCAGCTCTTGTCCTGATCTCCAATCTTACAGCCAAAATAAAGGTGATAGGCTTTCCTAATCACGGAGGTTATAGCACGCCTTTGTGAGGCAAAAGTAAATTCTCCACAAACATAACAGAAGTTATTTACACTGTTCACGCAATTAGGAGGCATCTTTGTTCAAATTAGGCTGAAAAAAAATTCAGTTTCAAAAACAAACACTAAAAGAGTTTGACAAGGGTGCACTGTATGACTTCCGCGAATGAACTGATGCTGTGGCGTAATATGTAGACGCCTGTGACACATCGACGCCTTGATTCTATTGCGCATGCGCGTAGTTATATATTTTTTTATTTTAATAAATTAATGTAATTACATTGCATTTTAATAATTTTAAATTAGGTAAGGTTAAGTTAGGTTAGTATTCCATTTCTACTAATATCAAAAACATTATGGGAAGCAATATGTTAAAATGATCCAATCTACTTCTTAATAATAATTTACAAATACATAATGTAATAGATAAATTTAAAATTACATTTTATTGTGTATATATATATGTATATATTTACATTAATTTATTAAAATAAAAAAATATAACTACGCGCATGCGCAGTAGAGTCAATGCGTCGATGTGTCACAGGCGTCTACATATTACGCGATAGATGCAGTCCAGTTAATAGGGTGCAGGGTTGTCTGATATCTTTATAAATAGAGCCAATTGGCAATTTTAGGCATCATTTTCGTATTCAGTGACCCAAAATTAGTAAAGATTGACTACTTTATTTCCGAAGCATTTTGGCTGTAGACCAGTTATCTGTGCCGTTTTTTAAGACTTTACTGGTCTAATGGGTGGTGGTGTAATACTGTTTATAGTTGTGAGGTGTGGTATGCTCGCATGTATTTTGTTATTTTTGAGATGGGCCTATGTATGAAGGGGCTTGTGGGGTATCCTAAGGGTTCGCGTGTATTTTGTTATAATAGAACTGCGTTAATTCTCCTTTACGTGTGTACGTTATGTGCATGTGTTTTGTTATATTTTGAGATGGGTCCATGGATGAAGGGAATTGTGAGGTATTCTAAGGAAGGTTTGGTCGCGTGTATTTCTTGGGATAGAACTGTGTTAATTCTCCTTTACGTGTGTACGAGTTTTGTTTTATTTTTCTATACACACCCACAAATATACAAATCATATATATATATATACTTTTGTGGGCCTGAGCTGCCAGGTTAGGTTACCCTCTCCCCCTTGGAGATCACATGTATACAATTCACCCACACATATGTATAATTTTGGAGGGGGTTTAAATAAGTCTATCATCATGTTGCAAGTTGCAATGTTCCAATGTTGCATTGCAATTGCACGCGGCCTTTTTGAGGGCATACTACTTGAGGTAACATTCCTGCGAAGAGAGAGAGATTGAAGACAATCAGAAAGAGGCGGGGAATTGATGAGACGAAAAGCCTTTGATTCCACCCGGTCAAGTACAGCTGCGTGGGTTGAACCACCCCACACATGAAAAGCATACTCCATACAGGGGCGAACAAGACCCCTGTACAGAGACAGCAACTGAGTGGGGGTGAAGAAACTGCGGAGGCGGTACAGCACACCTAACCTCTTAGAAGTTGTTTTAGAGAGTATATTTGATCTTTCCAGGAAAGATCACGAGAAAAGGAAACGCCAAGAATGTTGAGAGAAGAAGGATTGAATTGTGTGTTGTTGAAGGTAAGGGGATAGTCGTATGGAAGATTGTGACGAGTAGACAGATGGAAGAACTGAGTTTTTGAGGCATTGAAAGCCACAAGGTTTTCTCTACCCTAATCAGAGATAGAAGAAAGATCAGAGGTCAGGTGCTCCATAGCCGTACTACACGAATCATGGAGTGACTGGTGAGAGGGACGCTTTGGGAAGCGGGTGGAGAACGGAAGAGTGGAATCATCGGCATAGGAGTGAATAGGACAGGAAGTGCGAATTAAAAGATCATTCATAAATAAAAGGAAAAGAGTGGGTGAGGAACTCCATTGTTAATAGCTTTAGGAGAAGAACAGTGGCCATCTATAACTGCAGTTATAGATCGGCCGGAAAGGAAATTAGAGGTGAAGGCACAGATGGAAGGATAAAAACCGAAGGAGGGCAGTTTCGAAATTAAAGATTTGTGCCAGACTCTATCAAAAGATTTTGATATGTCTACTGCAACAGCAAAAGTTTCACCGAAATCCCGAAAGTAGGATAACCAAGAGTCAGAGAGATATGTAAGAAGATCGCTAGTAGAGCGTCCTTTGTGGAATCCATACTGACGACCTGAAAGAAGATTGTGAGAAGAAAGGTGTTTAAGAATCTTCCTATTAAGGATAGATTCAAAAACTTTGGAAAGGCAAGAATTCAAAGTAATTGAGAGATAGTTGGAGGGTTGAGAGCGGTCACCCTTCTTTGGGACACGCTGAATGAAAGCGAACTTCTAGCAGGAAGGAAAAGTACCAGATGAGAGACAAAGACGAAAGAGTTTGTCTTGGCAGGTTGTCAGCACAGAAGCACATTTCTTAAGAACAACAGGAGGAACACCATCAGGACAATACGCCTTCTTAGAATTGAGCCCAGACTTGGCAGAGAAAACCTTTAGAAGAAATTCTAATTTCAGACATAATAAAGTCAGAGGGGGGAGAAGATAGAGGAACAGCACCGGAATCGTTCAGGGTTGAATTGTAAGCGAAACTTTGAGCGAAGAGTTCAGCTTTGTCAGGAAAGAGACGGTAACTGTGCCGTCGGAATGGAAAAGAGGAGAGAAAGAAGAGGAATTAAAGATGTTGAAAAGGTTCTTAGCTAGATGCCAGAAAGAGCGAGAAGAATTAGAATTGGATAGATTTTGACATTTTTGTCGGATGAAGGAATTTTTGGCGATTCGAAGAACAGATCTTGCACGATTTCGGACACAAATACAAAACTGAGTGAGAGTCAGGAGTTGGATGGCGATGGTACCTTCTGAAAGCCTCCTCTCTGTTGCGGATAGCATTAGAACAAGTAAAGTTAAGCCAAGGTTTTTTTGCATTAGTAGTATGAATAGAATTTGAAATGTACGTCTCCATGCCCGAGAGAATCACCTCTGTGATGCGCTCAGCACACCTAGAAGGACCCCAGCCACGGAAGCAGTAATCATTCCATGGGAAATCACAGAAGTACTGCCTAAGGGCCTCCCAAACAGCAGCGCCGAAATGCCAAAGGCGCCTCCTCTTGGGAGGATCCAAAGACCGAATTGGAGCGATAGGACAGGAAACAGAGATAAGATTGTGATCGGAGCAGCCCAATAGAGAAAGAAGTTTCACAGAGTAAGAAGAAGGATGAGAGGTAAAAAATAAATCCAGAATGTTGGGCCTATCTCCAAGGCGATCAGGGATACGAGTAGAGTGCTATATAATCTGCTATAGGTCATTTAGAATAGGAAAGTTGTAAGCTAGTTCACCAGGGATGTCAGTGAAATGGGAGGAAAGTCAAAGGTGGTGGTGAACATTGAAATCTCCTAAAATGGAGATTTCAGCAAAGGGAGAGCGAGAAAGAATGTATTTCACTTTGGAAGTGAGATAGTCAAAGAATTTTGGATAGTCAGTACATAGAATTAGGAGAAAGGTAAACAGCGCAGATGTATTTAGTTTGAGATTGGCATGTAAGCCGTAGCCAGAGGGTATAGAATTCGGAAGATTCGAGTTCAGGAATACGAGAACGAGTTAGGTCATTGTGTACATATACGCAATATCCACCTTTGGAGTGAAATTAAGTAAAGATAAATTAAGAGGGTACAGAAAAGGGGTTGCTGTCAGTCGTCCCAGACACCTGAGTTTCAGTGAGGAAAAGAAGATGAAGTTTAGAGGAAGAGAGGTGGTGTTCAACAGATTGAAAATTTGAGAAAAGGCCACGAATGTTAGAGAAGTTTAAGAAAAGTGAATTAGACAGAGGTCCAGAACATGATGAACATCTCGAATGGACGGTAGCAGATTCAGTACCGCTGCCAGGGTCTGCGTTTTAAGTTTTGAAAAGATTATGTACTTTTAAAATGCATGTGTATGTAGTAAGGAATAGGGAGAGAAGTGTGTGTTTGAGAGCATGCTGGACTGCTCACAGGGTAGATGAGACACGGGAAAAGATCAGATAAGGAGAACAGTGACAGGAGAAACAGGAGTTCTTCTGTCTAACCGACCCTTGAGGCATGCTCACCCTTACGTAGTGGGTAAATGAGCTTCTTGAATGTTACCTTATATTGTACAGTATATATATATACACACACAGTATATATATATATATACACAGTGTATATATATATATATATATATATATATATATATATATATATGAATGAATGAATGAATGAATGCTGCAAACCCACAAGGAAAAAGAAAAACGATTCCAAGTCCTTTCGTGTATTCAGAGCTACACCTCGTCAGGGAATAAAGAGAGAAGGCAAGATGCCCATAAATATATACAACGTAGCGGAAACCAAAACAATTAGCACATACTTAACAAGAGTAATGAGAGGCAAAAGAAATTTTAACATTCACAAACGATAATAACCCAAGGTCAAACCAAGGAAACGATGCTCGTACCATTACATTGTTATCGCCATACTTAGCGGTCAGAACAATTCATTAAAGATCAAAATGTTCTCCAGGCTGTTACGACGCTACATTCACACTGTGCCGTCGAATTAAAAAACTCGTGACTTTACAGGAGCGTTTTCACTGTTCTATTCCTCAGCTTTTGATAACCTTTACACCACCGTGGTCGTCACTTTACATTCGGAATCGTGATGTATTCGAATGTGGGCATCTGGCCTTCCATAGAATTCGTATGTATTCATTTACCAACGTACAGTAGACAAACTTGCCGTAAAACCGTTCACTCATTGACTTCCTGGTTAATGGATTTTAGGGTACACATCCTGCCAGATAAATAAAGTAAATCGGATTCGTATCGAACAAATAATTAATTAAAAGCCTACATTAATTTCTCATGTTTGAAAATATTCTCAGCAAGAAAAGTATTTAAGATACAAAATGATGTTAAATAATGGACGTTTTTTTACACTAGTAGTAACTGCATTCCTCAATCCTCATACAATTACAAGAAAGTGAGATTCGATGTGTAAAGAAGCTACGCACGAAGTTCGTACGTCTTAAATAATCGAAACAAAGAAAGAAGGCAAATGGTCACATCCAATCTGAAGTTTTATCACTCGGAGGAGAACGTGATCGATATATGACCGTATACGTTTGAAAATTATTTAAAACTGGGTTGCCCGGTGCAGGGAGATCTTGTATCTTTCCCCAAACAAATCTACACTTTGCCTCCGAGACAATGACGCAAAACTGTTTCAGCATTTGAGGTCCAAAAATATTTAATATCATGAGATCGCCAAAATGCTCACTTAACAACATTCAAAATCCGACTTGAAATTTTTTTTTTAGCAAGGCCTTGGCCACTAGCTATGCGTAAGACGTTATGAAGGCAGGATGATAAAAGAAAGCGTTCTCGTTCATTAGCAACAATGCAGACAATATATATATATATATATATATATATATATATATATATATATATATATATATATATATAATATATACACACAATAATAATAATAATAAATGATGCACACCCACAGGAAAAAATAAGAAGCGATTCCAAGGTCTTTCCCCGATTCCCTGATGAGATATTTCTTACATGAATGTTCCTTACATTATTTTCACGTGTTTAATTGTGAAACTCAATATATATATCTATACCATTATGTAATGCTTGGTTTCAATGATCCTACGAAGGAAAAGGGTCGCATAAATGTATAAAATATTTTGAGCAAAATATTAAAGACCCTATTTTGATGTGCATTGGAGTTTGCACATTCCTATTCAAATACATTGAAATACCATCTTTGAAGTATTCTTATTTGTATTCCATTATAACAGTCTAAGATGAAAGGTATTTGCATTCGGTTGCATTTTGTGATATTCATGTTTAGAGGATACTGTGAATTCGTACCACAATTTGAAATGGTAAAGGATCAGACGATAAGCACGATTGAAAGGCAAAAGTGTAAACTCCTGTAAGCTCCAAAGGAAAGCGGAATTCTTAAAAGAGTCCATAATCACACTTACGAACCTTTGGCGCAACGTGATGAATTGCTGTTACGCATTTGAATAATCTCGTAGGCAACAACGTTTACTGATCTCGCTGTCGGATTTCACTTCAAAGTTTTTGCAGTTATTATGATCTTTACGGAGTAACTCTCACTTCACTCATAAATAGACAGTCAAAAGATATATATATATATATATACACAAACTCAGAATGGTTCCCTGAGAACATTATATGTTAAACACAGACCGTGCATGGAACAAGGAACTCTTCTGGGAAAATTAAATCCACTATAGTCCGAATAAGTAATGGTAAATGACAAATACCATAGTTTTTTTCCTTTTTCATGATTTTAGCCCGACGTAGGCAACGGGTCTCTCGCAAAGAGATCCCATAAATATAGCTTCCCTCACCAGCTATCTGCAAAGCAGACAGGATCCAGCTTTGGGACGTGGATCTAGGGTTTAAAGCAAACCTAGATCCCTACACTCAGAACCTCTATATAAGTAAAAGACTCGTTGCATTCACGTCGTGTTGAATAAATCAAAGAAAAAGGGGGTAACTATTGTATTTTTAGCCAAAAAAAACAAAACTTAAACCTCAACCGGGACATTGAGCGTCCACTTTATTTATGGGATCTCTTTGCGAGAGACCCGTTGCCCACGTCGGGCTAAAATCATGAAAAAGGAAAAAAACTATGGTATTTGTCATTTACCATTACTTATTCGGACTATAGTGGATTTAATTTTCCCAGAAGAGTTCCTTGTTCCATGCACGGTCTGTGTTTAACATATAATGTTCTCAGGGAACCATTCTGAGTTTGTGTATACTAAACGGACGTGTTTCGTGCCTTGAAAAGTGGACGCTCAATGTCCCGGTTGAGGTTTAAGTTTTGGTTTTTTTTTGGCTAAAAATACAATAGTTACCCCCTTTTCTTTGATTTATTCAACACGACGTGAATGCAACGAGTCTTTTACTTATATGAGGTTCTGAGTGTAGGGATCTAGGTTTGCTTTAAACCCTAGATCCACGTCCCAAAGCTGGATCCTGTCTGCTTTGCAGATAGCTGGTGAGGGAAGCTATATTTATGGGATCTCTTTGCGAGAGACCCGTTGCCCACGTCGGGCTAAAATCATGAAAAAGGAAAAAAACTATGGTATTTGTCATTTACCATTACTTATTCGGACTATAGTGGATTTAATTTTCCCAGAAGAGTTCCTTGTTCCATGCACGGTCTGTGTTTAAACATATATATATATATATATATCGGATGAATTTCACAATTAAACACGTGAAATGAATGAATGTTGCAAACCCACAAGGAAAAAGAAATGATTCCAAGGCCTTTGGTGTATTCAGAACTACACCTCGTCAGGGAATGAAGGGAGAAGGCGAGATGACAAAAATATATACAACGGGACAGAAAAACAAAAAGATTAGCACATGATTAACAAGAGTTGATTAGAGGCAAAAGGTATTTTAACAGGATATTGTCAATTTTATACATTCCCGCACTCTTATTGAAATTATTTTGAAAATGGATAAATTCACATTCTGGAATATTCCTTTCAATTATATCTCTGTTTTTAACGAGCGCTTTAGAACTATCCCACTCGATACTATGATTACATCTATACATATGGTTAAACAATGCATTTGAATTATTTGCTGTTCTACACTCATATTTATGCTGTTTTACCCTAATATCTAACGTTTTACCCGTTTGGCCTATATATATACTGAGTCACATTGTATAAAGCCAATCGAATACACACAACCAACCACATTATCCGGGCTATGCTTTATTAGGCGTGATTTAACAGTATTATTATACTTAAAGACTACATTCATACAAATTGCTTTAAGTAAAGTCGGAAGATATTGAAAATTTACAGGGTAAGGTAGGCTAAGGATATTTTTATGCTCAAATTCCTTTACAGTTACACTATTATAATAACTATTCTTGGCTTTCCTAAGGCAGTTATTGAAAATGAAATAGGATAATATAATTTAGTACCAATATTCATGATATTTCATAACTCGGAATCTAAAAATTCAGGACTGACAACTCTCAATGCTCTAAGAAACAGAGCAGAGAAAATAGAAGATTTAATCGAGAGATGATGGTCAGAATAAAAATGCACATAAGAGTTATTATTAGTAGGCTTACGATAGACTTCAAATTTGAACTGATTAAAGCATCTCCGAATTTTTAGATCCAGAAAAGATAAGTTTCCATCATTTTCTTTTTCAACTGTGAACTTAATAGATGCGACTAAATTGTTGAGCCTACCGAGAAATAAGTCAACATCCAAATTATTAGGCCAAAGGCATAAAAATCTATATACGTGACCAAACAAGGTTAAAATTAACAATAGTAGACAAAATTATACTTTCAAAAAACTCCATATATAAGTTAGCTAATACCGGTGAGAGGGGATTTCCCATCGCCAATCCAAACGACATAGCATAAACTAATTTTCAAACTGAAATTTACAATCTTTGACGCAAAGCTTAATTAACTCGGATCACTTTAACATATTGCTTCCCAGGAACCTCTCCTTAACATATTGCTTCCCAGTGTATATCACTTTAACATATTGCTTCCCAGTGTTAATCACTTTAACATATTGCTTCCCAATATTTAGGATAAGGAGTACGATAAAAAATGTTCGCTTTAATAAAGTAAAGGCATAAAAAGTAAATCATAACATGTTAAAATATTAGATTGAAAGTAAATTTATTAGAATTGTTGCGCTATATGGTCACACAAAGTAAAAAATGGATTTCGGAAGAATCGGTCACGCCACATCATTTGCCAGAAGTACGAGTTGAGTACCATATTTTACGCCTCAAAAGACGCTACTTTTTTCCTGAAAAACGTCTCCAAAAATCACTTCAGGGCTCATATGTTATTGTTTTGTTTAATGTTCTTTTAATAAAGTTATGGGAATATATTTTTTGTCAGACTGATAAATCTTCAAAATATTTTTTTCCTAAATATTCTTTGCTAAATATAGGGTACGTCTTACCACTTGTAGCGTCTTATGAGGCGTAAAATACGGTAGCTCCTTTTTGCATCCTTTCATTTTCTTTATATATTTAATGTAGGTTATCTGAATGCCCGGTTAGGTCAGCCGAATGCCCGGTTAGGTCAACTGAATCCTTGCTCAAATGATTCTCACTGTAAACTCATAGATAGGTATTATAGTAAGATAATATCCCTGTTAAGAGAAGCAGGAAGCCCCTTGATTAAATCTTACAACTATCATACTAAGGTTATTCCTGGATGGAATGATTTTATTGCCCCCCTGAAGAGGGAATCGAAAGACGCCTATGATTTGTGGTGCTTTCATGGTAGACCCAGATTAGAACCAGTATACATAAATATGTGTAGAAGTCGGGGTCAGTATAAGGCGGCCATAAGGCGATGTAAACAGATAGAAGAGTCTATTCGAGCATCAAAAGCCTGTGAAGCTCGCATAAATAACGATAATAACAAATTTTGGAAATTTGTTAAGAATCAAACGGGTGTCAAAAATGTCCTCCCTCCGACAATCGATGGGGTGTCGGGGGAGGATGAAATTGCAAAGCTGTGGAAAAACCACTACTCTAACATTCTTAATAGTGTGAGTAGGGATAATCTTAAGATAGAGTGCAGCGAAACGATTGTGGGAGGGACAAGGGAAAATATTTTGATATCATTTTCTGAAGTAAAGAGGTTAATTAAAGAGTTAAAGACTGATTCTGCGTCAGGGGTAGATGACTTATCGAATGAGCACTTAAAAGATGCAAATGACGTAGTATGTCTGCATATATCATTGCTCCTATCAGCCATGCTTGCTCATAGCTATATCCCTGCAGAGTTCATGAGGGTATATATCTTGCCCCTGGTCAAAAATAAGTACGGAGACATTCTGTCCAGCAATAATTACAGGCCTATTGCTGTCGCTTCCTGCTTCTCGAAACTACTAGAAAAACTCTTGTTACTCCGATTAAATGATTTCCTATGGACATCTAATCAGTTTGGCTTTAAAAGGTCCCACTCAACTGATCTGTGTATCTATGTACTTAAAGAAACAATATCTAAATACATTGACAGTAATTCAACCATTTATAGCTGTTTCCTTGATATAAGTAAGGCATATGATAGGGTGAACCACAGTATTTTATTTGCAAAACTAGAAGACAGGAAGGTTCCCATGTATATATTAAATTTATTGAAATTTTGGTATTCCCACCAATCTTTCACTGTTAGGTGGGGCAATGTACTATCCGAGTGTTTTGGCTCCTCTTGCGGGGTGAGACAAGGCTCCTTGCTCTCCCCTATGCTGTTTAATGTGTATATTGACGGATTAATTGCTTCACTTATTGAGGCAACAGTAGGATGTTGTATAGATAACACAAGGATAAATAACTTAGTTTATGCCGATGATATGGTGTTAATAAGTCCCTCTGTTAAAGGTCTGGATCGGCTTCTAAATGTCTGCGAAGTGTATACGCAGAAACATGATATTCTTTTTAATGTTACAAAAACTAAGGTTATGCAATTTCATCCTAAAAGCTGTAATCAGCCAGCTGATATAAGGTTTAAAATGAATGGTGAAGTAATTGAGGAAGTACAAGAGTTTAAGTATTTGGGTCAAACTATTACCAGCTCCTTGAGTGATGACTTGGATATAAGAAAACAATCTCGAAGCCTGTGTGCTAAAGCGAATATGACCATAAGGAACTTTCGTTTCTGTACAAGTGAAGCTAAAGACACTCTTTCGTACTTTCTGCAGTAATATATACGGTCAGCAACTCTGGGTGAATTATAAAAAAGGTTCTGGCAGAACCCTAAATTTGCTGTACAACAGGTCTTTTAGACTTTTACATAAATTACCCCCGAGATGCTCAGCTTCGCAAATGTTTGCTACCCGCAATGTCCCGAGCTTCCCGGAGGTAACAAGACGTGCTCAGCACAGTCTAATGCAAAGAATTAAAAAATCAACCAACCCGATCATCCAAGCTATCCATGAGTTCTGCCATTTATCCTCTAAGCTATGGACTTCTTGGTACGAAAACGTCTGTCTGTAGCTCCACTTAACTTCGACAGTGCAGTATTAATTCTAATCAATTGTATATATTTCTATCCTTAGTATATGAACTGTCATTGTATTAATAATATTTGTCATATGGACTATAGTCTGCCAATAAACCTTTTCATTTTCATTTTCATTTTCATAATATAATGTAAGGGTAGGAAGTAGAATTATAAGTAGCCTTATAAAACTTTAAACATTATAACAAAATTCCAGTCACTATTCCAATTAACAATATTTATTTCATATTTTATGTAAATAACAACTATGTTAATGTATTAAGTATTGCATCACGGTGTTTCGTATATCATGCACAATTGTATATAAAGGGTGGGAGAAAAGTCTAAGGATTTTATACATACAACTATTGAGTTAATACCATTATAAAGATAAGGGTTCAAATGATGAAACAAATCAAACAAAAAGTCTATAAGAATTTTATTCATACAAATATTTTGTTAAATTGTAATTTAATCTTCAAAGAGTTCTCCATCCGCTATGATACATTTGTGGATTCTCTCTATGAAACTCTTCATTGTTCTTCTGAACATATCGAGTGGGATCCTTTCCAGTTGTTCATCTATTCTGCGGCCAACGGCATTCACATTTGGATAGATGAAACCAGGAGTGTAGAGTGCCACGCAAATAAACCCAAAGTCAGAAATTACATGGGGGTTAAATCAGGTGATCTGGCTGGCCACTCGACGGGACCTCGCTGTCCAATCCATCAACGTTCGTATCCAGAATCTCACGGGCAGCTGCAGAGTAATGTGGAGGCGCTTCAGCACGTTCATAAAGCCAATTCCTACCAACGCCATTACTAAGCTGTGGAAAAACTTTGTCTTTCAATACCTGGTAATAACGTTTTTCATCCATCGTATCTCTCGATATGTCAAACGAAACGAGTCCTAAATAACCAATGCACGCCAAAACTGAGAGTGTAGCCGTTTTAAAGGGTTTACCCAATCGTATTTTGGAATTTTTTTTCGCCCAGTAGTAAACGTTGTGTTTGTTTTCTTTACTCGTTAAACCGAAGACATTCATCTGAAAATTTGATCTTTCGAACGAAATCTGGACCACTGTTGAACTTTTGTCTCATTGTTTCAGCAAACTGTAGCTGTCTCTTAGAATCATCGCCATGTATGAGATGGGAGTAAATGGGTTTATAATTGTAGTACGGCTGTGATTTCAATATTTTTGCTACTGAAAATAAGGAAATACGCAATTCCTCTGCGACTTTTCTCGTTGAAGTTGTTGGATCGACTTGAAAAGTAGCGAGAACATTTTCTTTGTTGTTGTCTGCTGTCACCGTTACTGGCCTTCCGCTTCCTGGACGATGTTTTACCACCCTCCATGTTTCCAAAAGTTTGAGCTTCCAGTATCGAAGAGTGGTTGCATTTGGTGGTGCTTACTATATTTTTGTTGAAATAAACGCAAACTTTGTTCACAGTTATTATAATAAATAACGGACGATCCAAGATACACATTTTTTTCATTGCTGTATTCATCCTTACTGACATGGCAGACAAGGGGTAGGGCCTAGGGCCTACCAATAGCGCCCACAGGATTTTCTGACAGGCGGGGGCATTTCCACTACGTTATTTCGACATATATATATAATATATATATATAAATATTGGTAATTTATTGAGGATATTTAAGATAACACCTTACTGTATAAGTAATCTCGAGTATTTATACTGTTGTAAGTTAAATAAAAACACTGAAAGCACACTAACACATAGATAATAATTTGATATTAAAAATGTCAGCTATTGCATGTATGATAAATATAAAGTTTCACCAGTGTGAAAATTTTCGAGAAAAAAATAAAATATTTGTTGGTAAAGAATTTGATGTCGCTTACTTTATTTGTACTTATAACTGCAAAAATGCTTAAATTTTAGATTCAAACAAGGCATGTATATATCTGCTTATAGGAAAAGTTTCATACGAGTACATATAATAGCAATATTTATATACATATTATGGACGACGGGGGAGGCACGTGTCCAATTGTCCCCCACTGGGGCGCTACTGGGGCCTTCCTGTTTTAGCCTAGGGTCATTCCTGGCTTTGAATAGTTGCTTTGAAAAGTATTGCATACACTAGAGTGGTATTATTAGAATTTATTTATTATTAACAAATTATTTGTATGTACAGGGTGTTTATAAAGTCCCTATCTATTTCAGTGAAAACGGAGCAAAAAGGGTAAAATTCAATAACTATAATAAAAGGTATACATTTAATGAATACTTAAGCATATGACTACATGAGCACCATCAGTATCTCTACAGAGGTCGAATCTGTCAGCAGCATTGCGGAACACATTTTAGAGCATGGCAGGGGTTATTTTTGTAACTGCTGTTACGATACGAGCACGTAAATGTTCCAGCTTCATTCAGATGGCATTTTAAACACCGTCGTCTTCCAACAAGATGGGGCACCTTGTCATTAAGCAAACATTCTTCGGGAGTACCTAAATGAACGATTTCCAATCGGTGGATCGGACGTGGAGGCAACAGGCCCTGGGTGGCTCGATCTCCTGACCTAACGCCCTTGGATTTATTTGCATGAGGCTTTATCAAATCAAACGTCTATCAAACGAGGGTTACAGATCTGCAAGATTTACGTGTTCGTATCGTAACAGCATTTAAAAAATAACCCCTATCATGCTCCAAAATGTGTTCCGCAATGCTTTTGACAGATTCGAATTCTGTAGAGATAATGATGGTGCTCATGTAGAATCATATGTTTAAGTATTCATTAAATGTATGCCTTCTATTATAGTGTTATTGAATTTTACCCTTTTTACTACGTTTTCACTGAAATTGATAGGGACGTTATAAATAACAAGTTCGCGAATAAATATAGGCCACAAAAAATAAAATAGAAATACAGGTACATAAATTTTTATACTTACACTTCAACTGCAATCCCTTGCGCCGGATCGTACGGGGCGTCATTGCAAATGTTATCAACGGTTTGCGTTGAAAATAATCCGTCCTGATCGGTTGCGTTAAAAAGACTAATTGTAGCTACCGCGGCAGTCTCCATCTTCATATAGAGCCGGTAAATTGTAAAGTTGTTTTGTCTGACTCATGATGCGTGTGTTTATTCAGTGTTAAAATAATTGCTGTGAGTTCCAGCTGAAAATACTTCCTTTTATATGCACGATACCCAGTTGTAAACACCACCCGCAGAAGACTAATAGGCGGTTCGTAATTTTGTTGATTGGTTGTCAATGTAACTGGGCGGGCTATATTAAATGTGTGTGCCAATCAGCTGTCGTAACACCAATGTAACGGACCAACGCTTTGAGCGTTGAAGTCCTGATTGGTCACCTTCACGAATAATGAAGGTGTGTCTTTATAAAATTTGGTTTATTCTCTCCGCAGATTTATTTTCACATGAAGGTCTGTCTTTATCAAGTTTGGCTTCTTCTCTCCGCAGGTTTATTTTCACTGCTCACATCTCTATTATATTATTCAGCAAACTGCAACATTGAAATGAGTAGCCTTTTATTAATCCTTAAAGTACAAAACTATAATTTATTCAGGTAAAACATCGACATAGGGTATTGTAATTTAAAATAAATAGAGGTTTATATTGTTGCTCTCATTGCACCTCATACGACTAACAGCATCATCCTCTGTATATATATATCATCCTTTGGTTAGCTTCCGCCCGAATTGCTCAGTCTGACGAGGGTCAAGCTTTCACTCAACCTTAGACCTACAGTTTAACATGGAATCCTTCTTCAAATAAAAAATATAACTTGTCATTCAAAAATTACTTATCTTCAACTTTTATTGCATTATTATTACGTTAGGTTAGGTTCCTAAGAAAGACCATACCTAGAGACAATCTCTATATATAAATCTTTATAAACCAGTAGTTAGACCCCATTTGGAGTACGTGTTCCGACTTTGGAATCCGCATATGCGAAACATAGGGACAAAATCGAAAGAGTTCGAAGAAGAGCAGCTAAGATGATTCCGTTGCTTAGGTCGAAGTCATACGAGGATAGGCTTAAGGAGTTAAAATTGACTAGACTGGAGACATGGGTTCGATAACGTAAATAGAGATAGCTTTTTCGTCGTTCAGTAACAGGGCGAGTACCCTCCCAACCCAAGAGCCAGCATGCTGGAGCGAACCAGAGCCTCATCACTAGAGTCAGACACACAAATGATGAGTTGCTTCATTAAACGTACATGGGTCCTGCATATTTTAGCTGTCAATTATCATTCAATTTATTATAGGCCTATATATAAAAAGAATTGGGTTCGGAAAAATTTCACTATCTATCTATCTATCTATAATATATTATATATATATATGTATATAGTGAAATGCTATATATATATATATATATATATATATATATATATATATATATATACACACACACACACACCGTATTTGTCGGCTTATAAGACGCACTTTTTTCCTTATAAATACCTTAAAAAATCGCCCTGCGTCTTAGAAGCCGAAAGGAAGGATGAAACGACCATCAATAGCACAAGTCTGTGAATGGGTGGTGAAGTCATGGCATGATGTTAAGACTGAAATTGTGGTCAAGTCCTTTAAAAAATGTGGTATAAGTAAAGCAATGGATGGCACTGAAGATCATTTATTGTATGAGAGTGACAGTGATACAAGTGAAGATGATCTAGAGATCTACAGAAGCTAAGGCTAACAAAGACCCTAAGATCCACTCTAAGGTTAGCCCGAGAGAAAGGAAAGAGTAGGGGTTAAGAGAAGAGAAGAGAATAAGGGGTTAAGTAAGGAGAACACCTATCACTCGTGGGTTAACATTCATTCAGAAAAAGAGAAAAAAGACTCACCATCATCATCCGCCGGCCACTGCCGACAAGTCAGAAAAATAGTCGGAGAAATAGGAGAGGGGTGAAAGATGAAAAGAAGTAAAATAAGAACGCTTACAAACCATGCAAACACAGTCTTAACTCACTGTCATACCATGCAAACTACAAACATGCAAGAAAAGAGTTACAGACATGCAAAGTAAGGAGATAAGAAAAAAAAAGTAGGTAAAGTTAAACAAAAAGTGGGTTAGTTTACGCTACGAGCTACATCTACGTTCGTGTTAGTCTAATTTTTTTTTTTTTTATTGCTGGCATCACACGCTGGCATGTCACAAGCTGGCATTCATCGTCAACAGACTCATCCTCGAGCACCACCACCAGAGCTCCTGTTGCTAATTTTTTTATTTTAAACAACGTTAAATTTTTAAAATGTCTGTCAAGACGGTTCTTAAACATTAACGCTGGTAGATCACGACTGACGCGGGAAGATTATTCCATTTATCAATTACTTTAAACGTAAAGAAGTTT
Source organism: Bathynomus jamesi (assembly GCA_023014485.1). Taxonomy (NCBI): domain Eukaryota; kingdom Metazoa; phylum Arthropoda; class Malacostraca; order Isopoda; family Cirolanidae; genus Bathynomus; species Bathynomus jamesi. The sequence goes on from JAJOZX010001207.1 coordinate 833,309, forward strand.
TTAGCGATATTAGTAATGAAACGTCTGCCACGCAACTTAAATCCGTTATTACGAGTATTACTATTATCGAAAGTGAACAATTTGTCAAAATTTACGTTATCGATGTTATTAACGATTTTGAAAACTTCAATAAGCTCCCCCCTTAATCTCCTAGTTTCGAGTGAATACAGGTCTAACTCTTTAATCCTATCTTCATAAGGCTTGTTGCGCAATGACGGAATAGTTTCGTGGCACGACGCTGAACCCTTTCTAACCTATCAATATCCTCACGCAAGTACGGGCACCAAAACTGAACGGCATATTCTAAATGAGGCCTGACTAGGGACTTGTAAAGGGGCAATATAATATCCTTCGATTTAAATTCGAAATTACGCGCTATGAAGCCTAACATCCTATTAGCTTTTGCGCAAGACTCCAGGCACTGGTTCCTAACCTTTAAATCCTTAGATACGCGTACGCCTAAATCTACTTCCTCGTCAACGCTCGCTAACTCCCTATCATCCATCGTGTACGTGTAATTATTGTTGCGAGAACCTATATGCAAAACTTTACATTTGTCTACGTTAAATTGCATCTGCCACTTATCTGTCCACTCCATAATCCTATTTACATCGTCTTGGAGCCTATTTCTATCGTCTAACAACCTTACCGCCTATTTTAGTATCGTCCGCGAATTTTGACACGTTACTAGTCAATCCTACATCTATGTCGTTAATGTAAATTACGAATAGCAATGGGCCTAACACTGAACCCTGTGGGACACCGCTACCTACATCTAACCACCCGATTCACTACCATTAACTACGACCCTCTGTCTCCTAGCACGAAGCCATTCTTCTAACCAGTTAGCTACCTGACCGCGTATACCGTGCGCTTTGACCTTCGCAATTAGTCTCCTATGCGGAACTGTATCGAACGCCTTTTTAAAATCTAAATAAATAACGTCAGCTGCTCTATGCCTATCGTATTCGCGCACTATTTCGTTATAAAATTCTAACAAATTAGTTAAACAAGACCTATGGCGTCGAAACCCATGCTGACTACTATTAATCAAATCTCTACTTTCTAAGTGATCGATGATACGATCCCTAACTACGGATTCCAAAAGTTTACCGACAATTGACGTTAAGCTAATGGGCCTATAATTGCTAGCTACTGCGCGGTCGCCTTTTTTAAAAATAGGCGTGACGTTAGCTAATTTGAAGTCTTCAGGAATAATCCCCGTTTCGAGTGACTGATTAAAAATCTTCGTTAAGGGGCCTACGATAACGTCTTTCAAATCTTTCAAATGTCTGGGATAAAAAGCGTCAGGGCCTGGAGCCTTGCTAACTTTTAGCCTATCGATATAATGCGCAATCTCAGCCTCGTAAACAGTTATTTCATCCAAAATAGTCTCGCTACTAAATGGAACGATATCGTCCACGTCGGGGACATTATTTACGTCTTCTACGGTAAAAACTGTCGCAAAAAAGTTATTGAAAATACCCGCCATCGCCTGAGCGTCAGAAGCCAAAGCGCCATTAACATCCACTAGAGGGCCTATGTTATCTTTTACCGGCTTACGATTATTAACGTATTCAAAAAACTTTTTTGGATTATGTTTACTATCCGCAGCTATAAGTATCTCTAAATTACGCTTGGCATTCCTAACTGATCTTTTAACCTGACGTCTAAGCTCGATATATCTATTAAAGTTAGCTGCCGTGCCATTGCGCTTATTAAGTCTATACGCTCTATTACGCTCGTTTATGAACTCGCCTATTTCCCTAGTCCACCACTTCGGCCTACCATGATTTCTAGCGCGCTTGGGCCTACGAGGAATAAACTCCCTTTCAATATTCCTAAAACTTTCTTTAAACGCCACCCAACGCAAATTTGTGTCATTACCCATAAATAAGTTATCCCAGTCCACTACTCTCATCCTATCCGCAAAACTATCAAAATTAGCCCTACGAAAATCAGGGACTTCTATTACGTTACTATCCTAGTTTTTCTATCAATAACTTAAACCTAAGAATTTGATGATCACTACATCCTAAACTCTCGCCTACTTCTAAACCTTCGACTATATTCTCGCCGTTCGTCATCACCAAATCTAAAATATTGTCACCGCGCGTTGGTTCGGTAACTATCTGTCGTAAAAAGTTATCGTCCATAAACTCAACCAATCTCAAACCCTCCTCATTACCAGTAAAATTCTCGTAATTAACATTAGGGCAGTTAAAGTCTCCGACAATTATACTATTCCGATTGTCAATAAAATTACCAAGAAGTGAGTAAAATCTAGTATCTGTATCGAGGGGTTGAACGGGAGGTCTATAAACAACAACAAAATTAAAACTAATACTACGCGCCCTAACTTCAACACATATCGCATTAATTGCTGCCGGAAAATCTAACTTAACCTCGATAGCCCTAAGGGAATTACGAATGTACAGCAAAACGCCTCCACCAAACCTATGTAACCTATCATTAGTAAAGAGTTTAAAACCCGGTATATCAAGTTCCCCCAACAAGTCCCGAGTCACGGTATTTAACCAAGTTTCAGTGATAGCAACTATATCATAGTTGCCGGAATAAATTATCGCCTTAAATTCATTTAATTTATTTCTAATACTACGCGCGTTACAATAAAAGACGTTTAAGTTTTTTTACCACGGGCCCGCGTTTTAAACTATTTTTCACGTCGGGCCCGCGTTCCCGGACCCACAACGTTTAAAGAAGGCTTCGACCTATACAGCTTTCGCACGTTTTCGTCTATTAACCTACCTAGCCTAGCATTACCTATTTCATTAAAATGCACCCCATCTTTTATAAAAAGGCTAGGATCACTGAATTCGGACCACAGCTTTACGAAGGGTACATTTTCCTCAGCACAAATCTCTTCTAATTTATTATTCAAAAATATTGTTTTTGACGTAATCTAAGACCCAACCCGTGCCTAGGGGTAATACCTAGAACTAAAGACCTATCTGACCTCGCCTTCAGGGACCTAATTAACCCCCTATATCTCTCCAAAAGGTCAGGCACTCTCGTATCGGGCCTATACGAGTCGTTGCCTCCTACCATCGTCACCAACATGAGTGACGGGAGGCAACGTCAATCCTATCCACTTCGTCTCTAACTCTGTCAACCCTGGCCCCTGGGAGACAGACCCTCCTCCTCTTGGTTGGATGCCGTTCAACGAACTCTTTGTCCATGTGGCGCACTAAAGAGTCCCCAATTAAAATAGTTTCCCCCTCATTCACGTCCCTTTCCAAATGGGCGAAAGGGTTCGAAACCTCGATAGGGGGGGGATTCCTATCACCTAACGTACGCGGCCTAGCTCCACCCTTAACCTCTCTAAATCCCTCGCTATCTACTACTCTCGGACTAACCTTAACCCTTCCTCAACTCTATCCAACCTTCCCGACAAGCTACCTAAACTAGAAACTAGGTTACGCACCTCACCCTTCAAATTACTAACGTCTTCAACGTTAGTATTGGTTCGGCTTCCGTCAACCGTAGCCCTACCCCTGCCCTCATCAAGCGTTGCAAGTCTTTCCGCTACCTCACGTACACTGCGTTTTATGTCAACTAATTCCTCCATGAACTCGCAAAAGAAACAAACTGATCTATCGGTAATCGCCATAGGACCGCCGTTATAATCCTTAAATTCCGAAGTATATAAAATTCAAAACTGTCCAAAAGTAAAATTCTCAGCAATATACAAAAGTAGATGCAATATCAGAGAGCTCAGGAATGCGTCCGTTCAGTACAAAGTCTGGCTGACGAATGATGATTATGATGATGGGGATAATGATGATAATGTCAGTAATGAATCTGAAGTTGATTAATAACAAATAATAAGAGTAATAATCATATTATCTTTCTTTATTGGCTTTTGGTTTTCTTTTTAATGAATTTTACATATCCATTGTATTAACAATAAAGTGCATCAAAAACTTTTTTTCTTAAATTTACCTTTTCAAAATTAAGGTGCGTCTTTCACGGCGCAGCGTCTTGTAAGCCGTCAAATACGGTATATATATATAGTGAAATGCTAACAATTCTGTCTGTCCCACTTTCTGTCTGAAGTTTTAACTGCATCTTATTTCTACTATATATATATAGAAATAAGATGCAGTTAAAACTTCATACAGAAAGTGGGACAGTCAGAATTGTTAGCATTCCGAAGTGTCTGTTGTTTGAGGCAAATTATAAAATGAAAGTAAATGTGTATATAGATTTCACTAATTTATGTAATTTGATTGTATTAATAAATAAAAACAAACGTCTATAGAAGTTTTATTACACAAAATATTTCTATGCTTATTTAATAATACAATAAAAGTTAAAAATATACGAGAATAAGATGTGTGTGTGTTTGTGCGTGTGTGTGTGTGTGTGTGTGTGTGTGTACACATCTCGTTCCACCGGTTGGTACCCACCGGTAGGTCAGCTCTAATATTTGCTTTTGACCATTCCTAGAATTGTACAGTGTGTGTGTGTGTGTGTGTGTGTGTGTGTGTGTGTGTGTGTGTTTCAGATGGTATGGATTCCTTCACTAAAATTTTTAATTTAATCGTGTTGCAAAATGGTGCACGTTTAAAGTGTGTATTTCTTATATATATTATTATTTTTGCTTGTATATTCATTTTCTATGTCAATTGTTTTCATTCAGTATCTGACTTAGCAAAATCAGAGAATGAATTTTGTCAAAGAAAGTAGACAGTCAGAATTGTACGCACTCCACCTTAGACCTACAGTTTAACATGGAATCTGAACCACTCGCGTTTCTTTTGAACAAATTTAGTTGGTATTTTAAGATATATATATATATATATATATTATATAGCGTTTAAAGTGTGTATTTCTTATATTGATTTTTTGCTTGTATATTTTTCTGTCAATTGTTTTTTCATTCAATGTCTGACTTAGCGAAATCAGATAATGAATTTTGTCAAAGAAAGTAGACAGTCAGAATTGTACGCACTCCACCTTAGACCTACAGTTTCACATAGAATCCGAACCACTCGCGTTTCTTTTGAACAAATTTAGTTGATATTTTAATATATATATATATATATATAATATATCGTTTAAAGTGTGTATTTTTTATATTATGATTTTTTGCTTGTATATTTATTTTTATGTCAATTGTTTTTTCATTCAAAGTCTGTTAATGGTTTTTTATCTCGTATTTATTTATTATTTTTTTCAGATTGTACAGATTTACACGACAAGTTTTAATAAAAAATAATTAAAATAAATATGCTCTCTGGCAACCCATCCATATATAACAGATGTTGGTACCCTGAGCTCTCATTATGCGCCTGGCGGTACAGGTAAAAACATGATCTCTCTCCTCCTTTTTCTCTCTCCTTCTTAGGTTAGGTATACCCTTTGGGGGGGTGAGGCCGTCCCACTTTATCCCCCAAAGAGGTCAGGGTTACCACTTTGGGGGTGCATAACCCCATCCCCCTTTGCAACATTACCCCCATTTGCAACAGCGCCAACCCCCCTTTGCAACATTGATCAACATTGCCATTGCACTCTACCCTTTTGCACCCATGCTACTCAGCAACATCACTAACGGTATTCATTCACCTCGAAAACAGCCCACGTAAGTCCTTAAGAAAGTTATCTCAGGAAACGGGTGTCTCCAGAAGATCCATTCAACGAATTCTTACAAATCGTTTCCACCCCTACAAAGTCCAACTCGTTCAGGAACTACACGGTGACGACACAGACCGCCGTGTAGAGTTCTGCCAGTGGTTTCTACAACATCGACAGCTTCAACGAAGGATCATGTTTAGCGACGAAGCGATATTTCACCTCAGTGGTCGTGTCAATAGCATAATGCACGCTACTGAGCCAATGAGAAACCCCCACTGCATAGAGGAAGGACATGCGCAATTCGATCCACGAATTATGGTGTGAGCTGCGCTCTGGGGGGATCGGTTAATTGGTCCGTACTTTTTCGACGGCAATGTAACAGGTGAAACATATCTGCATATGCTGCAAACATTTCTAATGCCCATACTGGACGTTCCATTGGCAGAACGGGCGGAGATGTGATTTTAGCAGGATGGTGCACCACCACATTTCGCAACCATAGTCCGGGGCTTTTTAGATGAAACATTCCCAAGCAAGTGGATCGGACGGCGAGGGCCCGTCGAATAGCCACCTAGATCTCCAGACCTCATGCCTCTTGACTTTTTCTTGTGGGGCCATCTCAATTCGGTAGTCTATGCTGATCGACCCAGAACCATACGTTCTCTAAAGGATAAAATCACATCTGAGTGTGCCAAAATCAGTAACAATGTGTTAAGGAATATTCAAACATCATGCATTCAACGCGTCAGAAAGTGTCTCCAAGTGGAAGGCCACCAATTCGAACATTTATTATAATTTAATAAAATGTGCCTATGGTTCCTGACTTTTGTGCCACCCTGTATATACACCTTGCTTTAACCTTGGTTTTGCTTCCGCCCGAGTTGTTCATTCTGACGAAGGTCAAGCTTGTCACATCTTAGACCTACAGTTTGACGTGGAATTCGAACCACTTCCCACCAGCAGCCCAGTGTCTTAATCACGGGCCTACCCAGGGTACCCATTTATTTACCAACCAATTTTTTTATTTTATTGTGTGGAAGGATGAACATCTGGGATTTGCTCCGCGCTGCCTGCCGTCACCAGGTCTCGATCCTGGGGCCGAAGGATTCGTGGTCAGCGACGCTAACCTACACCACCGACGCGCATATATATATATGTATATATATATATATATTGTTTGAATATTTTTTTCTTATCTCTTATCTCGACAGAGTCAAAATCTCGACTTAATTCTTAATTCTTTAAAAAAATATTTTTTTTTAAAGAATTAAATTTTAACTTATTTGTATTAAAAAAGAAGTAATTTTTTTTTTAAGTATTTAACAAATGCTCTTTTTATTTTCTAAAACAAATAAACAATATTGATTTCGATTTGAAGTGTTGAAGTTTTTCATTTTAATTTATTTCAGTTTCAGTTTCGATTTCACTTTTGGCAAAACCTTTTTAGTTCAGTTTTTTCCACTTTCAGGTTTATTTTTAATATCAATTTTTTTTTTTTTTTAATTTATCGATTCCGGTTCATATCGATTCCCCACCCTGATATATATATATATATCCCCGCAAGGGGGTTCTAAGCTCATGCTCTTGAGTGCTCTTTGTGCTCGTTTGTATGTGCTTGTTCCTGGAGGTTTCACGTGCGCCCTCCCGGCCCTAGCACCCAAGGATGATGGGGCTCGACCCTGCAGTCCTTGTCATCCTTGGTCTTTTTCCACTTCGACTGTCCCCTCCACCCTTTCTTTTTCCTCTGTCTTTCCTCTCACTTTTTCTTTGTTTTTCCACTGAGATATGCCCTTTTAAATAGAAGCGAATCGGTTCTTCCCGAACTTAAAAAAAAAAAAAATATATTATATATATATATATATATATATATATATATAATATATAAATATATATATATATATATATATATATATAAAATTGCACGAAAATGCAAAAGTTTGGGAACCGTACTAAATTCTTGAAAGTGTTTGAAGTTGAATGCCTGCAGAGAAATGTAAATCATTCAATATATAAAGGTATTTGTATATGTTTAAAAAAATTAAAGATTAAAGGAAAATCGTGAACATATAAAAAGTGATAAAGATGTTTATTTTTCAAGACTGCAAAAAGTTTAAGCACCCTCTAAATCGGTCACTCGTAAAATCTCCTTTTGCCGCGATTATTTCAAGCAGCTGCCTCCTATGTACTATATATCCTAATATCAGATTTCGGATTCGTTCCCTCGGTGGCCATGACCATTCTCTTGGCAAAATGTCTTCAACTCCTTAATTAAGATTCTTTCGATTTCAGTCATGGACCACTCGTTTCGGATCTCCTCAAAGACGTTCGTTGATACTAAGGTCATGCGGACTCTGAAAACCGTTCCAAAACATTGATTTTCTTCTTTCTCAACCGTTTTACTACCTCGTGGGAATTCGCACCTCCCTGGAGTCCGACCTTAATTGTACACCAGCGGAGCTGGTATACGGCACTAGGCAGGGCCGCCAAGAGGGCGGGGAAGCCGGGTTAAATCCACGGGGCCCGGAAAGAGGGGGGATAAAATCTAAAAATATTAATAAAGCAATTGATTAAATAACAAAGTGGAAATATAATTAATGAACATACATTTTATAGAGATTATCATACCGTATGTTTTGAATAGTGACTTGGACATATAATCAGTTTGCTTATGTACACAAAAAACATTCATAATAAAATACTGAGTAAACAGGGGGGGGGGCATATACAAATCCCTCCCCGTGGCCCGTGGCAGCTCTCGCCGGGCCTGGGCACTAAACCGCGACTCTTCCGAGAGTTTTTGCTCCGTCCGGAGCGGATACTTCCGCCGACCGAACTACTATTCCGACGGATGAAATAAATGTTCTAGAATATCTCTTCCTCTTTGTGGCAGAAAGGTTTCCCACGACTCGCACTATATTTCTCAGGGAAATTTCCCACGGTCTCCACCGAGGGGCTCAGGAAATACCAGCAGAAAAACAGCCCAGTCTCCAGTCTTCCGTTGGTCTTCCAATCGCTAACAGCGCACCTACTCCTTCATTCGATACAGTGCCCTTTCTCCGCTCTCGTACAATCTCAACTTAAACTTTCGTTAACTTTAACGTGGTAATTTTTAACATTCAGTTACTTAATTTTGTTAATGTATTCTTGTTAAATATTTTACATACGTATTGCAATTAAATGAACAGAGTAAAGAAACGAACACTTCTTCCCCTTCTTGCACTTCATTATATATATATAAACACAAACTCAGAATGGTTCCCTGAGAAACTTATATGTTAAACACAGACCGTGCATGGAACAAGGAACTCTTCTGGAAAATTACATCCACTATAGTTCGAATAAGTAATGATAAATACAAATACTCTACTTTTTTCTTTTTCATGATGGAAAGCCCAACGTGGGCACCGGGTTACTGGGTTACTCGAACAGATCCTAGATCCTGTCCCAAAGCTGAATCCTATCTGCTTTGCAGATAGCTGTTGAGGGAAGCTATATTTTGGGGGCTCTTTGCGAGTAACCCGGTGCCCACGTTGGGCTTTCCATCATGAAAAAGAAAAAAACTAGTATTTGTCATTTATCATTACTTATTCGAACTATAGTGGATGTAATTTCCCAGAAGAATTCCTTGTTCCATGCTTCCATGCACGGTCTGTGTTTAACATATAAGTTTCTCAGGGAACCATTCTGAGTTTGTGTATATTAAACGGACGTGTTATGTGCCTTGAAAATTGGACACTGAATGTCCCGGTTGAGGTTTAAGTTTTGTTTTGGCTAAAAATACAATAGTTACCCCTTTTTCTTTGATGTATTCAATCGGACGTGAATGCAACGAGTTTCTTGCGTATATTGAGGTTCTGAATGTAGTAGGTTAGGTGTAAGCTGTAAACCCTAGATCCTGTCCAAAGCTGGATCCTGTCTGCTTTGCAGATAGCTGGTGAGGGAAGCTATATTTTGGGGCCTCTTTGCGAGTAACCCGGTGCCCACGTTGGGCTTTCCATCATGAAAAAGAAAAACTTATTACTTATTCGAACTATAGTGGATGTAATTTCCCAGAAGAGTTCCTTGTTCCATGCATGGTCTGTGTTTAATATATATATTATATAAGTAAAAAAAATACCTTTGGTTAGCTTCCGCCCGAATCTTAGACTACAGTTTTACGTGGAATCCGAACCACGCCCTACCAGCAGCCTAGCGTCTTAACCACTAGGCCACCTAGGGTACCCATTTATCTACCAACCACTTTCTTTATTGTGTGGAAGGATGAAAAGCTGGGTTTTGTTGCGCGCCGGCTGCCGTCACCGGGTCTCGATCCCGGGGCCGATGGATTCGTAGTCAGCGACGCTAACCACTACACCACCGAGGCGCATATATATATATATATATACAGGGTGGCCATAAAATTTGGGGACAGGACATTTTTCTCAAAACTGTAGGTTATCTCCAACGGATAAAAAATATTATCGTAATATATCGTTATATATAATATAAAATGAATTGGCGGAGGGTTCTAAAAATTAGATTGAAAGTAAGAGAGCGTATAATAGGATGTGAAGATAATTGGCGAGCTGAAGTCGATATTGACATTTTTCAGCAAGACAGAACGCGAGCGAAAGTACGGTAGTTTAAGTAAGGAACCAAACAGTGTGGTCAGTATGGACTTACCTGCAGCTGCACCAATGTCAAAAGACAATAGCATTTAATAGTGTTGAAAAGACTTAATTTAATTATCAAAAGAGATGAAAAAAGTATCAGTGGTTGTACAGGGTGTTCGAAAAGTCCCGTCATCCCCTACAAAATGTACATATTGTAATACCAATTTTATTTTTGTGTGATTAATTGTATTTATATGTGGTAGGTGTAATTTAAGAAACGAGTCACTAGCAACAATTACTTTAATTACAGTAAATACAGTTACTAATCAAGAATATCTGTATTACTTAATTCATTAACAAATGACGGGCGGTATGGTTTCATGCCGAGATCTTTTGTCATGTGAGCTCTCATTGTGGACGTGGGCAGTACAAGTTCTTGTGATCGTTTCCGAAGTGATTTTTTTCGGTGAACGATCCACCAATGCAATCACATCTTCACATTGTTCTGCTCGCGTTGTTGGTCTTCCCGACCGTGGTCTGTCCTTGATGGAGCCAGTTTCAAACAGCTTTTTCTCCCTACGTAATACCGTCTTGTTTGGTTGTGCAGCCTCATTGAATCTAGTGTTGAAATCATTCTGGATATCATGCATCGTTTTGCCAGTATGTGACCTTTCATGAGCCCATGTACTCATCACTATCCTTTCCTCCAGAGTGTAATTGGACTGGTCTGCCATTGTTCACACAACTCTAATACCTGGAAAAGAAAAAATGTCAATGAATCAAGTATAAATTCAATTAATCACACAAAAATAAAATTGGTATTACAATATGTACATTTTGTTGGGGGTGACGGGACTTTTCGAACCTTGCTTCGACAAAACTCGCGGTGGAACATTTTGAAAATATTGCAAGTAGTTTTAAAGAATGATTTAGAAACACTGCAAAACACTGGAGGTATTTCCATCACAGAACATTTCACAAATTATGAGAAAGCTACTGGCAAATCAGAAAAAAATGAGGGCACAAGCTACGCAAAACCCTATTCAGTCAAAGCGAAAGGAAAAAGTTCTGAATAGGCAGTCTTTGTCAGCACTGGTCATTGGCATATACTTTTTGGCTAAAGAAGAAATTCCTTACATTACGAAATATAAATCCTTATTTAAAGGGTGTTAATGAAACTTAATGGAACGTTGGGCAACTGGGAACAAAGTCAAAATAGCCGTTCCAATGGCGATCTATATACATCAGCAAGGCAACGTTCATTGACTTTCCTGCTTGCACAAGAGCTGTTCTGGATCATCGTGATACTGTAATTTTGAAACAAAAACAGTACTCCCTGATGGCAGATAAATCCACAAATAAAGACAATATCAGCGAACTTTCGATTTCAGTACGTTAAATGGATAACACCACTGAAATTAAGGAAAAGTTTTGATGTTTGGTAGAACTTAAAAGCACGGATTCTGATGCAATTGCAGAAACTATAGACTCTGAGATGCACAAAGGAAACCTTGACTACAAAACTCTGGCTTCATGTGCCTTTGATGGTACTGTTAACTTCTCTATTAATCTGTCTGTGGTGCGGCGAAGTCTGTCTGAAAAAACATGGAGAAATTTCACGTGTATTCTGCAGGACGCACAGTTTGTCCATAGCTTTAACTAGCCCCGTCGAGCCGATACGGCCACCTGTGGCTCATAGTCATCTCAGAGCTTGAACCGAGTGGACGTGCGAAATACGATGGGACTTCCTTTGAGAAGCATTCTCAACGCCTCGTACGACGTCACCGTGACGAAGTCATTGCGCGTGTTCAGGCGTGAAACCGGCACCATTAACTATGTACTTGAAATGGCTTGCAGGCAAACAAGCAACTGTAATGTTATTTATTTAAGTGTTGAGGAGATGAATAGAGTCTTCGTGATAGTTGAGAAGTGGGGGGAGGACCGTTATAAGATACCTGCAGGTGTAGGCACAAGAAGGGAGCAGATTAGTGACGCCCCCTCATATGCCGTTCTTTGCACATTGGGTATAAATAACGAACAACCATGCATTGATATACGACTGATGTGGAAGAACGCATCTGATAATAACGTTCTTGTCCCTACGCGAAACCGTCTCATCCTCGACAGAATGTTTGAAATCGTCGGATTCGGCAAGCTGAAGCCTATATTAGACGCCCGTGTTACGGATATGACTTATTTTGACACGGTTCTTGAATACGCATGCACCGCTCTGCTCGACGGATTTATCGAATGTAGGAATGAACAGGGCGAGAATGGTCTAGAGCTGGATGCATATTTAAAAGGTTTAGATTCTTCGAAATATCCTGAACTTTGGTACAAAGCACTTGAGCGGTACAGGGCTGAGCTCGCCTACACTGTTCACCCTGAAGAGCTGTACCTCTATATAATGAATAGCTGTCGTTACAACCTGGAAGATTATTTCAATTGCAGTTATGCAGAGTGAAGAAGAGTTCACGATTGAAAAGCTCGGGGCAGTAAGAAAAAAAACCCGATTGGAAAGGCGTGTTTATAAACTTGTATTTAATAATGATGTTGTGGTTAACGATGACCTCTTTGTGCGTGCTTTTGATTGTGTTCTAGCCGTGTTTAAAGATAACTTGCCTGCCGGGTGTAAAGTGGGCACAAAAATAGTATTGGATGATATGAAAGCCATTTATGTCGAGTATAGACCTCCGTATCAGTTAAACGGTGAAGTGATGCTTTGGACGGTTTTACCATGTCGTACAAAGTAATGGCGATGTGGATGTAGACTATTACGTGTGAGTTTAGTGTTTTGCACCGTATAACATAAAGGATATATATTTAATTTGTGTATATATATTTCCTATACTAATATGTATTTGATTATACGTTTCGTATATTTTCAATATATTTAATATAACTGTATATATTTTTCCTGTACTAATATGCAATTGATTATACGTTTCGCATATTTTCAATATATTTAATATATCTGTATTTTTCCTGTACTAATATATTGATAATGCAACGTTTTGTATATTTTTTATTATATATTTCCCATTCATGATGCTATTATTGTTTTTGATCATATATACACGCACCCCATTGTATATTTATTTCCATTAATTCGTCTAAATAAACAGAATGATGTATTGGCGTTTTATTCCTTTTTGTTTGTACACGGTATTCAATTATATCATTTGATTGGTTCTAAAGCGGATTTCTAAGGCGTAATATATGTTAAATAAATAAGTGCAAACTGGCAACTCATACGCCAACTGAGAGAGGGAGATAAACAACATGAACGAGCATTGCAATAATCCTATTTGTTTAATAGGTGTTTATCGGACGTATTTAGCGACGGTCTACCAGGAGTTGGTTGATGGTGGGTTTCACCACCAATCGTTTGGACGCTTGGTTGTAGCCTTCATATCGGATACGCGGTGTTAATGGGGTGAGCTCCTAAAAAGTCGTAGCCCTCATCGCCTTTTGATTGGTGAGCTCCTAAAAGTCGTAGCCCTCATTTCACCATCTGTTGGAGCTCCTAAAAGTCTATACGATTGTTGGTGATGCTGTGTGTGTGTGTGTGTGTGTGTGTGTGTGTGTGTGTGATAATAGGGGTTTTATTATATACAACCATTTATGCCTTCTAAGAAGCCTTCTAAGCCAAATGGCGGATTAATATATGCTTAATTAAATAAATAAACGCAAACTGGCAACTCAGCCTTCTAAGCCACTGGCTGATTAAGCCTTAATATATACTTAATTAAATAAATAAACGCAAACTGGCAACTCAGCCTTATAAGCCAACTGGCTGATTAAGCCTTAATATATGCTTTAATTAAATAAACGCAAACTGGCAGCTCAGCCTTCTAAGCCAACTGGCTGATGCCCGGAGGCACTGGCTGATTAGGGGCCCTATAAGAGAGCGGCGGCACGACTGAAGACCTCATATGCGTCTGACAGCTGTCAGGCGAACACCTCTCCTCCTTTCTCCTCTCTCTCTCAGTTAGGTCTCCCTTTGGGGGGTTCAGCTTGGGGGATAACTCCGCCTCCAAGTTGCATACCCCTTTGGGGGGTTCAGCTTGGGATAACTCCGCCTCCAAGTTGCATAACCCCTTGCAACCCCATTTTAGGGGTGCTTTGCAACAAAGGGGGTGGGGCTTGCACTATGGGGGGTGCCTTGCAACAAGGGGGTTGGCACTATGGGGGTGTCTCACAACAAGGGGGTAGCACTCTTGCAACATTTGCAATTGCATTGCACTCTACCATTTTTCGGTCATACTACTGACATCCACTCCGAAAACTGAGTTTATTCCAACCCCTCTTCAGGGAAACTAAACTGAAGAGGAGTTAAAATATATTCCGGGTGATTACAAATTATCTTACCGATTTTAAACATTTATTATGAAAAAATTAATAAAGCTACAGCGAAAAGCAAGATATACAAATAAAGAACTTAAAAAGTTTTATTTACAAGCTATTGAAGCTCAATATGAGCTCTTTTTGTTGCTCTGCAGACAACAAAGCGGTATTCTGTTTCCCTCCATACATTTTGTAGTATATCATACTGAACTTTCCTAACAGCTTCACGTATCCTTTCCTTCAAATGTTCCAAAGTTGTTGCCATTGGTGAAACGAAAACTTCATTTTCTACATAGCCCCAGAGGAAGAAGTGAAGGGGGGTTAGATCGGACGAACGAGCCGGCCAAGGAATGAGCTCCCCACGCCCGATCCAATGATCAGGCAATTGCTCATTCAGGAATGTTGTAACCTGAAAAGGAGCCACAAAAGGAGCTCATATTGAACTTCAATAGCTTGTAAATAAAGCCTTTTTAGTTCTTTTTTATTTGTATAACTTGCTTTTCTCTGTAGCTTTGTTAGTTTTTCATAATAAATGTTTAAAATCGGGAAGATCATTTGTAATCACCTGGTATATATATATATATATATATATATATATATATATATATATATATACTTTTCAAATGTTCCGTGCGATGATTCCTCATTTCACAAAAGTCAAGCTTGTCGCCCCTCCTCTCGAGTTGGCTTGGTGAAGTAGTGAGTTGGTTTCTTGTACTCTCCACCTCACATAGCCAGGTATGCCCGTCTCATCGGGGATTGTTCTGAGCCAGGCGTCTAATCTTCTTTTGAAGATGTCCACCGCAACACCATTCATGTTACTTAGGTCTTTGTGCAGCTGATTAAACAGTTTTGGTCCTCTCACAACAAAACTATTTTCTTTCAGGGTTAAGGATGTTCCCTGTCTCGCCTTTAATTTAGGAATTATATATATATATATATATATATATATATATATATATATATATATATATATATATATATATATTAGTCCACATCGGGGTTCAAAAAGATTTGTCCGTGCATGAACAAATCTTTCTTGACCCCGACTAGCATTTCGCAGACGGCTCTTGTAAAGGCTATAACTTTTTCAAGAAGAAACTACACCACACGCACTTTACACCAAAAGATAGAGGACGTCGTAGCGAATAATTTGATGTGAACCTCGAACAAATTTGTTCACTACAAAAAGTTAAGAGCACTAGAGAGCAAAAAGAGAGTTCTAAGCTAAGCCCAACGGAGTTATTTTAAAATCTCCGTTGTTTTTGGTAAAATTTAATAAATAATTTTGTGCATCCTGATTCTACGCAGACCACGATTGTGCAAAATTTTATACTCTTTTGCGAAATCGAGGAAAAGCAAGTCAGTCCATAAATTTACAAAAATACCATAGCCATAAACATTTTGAGCTTCATATCCAAAGCAAATGAGACCAAATTTGTGAAGGTGCACTCAAAATGTGGGTGGTTCGCGAGCTTAAAGTAAATGTTAATTTCTCACCGACTTAAAAACTTTTGTTCGAAAGGAGAATGAGCACTAATTTTCTGTAAAATTTATATTTAAAAACAAAAAGGCGTTGCCTAAAAGAATCATGAACTTGTCTGAAAATGCGTCGTGCAAAAAGGCAAATCTTTTTTGTGTGCATAATAAACTTTAAAAAGACAGGACAAAAATAACACACAAAACATTTGGTGTTGAAAGTTGATTTTAAAAACAAAAAATACTTAGCGGCAGCTCGAAAGAAAACATGTATATTCTGGAACTTTACCCTGTGTGACCGCGGCAGCGGACCCCCTAACCCTATTTTCTCGTAAGACTTTCGTCTTACTAATCGCGATTTTACTTACTGCGGGATTTTTCAGGAACGTACCCCACGCGGTTGGCGAGGGAAACCTGTACTTACAATAGAAAAGTCAATTCATCTTTGATTCCAATTTAACTGAATTTTGCAAGAAAATTTTGTTTCACAATTCTAAATGTTTTAAAGTTTAAAATTTGAATAGTTGTCTCAATCAGATCTTATGTAACCTAAATTCTAAACATTTCAATCCAAGTAACTTCGGACCAAACTGGTTTGTCTTTCCATTTGTTTATAAATTTAAAAATATTAATTAAAAATTGCGAGAAAATTTATAATAATATAATGACAAAGGAAAACAGCTAATTTAAAACTGTGCACCAAATCACTGAGAAGTTCTTTAAGGAATGAGATCATATATATTATATATATATATATATATATATATATATATATATATATATATATATATATATATACATTTAACTGCAAACAACACACAGTATAATTAATGTAAAGAACGACGCTTGTGTAGAAGAGCCTTCCGCACAAGATGAGGAGGGAGAACGAACAAATGAAAAATGAGGTACCACCCGGGAATCGAACTCGGGATCATCCTATTGCCGGTCAGATATGCTATCCACTATACCATGGACCTCGATCAATCAGAAGTCGTAATTCTCCTACATACGAGCAGAAACCAATGCCCTGACCGGCAATCGGATGATCCCGGGTTCGATTCCCGGGTGGTACCTCATTTTTCATTTGTTCATTCTCCCTCCTCATCTTCTACACAAGCGTCGTTCTTTACATATATATATATATATATATATATATATATATATATATATATATATTAGGGTGGTCCTCAAAAACGAATTTTTATTTTTACTGCTCCCACCCGATAAAGTAGTTCCACTTCATAAAAAAATTATTTTGGCAAAGTTTTTACCAGATCCGATAATATTTAGGGGTGGCTGTCAAACTTTAAATTTTGAACGAAATCCTTAAAATGGGCAAATCTGCAGCATCTAAATTTGTTGGCCACTTGTGGTACCTATCTGAGGAAAATGGTGGGATTGGCACTGTTTGATGCTTCTGTATCAGTAGACACAAAAAGATTAATTGTAAAGGGAATTAATGAGACAGAAGGCAGCCTAAAATGTCCTAAACGTGTGAGCCTTCGTCAAGATCATCTCCAACATTGGATTCCTTGAGCACGAGAAACTCTTTCAAGCTTATACGGGCCCTCAATATCATACTGCATTTATGCAAAAAGACCCGTCAACATGGGACTCAGATGATGAATTTCAAGAGGCTCTTCGGAAAGTTGAAAACATCAAGGTCGTGAACGACAATGCCGAACGCGGGATTGCACTTATCCAGGATTATAGTGGAAAACACACTAAGAATGAAGAACAACTTCAATACCTATTGAAAGTTGTGGAGCAACACAGGAAGAAATATCCTGAACCTACTAAGAAGATCTTAAACAGTGAGCTACAGTGAGTGGTCTTGCCAGCCATGACGATTCAAAATAGTACGTCATCAGTGTTATGTATAACGCTTATAATTTAAAATATATATGCAAAATAAAAATCTTTTAACTACACATTATATCAGTGGTTCCCAAGTGGTGATCCATGGATCCCTGGGGGCCAACTGAGATTGTTTCAGGGGGTCAATAGAAAACCCCCGCCTTGAGCGGGTAATACCATCGTAAGGGGGGGGGGGGGGGGGACTCACGGGCAGTTTTGTCGGTAACTTCAAGCTTCGACAGCCACCTCTAATTATTATCCGATCGAGCTCAAATTGAAGCAGAATTATTTCTTATTAAGTGGAACAACGTTATTGGGTGGGAGCATGTAAATTACCCCAAAAAAATATCGCCTCTATAAGGAGGACCACCCTAATATATATATATATATATATATATATATATATATATATAATATATATATATATGAAAGAAGGATCAACACAACGGCAAACATTTTCATTTATTTGTACATCTGACCATCCAGTATTCCCTTAGACTTTGCCAAGTATGGAGGTGGATGTAAACATTGTGTATTTACCTATTGAGGTAATTTAATTTTAGTTTTATAGTGATGAAATTTAATTTAATTTTAGTTTTATAGTGATGAATTTAAATGATTTTAATTTTGTATTGATGCAATTTCTTTTTGCTTTAAGGTTTTAATTTTAATGGTTTTAATATTGTATTGATGTAACTTTCACTTTCAATTTTGTTTTAAGGTTTTAAGACTTAACTCACTGATGATGACAAAAGATTTGTCGAAACGTCTGATGTACAAATAAATGAAAATGTTTGCCGTTGTGTTGATCCTTCTTTTCATCTGTAAGCTCCGTTTCCCTAAGGAGAAGTCAATAGTTTTTGATATATATATATATATATATATATATATAGGGATGAATGATGGAAACGTTGTTCTTTACGTTAATTATACTGCGTGTTTGCAGTTAAATGTATATAATGTACGGCATGCGGAAGGTGCCCCCTTGGGCATTGGTTTCTGAGCGTATGTAGAAGAATTACGGCATTTGTTTGAGTGAGGCCCATGGTGTAATGGTTATCATATCTGACCGGCAATCGGAAGATCCCGGGTTCGATTCCCGGGTGGTTACCTCATTTTTTCATTTGTTTCGTTCTCTTCTCTCATCTTGCGCGGATATTCTCCTATACAAGCGTCGTTCTTTACGTTAATTATACTGCGTGTTTGCAGTTTAAATGTATATATATATATATATATATATATATATATATATATATATATATATATATTGTAAAATGTATGGTTAATTGATAGTGCCTCATGAACTGTAAACGCCTCTCATTGCGCAAAAACGCTCCAAGGTGAACAGAGAGAACGACTATACTTACATAGCTAATAATAATATATGTTCCTCTTTAGGAAAAAGTTTCCTCATTCATGTAATCCCAACATCCTTAGAGAGAGGAGTAAGAACTGAATGTATTAGGCTCCGAGAGGAATTTAGATTTGGGGTGGAGTTAGGAGAAGGTGAAGGTTTGATTTCTCAGTTGATACTCGGTCAGAGACGATTTATCTTACGTTATTGTGATGAAGCTTCGGCTTCATGAGTGGTTTCTCTCAGTCTCCTATTTCGCATTTTATACCTCAACTTTAACAGTTGAATATCTATAAATTGACCTACTCTGTTCATTTGGGAATTGACGATGTTGTTTCTCAACTATTACTTCATTTCGGTTATTCAGGTTCTTAAGTATTACGTCAAAAGATTTGAAAAGTTTGTTGTGTAAGAACTTCGTCCTAACTTGTAATCCTTCGGATCTTTGATTTTTTTTTGCTGTAGAGGTGATGAGGTCAGAGGAAAGTTGTTGTCCATAGTGGTACAACTTGAAGTGAAGAATTTCTTCAAGAGTGGGGCAGTAATTGTCATTTATAGACTAGTGAACGTGGTGAGATGTTCATCTCAGTCCATAAGTATTTCAGAGACGCCATACCTCAATGCACAAAATCTTGGAATCTTGTTTTTCCACGAGAAAATATGATGATCGATGATGTGGGATGACACATACCCTATCTATGTATGTTGAGTCGTTCGCAAAGATTGATGAGCATTGAGGATGCAATTGAAATATTTACTAAATTAATAAATATTACACATGAGGACGGACTTCTCGCTAACCCTGTATATAAAACCATGCCGATTTTCAGGAGTCTTTGAAAGAAATATGAAGGAAATGGCTAAAGCAAATCTTAAAATCGTCATTTCAATGTTTTGGGGACCAGTTCTATCGCCATTGTATTTAATAAAACTGGAATTCAGATACAGAATATTAAAACAATTAATACTGAATGAAACCGAAATTAAATGAAAGTTATGAATATCACAAATTTCATAAACAGTGTAACGTTACAAGCTTTAAAACAGAAAATGAAATATGACAGAGATAAGAGAATAAAGAGATAAAAATACGAGTAATTAAAAACTTAAAGGATAAAATATAACTGTCACTTACAAACAATACTTAAAGGAGAGCCAAATTTATAATCATTAAGACCCGCTTTTATTTTGGAAATGTAAACTAATTTTCAAATTGCTTAGTCTTGTGCGTCAAACCTAAATTTTTAATTAAAAAAGCGCAGCAGCCGTCACTCTTCAATTTTTGGATCACCTGAAGATCAAGGCCCCCAGCCTTCTTTAGTTAGCTTTATAATGCTAACTAACGAAAATATCACGACCTAACCTAACCAATCGTCAAGGGCGTACAGCTGACCTAACGATTAGTTAGGTTAGATCGTGGTATTTTCGTTAGTTAGCATTATAAGGCTAACTAAAGAAGGCTGGGGGCCCTGATCTTCAGGTGATACCAATTTTTTAACATATTCGAAGGATCGGATCACTTTAACATATTGCTTCCCAAAGCATTCGGGAAGCAATACAGGGTGTCCCAAAATTCCCTATCTATTTTGTTGAAATAAGCTGAATTTCAAATGAATGTTTTAATGACATGATTGCATGCACCTTTCTAGACAAATACATGCATTACATTTCTATTTTAATTATTTTTAATTTTTTTAATTTTTAATTAATTTTAGAACCTCAACTTCTTGAAGATGGCATTCTCGACAATGTAGTCTTTCAGCAGGATGGGGCACATTGTCATTATGCCAGAATTGTTCAGACATACCTAAACGAGCGTTTTCCAAATCGTTGGATTTGACGTGGGGGAAATAGGCCCTGGGCAGCGCGATCTCCGGATTTGATCCCATTGGATTTCTTTGCTTGGGGTTTCATTAAATCAGAGGTCTACCGCAGAAATATTCGAGATTTACCAGATCTGCGAGATCGCATTAGGCAAGCAGTTGAGAAAATAACCCCTGAAATGCTCGGAAATGTGATCAGCAATGCAGCTGACCGCTTTGAGATTTGCAGAGATACAGATGGAGCACATGTGGAAACTACTAATAAAAGATTTTAATGGTGTAATACTTGTAATTTGTATAGAAATACATCTGTATTCAGGTCAGTGTGACATTTATTTGAAATTCAGCCTATTTCAACAAAATAGATAGGGACTTTTGGGACACCCTGTATGTTAAAGTGATCCCTCCTGGGAAGCAATATGTTAAAGTGATTAACACTGGGAAGCAATATGTTAAAAAGAGAAAGGTTGGTTGGTTAGAAAGAGGTTGGTAAACTAGGCTAACTAACGAAAATATCACGACCTAACCTAACCAATCGTCAAGGGCGTAGAGTTGACCTAACGATTGGTTAGGTTAGGTCGTGATATTTTCGTTAGTTACCCTTATAAGGCTAACTAAAGACGGCTGGGGGCCCTGATCTTCAGGTGATCCAAATATTTTACATTCACAAAAATGGCAAAGCATAATAAGTTAAGTTGTCCATAAATTTACATTTTCTCGACTAGCTGATCTCTAAATATTATAAACTATTTTAAGGTAACTGTAATTGGTCGTGTAATGTCTATTTTTGGGAAGCAATATGTTAAAGTGATTAACATTGGGAAGCAATATGTTAGTGATATACACTGGGAAGCAATATGTTAAAGAGAGGTTCCTGGAAAGCAATATGTTAAAGTGATCCGAAGGATCTTTTCGGTTTGACGCCTGTAATATTTTTTAACATTACTTGTTTTTCTATTGTCTAGTCTTAATCGAGGATTTCAAAAATAACATTCATGTTTTAGAGAAACAAATAGTGAGGCAGGTATACATTTTAGTTTAGAGAATATCATATACGCTTTAAGATTCCAAAATCCCTGAAAGTTTTAGGTCAACTGTACTCTCATGACGATTGGTTAGGTTAAGTCATGATATTTTCGTTTGTTTTGACAGTAAACTAACGAAAATATCATGACTTACCTAACCAATCGTCAAGGGCGTACAGTTGACCTAACCTGGCATTCTGTTAACCTAACTGGGTATTCAGTTAACCTAACCAGTTGGTAGAGTCTAGAATTTGACGGTCCGGTAGCCATGGCTCGTTTTTTTCCGCCGGCTGTCAAACCAAAAGATCCCAATACGGTTTAAAAATATATATTTTAAATTTGTTAAATTGCATATAACTGCTTCACTATTTGTTTCTCTAAAACAGCAGTTCCCCGTGTATACGCTCATATGAAAGTAAAGGAAAAAGGCAGTTATGGCTGAAATAAACTCTTGAAGAGACATTTTAAATTAAATAAAAAGTAACTTATATTTTTGGTTTCTATTTTGTCCCTATTATTTCTTATGTGGTTCGCATATGGTGTCCTCGGCTAATTTCCTTAACTACATCCATAACTTACGTTAATGTGTTACACACACACACACACATATATATATAGGGTGGTGCAGATATAGGTATATAGTAGTAGTAATAATAACCAACTGTATACCTACTTTTGCGCCACCCTGTATATATATATATATAATATATATATATATATATATATATATATATAATATACATATATATATATATATATATATATATTTTATATATATATATATATATATATATATATATATATATATATTCCAAGATATAGACAACTACACTGAATTTTATTTTGCTTCTACCGAATTTCATTTCACCTTTTTCTAAAATTCGTTTTTGATGTATATTTTGAGTTTGTGCTACAATGAAATCCGTTCGGTTTACTTTCATAACTACACTTTATATAACCATTACTCCCAAATTACTCCTATGTGGAAAATTTGTAAACCGAGAGGATCATGCTCAACCTCGCAATTTGATGTGATAAAGTTTTGAGGAAGATTGGTCAAATGTCTTCGCGAAAGTAATGGAAAGTTAATGAAAACAAAGTGAGACGGGAATTATAATCATTTTTAATTAAAAATTAATAATGAGAAATACTTTAGGAAATTAGGATGTTTTATTACCATTATACGTTTAAATTAGATGTCCGCATATCAATCGTAATTCAGTTAAATTTCAAGGAGACAACGTTCTACGTTCTTAAAAATGTGGACCGAAGGCTCTACGCCTTTATCCTATAAGAGCAGATGGCTAATGATACTGCAGCCATATTGTGGAGAATACGCATTCTCTTTATAGCTAACTTTATGAGAGGAAAATTACTTTGTTTGGGTTTGAACTTTACTTGGTTATTTCATAACCGTTTAATGAAAAACATTCACAATAACGTAGGCACTCCTTTCATGTTCGTTGATTCAAAGATATATTCTTTTTTTTTTTTACTTTCCGAAATATATTAAGTTTCTTAAACTGTGTTCCACAAAAGAGTTGGTTTGCGGTGCTTCAGCAATAATTAGCATATTTCTAATAATGAAAGATAGGTATTCAATTATTTATTTAATTGCTTAATGCAGCACAGGTAAAATTAATTAAGAGTGAAAAGCAAAATGCGAAATTACGTTGGAATAAAATGGAATAAAGTTAGAATTAATGTTGGTGAAACGTAATATTACTCGCATATAAAAGGACTGAAACGTAAATTTTTAATTAAATATTTTTTTTAGTTAATGTTTTCTTTTCTTTATTAAAGTTTACAGTATATGGAAATTTGCAGTTTGTACCTGTATTCACAGTGTAGGTATATATACTCAGTGTTGAGATACGGACATTTTCAGACTGTGTGGAAATCTGACTGAGTCAGCGAGCAGACGCTCGGTCGCTCAATGACTCTTGACTCCATTCCTTGAAAGCAGAGTCACCGCTCCCCGTTTTCTTTTTACGTCATTGTTAACGTGTATATATATATATATATATATATATATACAGGGTGTCCCGTAAGTCTGGACCCATAGGGAAAAATAATAAAATTACAAAATAGTCCAAAAATTTATTACATAATCTGTTCAAAGTGTCCGGCGTTGTGTCGCACACATAGTTGAAGACGCAATCTCCACTGCGACAGCACTTTCTGAATCACAGTCGCAGAAATTTCTTGACACGCCTCCACAATGCGTGCTTTAAGGTGGAAAATGTTCTGAAGTTTGACCTCGTACACTTTGGCTTTCAAGTGGCCCCACAAATAAAAATCATAATAAAAAATAATAAAAAATAATAATAATAAAATAATAATAATAACATAATAAAAAAATATATTATAAATCCCTATGGGTCCAGACTTACGGGACACCCTGTATATATATATATACACAAGCTCAGAATGGTCCCCTGAGAAACTTATATGTTAAACACAGACTGTGCATGGAACAAGGAGCTCTTCTGGGAAATTACATCCACTATAGTTCGAATAAGTAATGATAAATGACAAATACTATAGTTTTTCTTTATCATGAAAAAAAAAACTATAGTATTTATCATTTATCATTACTTATTCGAACTATAGTGGATGTAATTTTCCAGAAGAGTTCCTTGTTCCATGCACGGTCTGTGTTTAACATATATATATATATATATATATATATATATATATACACTGTGACCCTATCCCTGCCCTCATCAAGCGTTACAAGTCTTTCCGTCACCTCGCGTACACTACGTTTTATATCATCTCTTCCCTTAAATCACAAAAGAAACAAACCGATCTCTCGGTAATCGCCATAGGACCGCCGTTGTAATCCTTAAAATCTGTATACCACCGATTAACCCCACACCTAGCACACGACGCTTTCTGCAACAGCATCGCGCAAGTTAAAGTAGTTAACGATTATAACCGTCACAAGTTTAAGTTAAATTAAGCCGGCACGCTATGAAAACGTCTAGATCGCTAAAAACCACTGATATTCAGTTACTTAACAATAACAATGTGAATATAAACACAAGTATATAAAATTCAGAACTTTCCAAAAGTAAATTTATCGGCAATATCCAAAAGAAAAAAAATCAGAGAGCCCAGGGAATGCGTCCGCTGAGTAAGGAGTCTGGCTGACGAATTGTTACATTGTTACAGAGTACTGCAGCACACTTCAAAGGCATTTTGCATTTATTTACAATAAACAAACTTTGATTAACCTAAAATGCTTTGAATGCGATTCCATTAGTTTTTAATTTATAGTTGTCATTACGTCATCAACCTCCACCATCTATGATTGGTTGTAAAAATACTTCCCGTCCGAGTTGCAGGATTATAACATTGGAATTTTTAAGAATAATAATTAATTGAGAAATTATAAATTAAATCCATAATTTTATAGAAATAAAGGTACTTTACTGTTATCCCAGACCCCAGACTTTTTTCCAGTTGCCAGACTTCAATTTTGACAATATTTTCGTTAAAACTAATGAAAATATCACGACTTAACCTAACCTTACCAACTAATTAGGTTAATTGAATGCCCGGTTAGGTAAACTGTACGCCCTTGATAATTGGTTAAGTCGTGATATTTTCGTTAGTTTTAACGAAAATATTTTGTGTCAAAATTGAAGTCTGGCAACTGGCAAAAAGTCTGGAGTCCGGGATAACAGGAAGGTACCAAAATAAATTTTATATTTTGACATTGCATAATAAATATTGCCTGATTCGTTCTCATTTTAAAAATGTATTATACCTATATGGCTACTCACTGGGGTTATAAGTGCAGTATTTTCACAAGAACTACGGCCCCATTTAGCTAGACCTGCTGTGTTGGAACCTTCGGCCTCAGTAATTCGGGGACCACAGGCTCCCCAATTACTAGGGAGTCAATTATTCGATATATTTCTAATTGTGAATTCACAGTTCAATAAAACTAAAAAAATGTTAAAGGTTTAAAAAATATTAAAAATCAATGCCATCATATAATGATCAGGTCAAACGCGGAACTGTAATTGTTCAGCGTGGGTCTACCTTTCTGGATGTGTAAAGCTTATAAAATTTGAAGGTTAGTAAGTTGATTGTTGTTCTACAGATCTACAGATCTACAGAAGCTAAGGCTAACAAAGACCCTAAGATCCACTCTAAGGTTAGCCCGAGAGAAAGGAAAGAGTAGGGGGTTAAGAGAAGAGAATAAGGGGTTAAGTAATAGCAATACCTCTCACTCGTGGGTTAACATTCATTCAGAAAAATAAAAAAAAGACTCACCATCATCATCCGCCGGCCACTGCCGACAAGTCAGAAAAATAGTCGGAGAGAATAGTAAAGATTGCAGAACGGTCCTCTACTCCATAGGGAGGTAGAGCCCACTCTGCCGGAAAGGAGTGAAAGATGAAAAGAAGTAAAATAAGAACGCTTACAAACCAGTAAAATATGAACGCTTACAAACCAAGTAAAATAAGAACGCTTATAAACCAGTAAAATAAGAACGCTTACAAACCAATAAGAACGCTTACAAACCAAATAAGAACGCTTACAAACCAAATAAGAACGCTTATGGTGTTTATGATTTTCAGACAGCCGTTAAAAAATTCCTTCAGATCTATTAACCAGTTCACAAAATCCCAGCCGTTTCTAAGGACATTCGGTACTTTAAATTAACTTTTTATAATTACTCAAGTTCGAAACTACAAGCCGACTTACTCGTTCTCCTTACTTCTTTGTACCCTCAGATCGATTTTCGCTTTATGTTTAAGAACACCACTAGTATTAAATCTAAGTTTCCTCATAAAATGAAGCTTCCCGATGCCCTCATCTCATCTGTTGAATATTCTTTTAAGTGCGTTCGCTGTCAGGCGGACTACATTGGGAGCACCTGCCGCCAATACAAGCTGAAGATAGATGAGCATCGGGGAATTTCTAGTCGT
Organism: Bathynomus jamesi; assembly: GCA_023014485.1. Taxonomy (NCBI): domain Eukaryota; kingdom Metazoa; phylum Arthropoda; class Malacostraca; order Isopoda; family Cirolanidae; genus Bathynomus; species Bathynomus jamesi. Next base: position 860,330 of record JAJOZX010001207.1, read on the forward strand.
ACTTCGCGCCCTTTAAATAAACCCTCAAAATCCCCTCACAAGAGACCGTTGCCTCGCTGCAGATCACCCCATTGACACCTCCTTTTCCTAAATCATAAACACCACTAACAATAATCAACTTACTAGACTTCAAATCTTATAATCTTTACACATACGGAAAGCTAGACCCACATTGATTACAGTTCTGTGTTTGACCTGACCAATACAGGACAGCATTGATTTTTAATATTTTTTAAACCTTTTAAATTTTTTAGTTTTATTGAACTGTAAATTCACAGTTAGAAATATATCTTCAGGAATTTCTAAAGTAAGTCCTTATTTTTACCGTGAATTTCATTATTTTATGTGTTGTTTTCATTCTAATATTTTTGTATTGTCTTTCCGTTTTAAATAACAGACCCAACATCACTTAACTTCTCTGATGTAACAGGAAACGGTGTTGCAACGCGTGGCTACGACATAACCTATATACATCAGCGATGACATACCAGAAGAGGTACTGTAGTAGTACTGTATAGAAGTAAATGAAGGTAAATAGAAGTAAATAGTAAATAGAAATAATACTCTTATTTCTGTGCCTGTACCGCTTTCAAATTTTAATTCTATAACTGTACGCCTATACGTGTATATCTTCAACGATGAACGATGACATAAGTTGGAATAGTAGAGGGTAAGGGTGTACTGTTGATACACCCTTGGAGTTTGTAGAAAAATGTTTGAAAATGAAATAATGTAGAAGTTAAAAAATTCCAGGTTGGCTGGAAATTTCTGTCTTCAGTAATTATTACTGTCTATAAATGTAAACAGTGATTCTGTAAGCTCTTTATGTTTAGTTGCACATATATCGGTATTGTTTGATTTTCTATTTGTTTCCGACGCAATGGTCCTTTGCATTACTTCGTCAATTTCTACTTTCTCTAATAATTCGGGAAGGATTTCTTATTGTAATTTCTCCTATAGTTTGACTGCTTGATTATATAGGATAGGATCATCTGTACGTCAGGCATCCACCCAGCCAAGTACATCACTCCAAATGCCATACTGCCACCATGAAATTCCCTCGAAAGGTTATGGGTTTGGGGCAGGGGCGGACTGAGCGGTCGGGCAATCGGGCATAGACCGAGAGCACAAATTATACAGAAACTCAGGGACTAGGTAAAGAGAATAAAAGAAAGCTCTACTTGGCATTAGTTCGGTCAGTACTTTTGTACCCAACTGTCCGTTTACACTTAGCAAGCAATAGCCAGATAAGGAAAATGCAAAGGGTACAAAATAAAGGTACCCTATTCATAAATGGTAAAATTTGTCGAGACAGGGAAAACAAATACATCTACATACAAATGAAAAATTAGAACCAATTGATATAGTCCAAATTGCTTCATTTGACTCTCGTCGCTGAACAAAACAGCCCTTTGTTCAGCAGTCCAATCAGCTTATTTCCTTGAATTAAGATGCTTCTTTTTCTGTTTTTCATTTAGGAGAGATTTTTCGACTAAATTGCTCTCATTCTGAAACCTCCGTCAAGTGTTTCTTATATTTGCTGGAGTAGGGAGTTCTTTCTGCATCTGGGAACTGGTGGTTCCTTCCTTCAAACTGCGTCATCAATGCGTCGAGTCATTATTCGTGGCTCACCGGATATTGTTTGTAGTTTGTACTCTCAATCTTCTGAAATTCTCTTTTTAACTTGTGTGTTGCTGAGATATGTGAAGTGGGCGAGATACCTGCCTTTGACTGTAGCCTTCTTTCGTAAGTATTTCCACCTAGCCTCGCTTCTCTGGGGAATTTTTCAGTTTTCTGCCCATACATTTCTAGACTGAAGCAAATACGAGTAATTATAAGAGATCAATATTTCTGTCAATATTTTAAACCTCTTAACAGATTTGAATTGCATTAATTGAATAATTTTTATTAATAAAATAAGTGCACTTTTACACTTTTTGTACTTGTTTTAACATAAATAATTTTGAAATTGGATTATTTATTTTATTGGATCAATCCCAGAATAGGCACCTGAAATCATTTTTAGGTGCTTAATCTGGGATTGAGGCAAAACACAGGTGCTTAATCTGGGATTGAGGAGAAAAAAATATAAACAGTTTTTAGAGATATAATTTCATTGTTTTTCAATATTTGAAAAAATCAACTCTAACCTAACCTAACCTAACCTAATCTTTTGCTATATCTTCTGCTTTTTTGGTTAGTTTTGCTATTCTTACCAGTTTGATTTTTACCTGATTTTCACATTTAATATTTTATTAATAATATTATTCGATTATAACTTTGCCTTTATTACATTTGTAATAAACTTTGTATAAACAATAAATTTTGTAATCATCAGGGTTTTTTTATTTAATTCCTTGCAAGGTGCCTATTCTGGGATTGAGGTTGAACGCAGGTGCTTCATCTGGGATTGAGGTACATCAGGTGCCTATTCTGGGATTGACCAATTTTATTTAATTTGGCCCTTAAGCTTAAGGCTTTACTGGGCTCTTAATTAAAAATAAAACCAATAGTTATTATTAATAATATAAGCACACCGGACAAAAAATTAGTCACCCCTAATAGCACCGATAGTAGGGAATTCAAGGTCACACAGAGGGCGCTGATGTAGCATTGGTAAGTGACAAGTAGCGGTGACGTAGCACACAGGATCAGATCTGTTTCGTGAGGTGGTGAAGAACAAAGTGTGTGTTGGATATAGTCTGCAAAATGGGTCGTGAGGCAGACGTTACTCAGTGGCAAAAAGGAGCCATCGTGTTTGGCAGAGCCCACGGACACAAAATGTCTGAAGTAGCCCAATTTGTTGGTGTGTCAACGCGTACTGTCCAGCGAGTTTACAAAGAGTGGTGTAGTTCGCAATCAACTGACAATCGACGGCGTAACTGTGGCCGGAAAAAAATTCTCGACAATAGGGGCCGCCGCCATGTTTCTCGTCTAGTAACTGCAAATCGTTTTCAAACCAGAGAACAATTGCTCCAAGAAACCAATGAGGTTCTCCAGCGACCAATTTCCGAACGGACATTGCGACGAGAACTGCATGCGATGGACATCTGGAGCAGGGTACCACGGAAGAGGCCGCTGTTAACAGCAAGTCACAAATTGGCACGTTATAAATGGGCTCAGAGGCACAAAAACTGGACTGCGGCAGATTGGAAACGTGTAATTTGGTCCGATGAGTCCCGTTTTTGTTTGTTTTCCAATGATGGGAGGCGACGAGTACATCGCAGGTCCAATGAAGCCTTTAATCCTGAATGCGTCGAAGGTGTTGTTCAGGCTGGAATCAGAAAGTGAAGCGCAGGAATAGACACCACGGACTCTGGCGGAACTTCGGGACCGCTGATGAACGAGTGGCAGCAAATCGATGTTCAGTACATGCACAACCTCGTAGAGTCTCTGCCTCGCTGGATTCGTGCGGTTATCAAGGCCAGAGGCGCCGTCACACGTTATTAGGTACATTCTGAGAGGGGTGACTAATTTTTTGTCCGGTGTGCTTATAAATCATGAATAACAATTATTAATTAGAGTATATATTAATCTTAAGTTATTATTATAGATATAAAACAAATACAAAGTCAGTATTGAGGGTATGATACCAATACTACACAAAGAAATCAATATTAGACATGAAAGATGAACAATAACGGGTAATATTTCATCCTAAATTTTTATTGGTATTCCATTACTGACATAGGTTTCAACTTGGTTTTAAATGAATTTACATTCACAATATTTTTTATATCAGCCTTTAAATCATTCCAAAGTTTCAATCCAATGAAAATGGGTAATTTTTGAAATGAAGACAATCTAAATCAAGAAATAACATGCTTTGATCAATTTCAGGAGAAATTAATACTTTATTAAATGAATGCTTTATTCCCATTACTACACATTACACATTATACACACTAACATACACATTGTATGTTAATGATTTTGTTCTTATACTCGTAAATAAAAATAAAATGTGCTAGTTTGATTACATCTTTGAGCTTTAGTAGTTTTAGCTCTTTAAATAATGCACTAGAATGATCATGGAAATCAGCATCAGATAATAACCTTATTACTAGTTTTTGGATGACAAAGATACTGATTAAGGCACTGTAAGCTGATTTTCCCAAAACAATGGTGCAGTACGTTATATAAGAAAAACCAAGAGTATGATACGGAGTTAATAACCCCTGTTTTGGGACTACATTTCTAAATTTAAACATTATAGCATCGCTCCTTGAAATATTTTTTGAGATATAATTTACAAGATCACTCTTGCAAATTATTCAAGAAAAAAAGACCGTTTTATCATCTGCAAACATTATGAAGTATATCAGATGAGCATGGAAGGTCACTTATATATAATAAAAATATCAATGGTCCCAAGACTGAGCCCTGTGGTACACCATGTTTGGCAAGCATTTTGGTTGAGCAGACCTTATTTACTGATATAAAATGATATCTATTGAACAAATAACTTTTAAACTAATCACTAATTGTTCCTCTAAAGCCGTAACAACATAATTTAAGTAGAATTGGTCTGTTAAGCGTCTTGTAGTGCCTATGTCTGTGTATCATTTACTATCCATCTATTAGTACAGACAACAAAATCTTAGACAAGAAATTTTGCACAATTAACTTTTTGAATAGTTTAAGCAGATTATCAGATGGAATGAAGTGGTTTATCTCATTATCAGATAGGATTAAGCGTACTTGAAAGGCTTAACCAGGGAGTCTTTAGGTCTTAGTCTGTATAATCAGCTTAAAGTATTTCTCGAAATTTTGTGAAGGTATATGAGGGAGAGTAAAGGGTAAAAGAAGATAAATAAAGGGCATAGAAGAAATTAAAGGGTAAATGAGGATAAAATGACGAATTCATTTAGAGAATCCTGTTTATCATAGGTTTCAGAAGATTTCCAAGGAGCTATACGTATATATATATATATATATATATACTTCTTTCTCTTTCCTTGTACGAACACACACACACGTTTGACAATCTAACAAAACCTCAATATTTCCACATTTCAGTTGTCGTTGGCGGCATTTAATTTAATCTAAAGAACCTAATTAATTTAATCTAATGTAACGAAACCTAGCCTAATCGTCATTAGTATATCCCGAACCCCTTTCCATACATATTCATGCCAGCGGCATTTAGCCTAACATAAATTAACTTAATATTTCTCCTCATCACTCATCTTTCTTACTCTGTCAAACTTTGTTCGGCTACTCCGACCACAATCTTATAGCTTTTCCCTGTCCTATCGCTCTAGTTCGACCTTTGGATCCTCCCAAGAGGAGACGCCTTTGGCACTTCAGCGCCACTGACTGGGAGGCCCTAATGCAGTACTTCTCTGAATTCCCATGGAATGATTACTGCTTCCGTGGCCGGGGCCCCTCCGAGTGCGCTGAGCGCATCCCAGAGGTGATTCTCTCAGGCATGGAGGCCTACATTCCATATTCTATTCATACTACTAATGCAAAAACACTTTTACTTTGCTTGTTCTAATGCTATCCACAACAGAAAGGAGACGTTCAGAAGGTACCGTCAACAACGCCTGACTCTTACTTAGCTTATATTTCTGCCCGAATCGTGCAAAATATGTTCTTCGACTCGTCAAAAATTCCTTCATCAGACAAAAATGTGAAAACCTAATTCTAATTCTTCTCTTTCTTTTTGGCATCTAGCCAAGAACCTTTCCAACAACTTCACTTTTTTTTCTTTCCCTCTTCTCCTCCATTCCGACAGGTCAGAGAAAAAAACCTTGTGGCTTTTGATGCTTTAAAAACTCAGTTTCTTCATCTGTCTACTCGTCACAATCTTCCACATGACTATCCCCTTACCTTCAACAATACACAACTCAATTCTTTCTCTTCTCTTAACACTCTTGGCGTTTCTTTGTCTCGTCATCTTTCCTGGAAAGATCACCTATACTCTTTTTCTAAAACAATTTCTAAGAGTTTAGGTGTGCTACATTATTTATACCCGTTGATATCTAGAAATCTAGAGACCCCGCATATATATATATATATATATATATATATATATATATATATATATATTTACCTTACCTTAACCTTAAAGCGCTTCTGCCTCAAGGGTGCGCTGCTCCCACGAAGTCCACTCAGCGCCTCCTGAGGCGGGGCCACGACGGGGTCGCCACCCTTCTTTTCTCTTGCTCCTGCCATACGATTTGGTCCCTATTGAATTTGTGGGGGCTGGTCTGGCAGAGGAATACCCTGACACTGTGGGTTGGTCGGGTATGTTGGCTAAAAACATGTCCAAGTGTTTTTTAAAAGTATCTACTGGGACTGCACTTATATCTCTAAGGTACTGAGGCAAGGAGTTAAACAGGCGAGAACCCTGCCTAGAGATACTATTATATTGAAGGGTTTGAATCCTTCTCAGACTGTTTGGTGGGAGGTGATATTTTTTACACATTCTGCCAGTTCTTGTTAAGGTGGGCACAATTGGTTCAGTATTGGGGCAACTAAAAGCCCTTCTAGAATTTTCCAGGTGTAGATTAGGATGTATCTCTCAAACCTTCTCTCTATGGAATAAAGGTTGAGGCCTCTAAGCCTATCCCAGTAGTTTAATTTGTTTTTACTCACCTGTTGCCCATCAGGTTGTTTAATATACGAGGTAAAGGTTCTTTGTAGGCCCTCAATTTTTGCAATTCATTCTGTTTGTGGGGAAACCATAATTGAGAGCAGTAGTCAATGCGTGGAAGGACAAGTGATTTCCACAGTGTAAGCATGGTCATACTGCTCATGATTATAAAATAATCAATCAATTTTCGCTTTTTTTTTTTCATTCCAAAACAACATCCCTCTAAATAACGTCCGTTTATGTTCATAGTATAAAATCACAAAATTTCCCATTTTCCCAAGCGCGACAACATTGCTCTTATACTTCTTTGATGTTGTAGCATTCGTACTTAAAAAATAAAGCATAATTTTTAACTCTCTGCATAAAGCTTTCTTGTCTCTCCTTACCTTCTCCGACAGTTCACTGGCAGGCACCGACGTCCATCATCAAAAATTCAACTCCTTGACAATTCAAATGACACATACACACATACAATATATATATATATATATATATATATATATATATGGGATGAATTTCAAACTTAAAGACGTGAAATGAATGAATGATGCAAACCCACAAGGAAAGAGAAAAATGATTCCAAGGTCTTTTGTGTATTCAACAGTACGGGGCTCCAATAAACCTTAGCCCCCCCCGCCCATGGCCTAAACCATTAGAGGTACAGTAAAACTAAACATACCTTACAAAAGAGAATTTAATCCTGCATTTAATGAGAAACAATTAAAACTTGGTGTTCCCGCCATTGGCTTCCAAGACAGCCTGAATTCGCTTTGGGTAGCTTGCCAAAAGTGACGTGAATAGATCTTGATCGTTACGCAAATTTGCTAAAACAGTTTCAATGTGTTGCGTCATTGTATCCTTCGAAAATCGATTTGCTGCAGGTTCTTGAAACAAGAGACATTCAACCTTGTACTTTATAACTGATGCAGAATTTCCTGGCCATTCTTCATTTCCAAAGAAATCGATCTCATGGTTCCGCAACAACTGTTGAGTGGCTAATGCCTTAAAGCAGGGGGCCTTATCGTGTAGAAGTGTGACCTGATCGACATCCATAACATTGTTTGGGTTTCATAGAAAAGGAATGACATGCTGGGATAGAATAATATCACGAAAATACTATCCATCCCAACTCTGACCATTTGGCTTCAGCACCCACATGAGCTTCTTTGCAGTGAACAAAACAAATACACCAACACAGTCTGGACTTTTTAATAATTCGCGATAATGTTCATTGTCATCGATTTCATCTGGTGTTGTGGCCCACACTCGATCATTTTGGTAGTTAGGCCGACGTGTTACGTAAACAAAAAATTCATCGGAGACAGCTAAATGCATGAAATCATCCACATCCCAATCTTCAAGATAATGGGCAAACCACATTCTGTCATCGATGTTAAGTCGAGTTTTTCTTGTCTTTGGAAGTTCATGCCAAGGCTTTAAACCTTGCCTATGAAGGTACAGTCGAATGATCTCACCACTAATGATCTTTCCTCTCAACACTTCGATCTCTCTAGAAAGTTTAGCACAGCTGTTTTTCCGCTTACGCGTACCGCTTTCAATGATGCCCTTTGTTTCCTGAGAGAGTGGCAAATTTGGGCGCCCAGATTTGGTTGTATCCATTTCACATTCATCCAAAGTTTTATTCCAATTTCTTTTGATGAAGTCCTCACTTCTTCGCAACTTTTTGGCAACCCATGAACGTGTTATAAAGGTGGCTCCAGCATCACGAGCTTCCCGAAATGTTATTGCTCGTATGCGATCTATCACACGTTGCCTCCTCGAATCACCAATTAATTGAGAAGCCATTATATTATCACTTTATCAGCTAGAGTAATTTTAATACCTGCAATAAATAAAGAATTTTATATATTTTTATAATCACTAAAAAACTATTTCGATATAAGTAAACATGTAAGCTGCAAATGGGAGGGCTAAGGTTTTTTGGAACCCCTTACACCTTATCAGGGATTCCCTGAAGAGGTGTACTGTCAATGCACACACACACACACACACACACACACACACACATATATATATATACACACACACACAGGGTGTCCCGTAAGTCTGGAACCATAGGGCAAAATGATAAAAACGGCAATAAAAACGCCGAAGAGACTTTTGGGGACTGTTTGTGAAATGAGCGAGGATGGTAGCGGCTGTGTCATCGTCGGTGGATGTCCTGGGAGGTCCACTGCGTAGTTTATCTCCTATGGATCCCGTTTCCCTGAACTTTGCTACAAGTTTGCCGACACAGCTGTGTGTTATCGGTGCGCGGTCTGGATGCAATCTGTTAAATTCCTCAGCGACCTCCCTCTAACTCCGATTTCCTACGAGCAGAATACGTGGATGCGTTCTTCTTTACTCAAAGACATCATAGGCACTTGCATAAACGGAAAAACATGAATTACTTATTTTACCCTATGGTTCCAGTCTTATGGGATACCCTGTGTGTGTATATATATATATTACCAAAAGCACAAGGACAACAAATATGAAACATAACTAACTGCTCCCACTGTATTTAATAGTGTGTACTGTGTACCCACCCTTAGTCTTCATCACGAGTTCATCCTCTAAAGACACCTTTCTTCCGTTTTTTTATTGTTTTCAGGAGACATATTGTGCCATTTTCTCCAGCAGTTAATTTCCACTGCGGCGAGAGAAGTTGGGCCTGTTCCTGATGCGCCGTTTTAATTCATCCGGAGGGATGCAAACATGCGTACGGGACTCAACACTCCACAAGGGGCATTTCCAGGGTTATATTCTCAGTTTCGATAAGCTTTGCAGTACTGTAGTTGTTGCTTTCTATTCAGAGTTGTATGTTTGGATTGTGGGCAGCTGCCCTTCCATATCATTCTTCCGCATGCAGCTCCTACGTACAGTAGACACACTTGTTGAAAAACATGTACGCTCATTGACCTCTTGGGTGAGGGATTTTAGGTACACATCCAGTCTTTCCTCACCATACATTTCAGCGATATAGACTATGTGCTATACTTACAAACATTGGTTGTAACAGGTGGCAGCTACGTTACTATGGCCTTCGGACAACAGTGCTGCGCTCTAAGACCAGTTTTGTACCTTGAACTTCGGATAATGGCAGAGAAATTCGTCCAGTACTCTTGCTAGTATAGTTGTAATCTTGAGTCAGTGAGTCAGTTGAGTAAAAAAAATTCAACCTCTTCTTTAAATTGCTTCTTTCATGGACCTATTTTAAGCTTTTATAGTGATTTCCAGAAAATGTGAAGATAACTTGTAGTGAAATAACTTTATGATTATTAAATCTCTTTTGGATCCGTCATTTCAAATCCTTAGCTAGGAAATACTAATTATTTGGTCCTTTCACTCTAAAGTTAGGTTCTTTCAACCTCATTTCTTTCCTTGTTATACAGTAGTTTATAGCAAGCCACAATATTTTCCCAAATTACTCAAAACTTCTCATAATCTAAAAAAACTTCCTAGTATCATGCTTCCTTTTTATCTGGTTCAAAATAGTAATAATTCCCAAAGTCGTCTTCGAATCTCTATTTAGAGCTGGGTGGGGAACCTTATTGTGTGGCGGGAAAATTTCAACTGAAATACTCTCTCCGACAAACTGCAGCTTTAAAAATAGTTTGGTACATAATTAGATGTAAATACTGTATGACTTCAAATAATCAAATTGTCTGCGGGCAATTAAATTACACATTATGCCGCGGGCGGCAGGTTCCCCACCCCTGATTTAGAGTGATGATCCATCATAAACCATTTTGGATACTCTGAGAGGAAAAACGCCATCCTGCATCAACCAATCATATTTTTTTAAATTCATGCGTTCCTTTGTAAATTCGATGCAGTCTGATGCAATTTCCGAAAGTAATCACTTAAAATTTTTAAGACCACCTTTCACGATACATGTTCTCTCGGAGTTTTCTACCCTTACTTTTGTGACACCTTAGACAAAATCTGTGATGGGTGCAACGGTTAAATATGAATAAATATTAAGTTCTAATGTGTTTTAAAATTTAGCCAATTATTTTCAAAATGACTAACTTCCCTTTTTATTGGCTTGCTGTTACATTGTGTATTTCCAGATTTTGAGATCTCTTCGTGGGATCCAAGTCAAGTTCAGATCAACATTCGGCTCTCTAGCGCTAGGCAACTCATACAGATTTGAATATTAAACTAAAAAGAAGAACTTTCCGTCATCCATCTTTGTAGCGTCAATGTAAACGTAATGTAAATGTCAACTTTATAATTTTCACTAGTATGAATCAGATTAGTTATCCTTTAGGAAGTCTTATGGTAAATGCCAATGTTTCTCTCCTTCTTCGAACAACTGCTGAATAAATCTGTTTGTTCCTTGAAAGTTGGCCTCTTTATGCGTGAGGAAATTGATAACGCGTGCCCTCAGAACCTGAAATTCGTTAAAGTTCAAGTTCACTAACCTGGACAGGTTATATATATATATATATATATAGTATATATATATATAGTATATATATATATTATATATATATGTGTGTGTGTGTGTGTGTGTGTGTTCCCTAAGTTTCCCAAGACACTTTAAATTTGGCTTTTCTTCACTTCTTCGAAGGGTCTCAATCAGGAGTTAACCAGCTCCTTGGAAGTGAAAATCGTTTCCGGAATGAATTTAACCTTAGTTTGCCGATGCTTCTCGTCACTTACCGAGTTTACAGCTTCACAATTAATTGTTTATAGTATAGGGCAAGGGTCTCACCTTTCGGAATTGAAGGCAAATTTTAGTAATAAGAAGAAAGGGCATCGTCACATTTTTATATTCCTTTTTTATAAATTTGATTTATTCGAAAGAGAAAAAAACAGCTGGTTAAGAAAAAGCTTTTATGGCTTATGCAATAACAAAAGAGCCTAAGCAAATAATAAATTAAAATAAATCTCTTATGGGTAAATTATTCGTTTTTTGACCCAGTCTCTTTTATAATGAGAGCAAACTTTTCTGGTCAATTTTGGGGTGTTCTGCACGAATCTGCCATCCGTTTCCTGTGCAAATGCGTAGTTTTCGAGATATCGTCATTTTGAAAACTACGCATTTGCACAGGAAACGGATGGCAGATTCGTGCAAAACACCTCAAAATCGACCAGAAAAGTTTGCATTCGTGCTAAACACAACCTAACCTAACCTAACCTAACAACCTAACCTAACCAGTCACCTTATTTTGGAGGATATAGTTCTGCAATTGCAGTAAGGAAGTGATGCAGAACTGTAGAATCGTCAGGATGTTCTGCCAGGAACAAGTATCGTGCAAAATAAATAAATATTTATGAAGCGGAGATTTTTATTCACCGAAAAGTTGCAATGTTCCAGCCACGTGCCCTTAAAGATAGAAACAGTAAATCCACACTCACGCTTATTTTTTGGATTTTTTTTACGGCACCTAAACATCTTCGAGTCTTGTCTTAAAATACAGGCAGTATTACATTTAGGGCAAATCACGGATGTCGGAATTATGCCGTGATTGGAAAAAACATCTAAACTTTTATCTTCATCGAGGCCAACAAGGCAGATTAGGTCTTCAAAATCAAGTTCACAAGATTGACACGTCATGGTTCTAGAACGAAAATCACCAAACTAACGAGTAACAGAAAGAAGTAGGCAAAATCAAGAAAAAGTAGCCAAAAATAAACAAAGTAACGGAGAGTTGAATGAAAATCTCCAAAAAAGGTAGCCAAAATAAACAAATTAACCGAAATTTATATACATACATAGAAGATACAAAATATTTTTTTTATAAAAAAGTACATTTTATACAAATTTGCACAAGATAATATATATATTTTCTTATTCAGTTTTGATTGGTTATTCAATATATATTGCTGTTATAGCTGGGTGTGACTGGGTCAAAAAACGAATAATAACCCTCTTATGGACTAAATGATTGCTGGTTTATTATTAAAACCTTAGAAAAGCGATTCTGCAGCAGACAACATTGCCTCCTTCACTAGTTCTCCATCTTCAAATGGCTTTTTTCGCTTGGCAATCACATGGTCAATTTTGAATGATGCAGTCGTGGCATTTTTTGACTTTGTGGAATGTTTCGTGAAGTGTTAGGTTAGATTTTAAGTTATTCAACTTTTTCATCCTCATAGCAAACTTGGTCGGGTAATCACTCTTAAAGCTTTTGTGGTTAGTTTGAAAATGACTTTCAAAATTGTATTTCTTAGGTATTGCTGTAATGGAATGGCACAATAAACAAATTTTCCTTTAATTTCTAAGAACCAATACTATTCTTCCCAATCACTAATCAAATTATACTTCTTTAGCCTTTTATTTGGTCTACTCATATTTTATCAGATAAAAGAAGGGCACAAACTTTATACATGAAGCAAACAAATATGCACATAAACTTTGTGAAGCACACGCAATTATGGTTTCCACACTTTCCAGAAACTGAAAAATGAGGAGTTGGTTGTAAAACGATATTAAGGGGTAAACTAGATGTCAAAGGCAAGATGTGCATATCTAGTTGCCAAGCACTATTTTTACAAATTTTTACTTTTTACTTTTGAACAGTGTTGTCAATTTGGGCTACTTTTCGCAGATTGGACTACTTTTTAGAGTCCCCTGCTAAAAAATAAAATTTTTTGCTATCTGCTACTTTTGTAAAGTACGTCGTCATAAATTACGCGCAAGACAAGTTTCAAAGTTGTCCTCTGCGGAGTATAAAAATTTGTGTGAACTGTGCGTAATTTGTATTTCAAATGATATAAATTTGTGTGTAATATCTTAAAATGAGTAAGTGGGGTCAGTACGACAAAAAATTTAAAAAAGAATGGCTACACTGTCAGGAATTTTCAAAGTGGCTTCAAGAAGTAGTGGGAGACAATACCAAAGCATCTTGCAAAGTTTATCATGTACAGGTGAGAGCCCATAAAGCGGACCTGAAAAAGCATATGGAAACAAGAAAGCATAGATCAAATATGATGACAAAGGTGATAAATCAACCAACTATACAATTTTCGTTGGTCCAATATATATATATATATATATATATATATAATCTGCTACATAATCTGCTACTATTTTTCGTAATTCGCTATTTTTTATTAATTTTACTGCTACTTTATAAAATAAGAGTTGGCAACACTGCTTTTGAACAAAAAAACAAACTGGGCGAGGTTGAATGAGACAAGTTATATTAAAGTCCTTGAATGAGTAGCAGTACCTGATATTAACGAGGACACCGAATAACTCAAGAATTAATTCACCAGCGATATTAAGAGTACTCTCGATGTAGATAGGCTACTAATAATAACGTAATTGGGCAAATCAATCATGAATTATTTCTCAGCCACATAAACTGCTAGACCTAACGATTAGTTAGGTTAGGTCGTGATATTTTCGTTAGTTAGCCTTATAAAGCTAACTAAAAAATGCTGGGGTGACGGATCTTCAGGTGATCCAACTGCTAAATGTATTACTACTAATTAGTTTGTTAAACCAAGATATAATGAATACTGATTACAGAGTAAAGTTGAAAGAAGTATTGTTAGCTTTGTTAAAGATAGGCTACATGGTTTTCTGCAAGTAACTTTGAAAGCTCATTTCAAATTTACGTTAAGTTAATTTTATTGTAGTGTGAAATACTACAAAACTCCGGAAAATATTAGTTCGCAGTGGTTATTGACCAGTAAATGGTTCTGAGTAGGAATAAAAAGTTTGAGAATTAATTTTGTAAAAGCGAATGGAAAAGCGCCTAGCTTTGTCCAGTGTTAAGCAAAGAGTGATTCGTCAACATGGCGCCAACCACAATGCACTGGCGGAGAAGCCATAGTGTGGGGCCAATCAGCAGTCGAGGAATTTTTTCTCTCCCTTCGCTCTTCGCTCTATACATATTTCTTCTAAATTGGGGCTTGTTATGAAAAATCGAGGATTTGAAGAACAGCTGATTGTGGTGACGTCAGCTTGCTTTTAGAAAGATGTAGATGGTTAGCGACTGTTTGAATATACATACACGCGCATACTATTACAATTTTTAAGAATTTGTTATAAGAAATTTATGACAAAATGTTCAGCGAACTTTTTGGGAGCAAAGAGATTGAAATTAATGAAATTCACGACCTCGTGCTAGAACTGATTAATATGTAGGTAGTCCGGCCGGTCACCGATAAAGTGCTAAGCGGGCACCATGGTGCTCGCGATGGGTCAGACTATAAATGTTGCTTATACAACGGAACTGTTCATTAGAGATTTCGGATCACCTGAAGATCAGGGCCACCAGCCTTCTTTAGTTAGCTTATAAGGCTAACTAACGAAAATATCACTACTTAACCTAACCAATCGTCAAGGGCGTACAGTTGACCTAACGACTGGTTAGGTTAAGTCGTGATATTTTCGTTAATTAGCCTTATAAAGCTAACTAGCGAAGGCTGGGGTCCCTGATCTTCAGGTGATCTGAGATTTCTTTTGAGTTCGAAATAACTCGAAGATGGGATGTTGTACGGCTTCTTCATAGTTTTCGTACTTTACCCATTTCCGTATTTGGTTGCAGAACTAAAAGATCTTTTCCTAAGTTCATGCACACGATGGAAAAACGAGAATTTTTACAGACGTTTAAAGAACGTGCTAATTGCAAGTTAGAATGCAACAACTGACTGCTATTTTATTCTCAACAACCAAATCAATCAGTTCATGCACAAGAGTTACGCTAACTGTGGTAACTAACAGGAAAACAAATATGCTCGAAAGGCTCCACTACAATATCAAAATCATCATGGTTTTCCTCATAACCATGATCTACTGTATGCTATTCAAGCATTCAGAATTCACAACAGAATCACTCACAAAAGAATCATGCCCAACTCTATTATAATGACTATATTCCAAATGGCCGAAACTACAAAAAATAACTGTGCGAAGTACAGTTGCCCACATATGTAATGTTCCTCGCCTCACAGGCGACTCCGTACATGTGGCAACGCCGCAGTGATAGTCAAGGTACCCCAACTGGGGGAAGGTGTGGTGGAGGGGGAGACAACCGAATCCAACAACATATTACACAGACATATATATCTAAAGGACAATTGAATGCGCATTCATTGACATACAGGACAATTGAATGCGCATAAAGATAAACAATTAATATGATCGTATACAGCGTTGAATTCCATGTAGTTTACTAGTCTTATACAGTAATAAGGTTCCATTATGATTACTGCAAGCCTATATGAACAGCTACCTAAATACAACTTTTTATATACTAGTGAATTTGAACCAAAAATAGACATTACACAACCAATTACAATTACATTACAATAGTTTATAATATTTAGAGATTACCTAGTCGAGAAAATGTAAATTTATGGACAAACTTACCTTATTATGCTTTGCCATTTTTGTGAATGTAAAATATTTTTATATAATTACACTTTGAAATGAGTATAAATTATCATAGTGTATTTCGGTGTTCAATTTTCTGTAAATATAGATTTTGTTTGTAATGAAAATTTTAAAATTTCAAATAATCATAAGAGAATCAGCTAAATTTGGCCGATACCAATGCCCAAAAATGGCCGATTCTGCCAATGCCGATGAATCAGTGCACCACTAGTTTTATTGATTTTGCTAATTTTGAGGCCAAGTTCTTTACTAGTAAATATACTTTAATTTGATGTACGAGGGCTACTCCATATATTTTGCCCCACCATTTTTTTTTCCCCAAGTTTCCTTGTAAGTTCCATAAATTTTGTACACAAGTAGTTACATACCTTTTTACAAGTTTTTATTTTTTCACATAGTCTTCATCCTTTTCTACGGCTTTCCTCCACCTCGATACAAGGGCATTTATTCCTTGCTGGTAAAAGTCCGCTGGGTTCCGCTGGAGCCACCTCTTAACCTCCTCAACAACTTCATCGTCACTCTGAAACTTTTCCCACGAATAGCATCCTTCATTGGCCCAAACAAATGGAAGTCTGAAGGTGCCAGATCCGGGCTCTATGGAGGGTGGGTAGCACAATCAAGCGCATTTTTGTGATGGCCTCTCTTGTTTGCAAACTGTTGTGTGGTCTTGTGTTATCGTGTAAAAGAAGGATGTCTTCCAGTTTTCTCTCCGGTCGAACTCGAACTCTGGAGTCTCTGTAGGGTAGGGTAGCAATATGTGCCTCTGAGTTGATTGTTTGTCCTTTCTTCATAATGTCCACCAGAATCACCCCTTTCATGTCCCAGAAGATGGTGGCCATAACCTTTCCTGCAGAGGGAGCTATTTTGAACTTTTTCTTGCGTCGGGAGTCTGCGTGATGCCACTCTATGGATTGGCGTTTTGTTTCAGGTTCAAAGTGGTGTACCCAAGTCTCATCCCCAGTCACAATTCGTGAAAGGAAGTCATCCCTTTCTGTCTCGTATCGAACCAACGACTCAGAAGCAATTTCTTTTCTTTGGGCTTTGTGATCTTCAGTCAGTTCGCGAGGAACAAATCGTGAACACACTTTTGAGTATCCCAGTTGCTGAATTATCGTATTCACACTTCCTTTACTAATTCCTAGCTCCAGTGATAACTCCTTGTATGTGACGCACCGATTTGATCGAATGATGCTGTTAGCACGTTGCACAGTGTGAGATGTCACAGCCGATGCCGGGCGACCGCTGCGTGGCTCACCATCGAGGCTGGCTCTCCCTCTCTCCGATGATCTCACACGTTTAGACCAGCGTCCAATTGTGCTTCGATCAACAACAGCATCTCCGTAAACGCTTTGTAGACGTTTGTGAATATTTCGAACTGTTTCCTTTTCTGCGGTTAAGAACTCGATAACAGCTCTCTGTTTACGACGCACATTACTGTCAGACGCCATTTTCGACACTGCGTTAACCATCGGTTTTATACAAGGGCGTTTAAAAGCGGTTTTATACAAGGGGGGAGGTTCAAAGTGGAAAAATCCGGTTATGTGAAGTGCAGAAAGTTGAAACTTACGGCCCAAAAGACATTTCAGCCCCATGCCCTATTATTTAGCTAAGAAAATGGGTGAGGCAAAATATATTGAGTGCCCCTAGTAATATGTTTTATAAATTTAATGACTCACGCATGTTGTTTATACCCTCATCTCATGTAATCGCAAGTTTCTTTAAAAATATCATGTTTTCTGTTAAACTTTAATACAAAAATGTCTCGTCTTCTAATTTTTTTTACAGATAAGATAGTATAATGGCTCCAAATAAAGAAATTCATACAAGAATAGGTTGAAAATTATTGTTCTCCATAAAGAAGGCAACACTCAAAGACAAATAGCTGCTAAAGCTGGAGTATCATTGTCTACTGTTTCCAAAACACTTTCTCACCACTCACAAGCTGGGAATATGAAGAACAAAAAAGGATGAAGATGGAAGCGAAAAACATCTAAAAAGGATGATGAGTATATGATAATGATGAGCAAGTGTAATAGAGAGAAGACTGGTGGGTGGGAAGGAGAATGAGGGAGTGTGGAGGTTGGTTGTGTAATGTCTATTTTTGGTTCAAATTCATTAGTATATAAAAAGTTGTATTGCGGTAGCTGTTCATATAGACTTGCAGTAATCATAATGGAACCTTCTCTATACTAATAATTGTGATGGTCGAACTGCCTGTGAACTTTCTTTCTTTGTTTCTTATGACCGGCCAAACCACTGGCCAGATTTGGATGAGACTTGGAAGATAGGGTAACTGAGGCCGGGGAAGAACATAGGCTATGTGGCGTCGGCCTCCATGGTCATCTGAGGCCGCTGGAGGCCTCTGTATTCCGGATTGGTTGAAGATAGTGACATCATAGACACGTCTTAAAAGATAGTGACGTAAATGGGCGGAGCTCTAGTGTATATATATATATATATATATATATATATATATATATATATATATAGCCTATATATATACACTATATATAGGCTAAGTGGCGTCAACCTCCGAGGTCATATATAACATATACTATATATATGGGATGAATTTCGCAATTAAACACGTGAAATGAATGAATGATGCAATCCACAAGGAAAAAGAAAAATTATTCCAAGGCCTTTCGTGTATTCAGACGTACACCTCGTCAGGGAATGAAGGAGAAGGCGCGATGACAAAATATATATAACGAGACAAAAACAAAGAGATTACACAGGATTAGCAAGAGTTTATTAGTGGCAAAAGGTATTTTAACAGGATATTGTTAATTTTATACATTCCTGCACTGTTATTAAAATTATTTTTAAAATGGATACATGTACATTCTAGAATATTCCCTTCAATTATATCTCCGTTTTTAAAGAGCGCTTTAGAAATATCCCAGTGGGAACATTACATATGCGGGCAACTCTACAACCCGAGCCACTTTTCCGCGCGAAAAATATTTCGTGGCATAACCATTCTGTAATCATTTTATCTGAGGTTGTGGGGGTTTCGATATTCGAGTCGTATCATTTCTTGGTTCTTGCCGTTATTGCTGAAAGTTCTGGTTCTGCATAAAACGTGGTTCTTTACTTTGACAGTTCTGTCTTGAGCCTCGTCTGTGTCCAGATTCCTTACAATGGATACAGTCTGAAGCGTCCTTACAGTGCTTCATTCAGTGGCCTAACTGGTTGCAATTGTAACATCTTCGGGTTGCAGAAGAATTCGTAGAGTCCTGCGGTTGTGTTCTAATTTGCGACTGTTGTTCAGGTTTTGACGTAGAAGCATATCTAACGGTTTAAGCCGGGGTATGTAGTATGTCTTCACGCAAATTTTTAACATATTGCTCAGAGCTATGAATGCACGATTGCTTCATCTTGTTCAAGGAGGCCATTACTGTAGAGACTCATCAATTGTCGCTTTCCTTTGTAATTTCGTTTCAGGTTCCGGAGCCATGTTTGTGTATATAATTGTCAAAGCCAAAATTTGTCGCATTTCACACGGAATTTCAAGTTGTACACATTTTGGACGGCGTATGTGTCATAATTTTAGGCAAGATTCAACTTTGTTATGAAGTCAACGAGATCTTCGTTGGCTGACCACTTACTTTCGAGTGTAAAGGACAGAGAAATTAGCGGTTGGGCGCTATGAGTGTCTCCAGAGTTATCAATCAAGATGGCTTTATATTCGGCCCATGTAATGCGTTCTTGAAACTCTGGAAATCCTACAATGAATTTAAAGGCGTTTCCAACGGCATAATCCACGAAGCGGTTCGATTTGGATAACTTACTTTCATCATCTATGATCTTTTCATTTTGGAAATAAATTTCTAGCTTTTTAAGGCAAAGTTTTACATTCGGCGTAACGGGTTTCCCGTTTAAAGTACCCTGAAATTTTGGAACTGCACTCGGAAAATTCAAAAGACTAGTGACATTCGTCACACTAGTTTTCACTCTCAGTTCTCACTCATAGTTAAGTGAACAGAATTGCTATAAGGATTTATGTCAGAACACATAAGCGTTAACGGGAGATTAAAATTTAAATAAGTTTCTATTTCCTCGTCTGACATATACCAATGAGTAAATTAACAAAATCCAGCAGATACCAACCTAAAAACCCGAAATATTTTACAAGGATTTTAAATCTCAGATTTATAGAAAAGTGGACATAAATTTTAAACGTAAAAGATGTGTTTCATAAAATCAGATAATCAGTCATAAAAATCGCTCAACTATAGATATAGTGTACATATATATCTAGCAAATATATTCAGAGGAACTTTCAAAACTTCGTTTTTTATGTAATCAAAGAAAAACTGCATATCCATGAACAATTTCAGAAGTTACCCCTAAAATATATGAAGAGAAATGGAACATGAAATGGAACATACGTTTCTTTTGAAGGGATACTCAACGAAAATAATTTTTTTGCAACTAACAGTACCGTTGAGGGCTGAATTATTTTTATATGAGGTCATCCCATAAGTAATTTCGTTTTTTACGATAGATTAAGTTTAAACTAGTCCTACTCGGTTTAAGCATAAATTTTCCGAAGGTGATATCTAAGAGGAGATCTATCGTGTTTCGCTACATACTTTACAGACCTTGACCAGTGAAGACGTGTGTTTTGCTTTGTGTGAACCCCTCATAAACATGGCTGTATCAGAAGAGCATATCAGGCATATAATGCTTTATGAGTTCAAAAAAGGAAATAGTGCTACTGAAGCAACGCGAGACATTCAGGACGTTTATGGCAACGATATTCTGCATGTGAGGAAATGTCAAAGATGGTTTCAAAAGTTTAGGAATGGTGACTGCTGTTTGAAAGATGCAGCACGCTCTGGACGCCCTGCTGAGTTTGATGATGACCTGCTGTTAGCCGCACTTGAAGAAGACTGTTCAACAACTGTCGAAGAATTGGCCCAGAAGCTCAATTCATCCCCGTCCACCATCCATCGACATTTGCAACAACTCGGGAAAGTGCCTAAGTTAGGAAAATGGGTGTCACATGAATTGTCGGTCGACAATCTGAGGGTGCGGGTAAACATTAGCCCAGCTTCCGATGGAAAATATATACTAGATTAAAAAGTTTCAGTTGAGTTTTTTTTGTCCTTCAAATTCCGATCTAAAAAACGACATTACTTATGGGATGACCTGATAGTTGAACCGTCTGTCGAATCAGTTAAAAGAGAAAAAGAAATCACCAGTTTTCCCTCTTTCCAATTTCCTACTGAACGAAATTACAAAGGAATACAAAGGTCACCAAACTCCAACAGACCGGCTGGTCCCTACGAGGCTGTTTGTTTAAGAAGGAAGGTTAAAAGACGTAAGAAAATTTAAAGACGAGTGAAAGTTTTAAAACAAAGAAAGTTTTAAAAGAAAGAAAGTTTTAAAACAAAGCAGAGAAGAGATTGAGAGGTAGGAAAGAAATTTAAAGCTAAAGTGAAAATTTTATAATATTTCTATGCGCAAACAAATGCTTCCAACTGAGGTTTAAGGCAAGATAAGCATCTAGTTTCTTTTTAAAGGATTTGATCGAATTAGTTTGAACTACGCTTGATGGCAATCCATTCCACAAATTAATCATACGATTGAAAAAAAATGTTTTGGCTTCATTAGAATTAAAATGTTTACCTACTAATTTCAGACCATTACCGCGATTTCTATCTGCATTCCTGAAGGTGAAATAGTTTTCGTGTCGATATTATCAAAACCTTTAATCATTTCAAAAACCTGGATTAAATCTTCTCGAATTCGCTCTTTAACAGATGAGAATAAAGTTAACATTACTAAATAGGCAGCTGCACTCTCTCTATTCTGTCTATGCCCTGTCGTAAATATGGGGACCAGAACTGAACGCAGTAATCACAAATCACTTCCAATATTATTGATTTTTTCTAACTCAGAAAACTAAAAACTCTGGTAGCTTTTCCACGTGAATTGTAAGCTCCTCGTACAATATTTTAATGCACCAATCATATCATTATTATTTTTTCTTTGTGATCTATATATACTCTCAATCTTGTTATTAATTTCAGTGTTCCTCAGAGGCGTTTGAGCACTGTTTTGTGTTTTCTTTTTCCTTTGTGGTTATTTTCATCATATATATATATATATATATATATATATATATATATATATATGCACCTCGCTGGTATAGTGGTTAGCATCGCTGAATACGAATCAACCGGCGCTGGGATCGAGAACCGGTGACGGCAGGTAGCGCGCAGCAAAACCCAGCTGTTCATCCTTCCACACACTAAAAACTGGTTGGCAGATGCTGCTGATCGGGAGGTCGTGAGATCGAGTCCGAGAGAGGACTTTGTAATTTCTGACCGCCCGCGGTGGGGCGTGGTTCGGGTTCCACGTTAAACTGTAGGTCTAAGGTGGAGTGACAAGCTTGACCTTCGTCAGAACGAACAATTCGGGCAGAAGCAAATCCAAGGTTATGTAATTATAAGGAGGTGTTTATATAGAGACAGACTTATATCGGACACCCGGTCTCTCCCACTGCCCAATAAGAGAGAGAGAGAGAGAGAGAGAGAGAGAGAGAGAGAGAGAGAGAGAGAGAGAGAGGAAACCTGAGTTTAGAACAGGTGAACCCAAAAATAAAAGGTGGATGGTCTCAAGGGGGAGATCGGGCAATAGAAGGTAACAAATCCTTTAAGCGTTAAAAAAAATGAACTTGTGTGCGGTATGTTCGAAGCAATGGCATTTGCTACGCCAAGCCAAACACCATTACTGTACTGGTGAGTTAAATTATTTTTTGTTTTATTAACTTTGTTCTTAATGTACAGTATTTATTTATTATACTCTCTTTTATTATTTATACTATTCATATTTTTTATTTCAGGACCAAAACTATGGAACATATCCACCAATTAATACATTAGTCCTATTATAAATCGTAATCTGCTAAACGACCCTCCCTCAAAACGCATCCTGGTCGTATAACGAAGTTTACCTATATATATATATATATATATATATATATATATATATATAATATATAATGTTTGGAGAGAGGAATTACACATATGAATAGTCTTTCAATTGTTCGTAGATGGGTGTTTCATGCGTGTATACACGCATGGCGCCGCTGATTGGGAAGCCCTTAGGCAGTACTTCCATAATTTCCCATGGAATGATTACTGCTTCCGTGGCCGGGGCCTATCTGAGTGTGCTGAGCGCAGCATGGAGGTGATTCTCTGGGGCATGGATGCGTACATTCCATATTCTATTCCTATTAATAACACAAAAAAAACCTTGCTTTAACTTTGCTTGTTCTAATGCTATTTACAACAGAGAGGAACTTTTCAGAAGGTACCGTCGCCATCCAACTCCTGACTCTCACTCAACTTATATTTCTACCCGGAATCGTGCTAAATCTGTTCTTCAACTCGGCAAATATTCCTTCATCCGACAAAAATGTGAGAACCTATCCAATCCTAATTCTTCTCGTTCTTTCTGGCATCTAGCCAAGAACCTCTCCAACAACTTTACTTCCTCTTCTTTCCCTCCTCTTTTCCATTCCGACGGCATCCTTAATAGGAAAATTCTTAAACACCTCTCTTCTCACAATCTTCTTTCAGATCGTCAATACGGGTTCCGCAAGGAACGCTTTACTGGCGGTCTTTCTGCATATCTCTCTGACTCTTGGTCATCCTCCTTTCGCGAATTTGGAGAAACGTTTGCTATTGTGGTAGACATATCACAAGCTTTTAATAGAATCTGGCACAAATCTTTAATTTCGAAACTGCCCTCCGGTTTCTATCCTTCTATATGTGCCTTCATCTCTAATTTCCTTTCTGGCCGATCTATAGCTGCGGTTGTAGATGGCTACTGTTCTTCTCCTAAAGCTATTAACAGTGGTGTTCCTCAGAGTTCTGTCCTGTCACCCACTCTTTTCCTTTTATTTATCAATGACTTTTTAATTCGCACTAATTCGCACTCTTCAATCCTATGCTGATGATTCCACTTTTCACTTTACTACCCGCTTCTCAAAGCGTCCCTCTCAACAGTCACTCAATGATTCGCTTAGGACGGCTAGGTACACCTGACCTCTTATCTTTCTGCCATCTCTGATTGGGGCAGAGAAAACGTTGTGGCTTTCAATGCCTCAAAAATTCAGTTCCTCCATCTGTCTACTCGTCACAATTTTCCACACGACTATCCCCTTACCTTCAACAATATGCAACTCAATCCTTCCTCTTCTCTTACCATTCTTTGTGTTCCCTCTTTTCGTGATCTTTTCTGGAAAGATCACATGTACTCTCTATCCAAAACAGCTTCCAAGAGGCTATGTATGCTGTACCGGCTCTGCAGTTTCTCCTCTCCCATTCAGTTGCTGTCTCTGTACAAGAGTCTTGTTCGCCCCTGTATGGAGTACGCTTCTCATGTATCGGGTGGCTCAAACCACAAAGCCGTACTTGACTGGATGGAATCAAAGAATTTTCGTCTCATCAATTCCCCGCCTCATACTGACTGTTTTGAATCCCTCTCTCTTCGCCGCACTGTTGCCTCACTCTCTCTTTACTATCACTATTTAACGGACACTGCTCTTCTGAACTCTCTAACTGCATGCTCCTTTAAGGAGAGCACGCAGCACCAGACTTTCGACACATTCTCATTCCTTTTCTGTCCAACTCTCTAACGCAATGGTTAATCGGTATTGTCGCTCTTTCATCTATTCAACCGGTCAACTCTGGAACAACCTTCTTCAACCCATCTTTCTCCCTGTCTCTGACCTCTAATCTTTCAAACGCAGAGTGTCCAGACATCTCGAAATCCCTGGACCTTAATTTTGGCTAGCTTCTTCTTCCATGGGGGGGGGGCGCTTTTGTGGGCACTTGCCCTTGGCCCCCTCCTTCCTGCATAAAAAATGTATCTCTTTGTGTGTGTGTGTGTGTGTGTGTGTGTCACAATTCTATTCAGTGTGTGTGTGTGTGTGTGTACGCATGTGCCACCGTGCTGTTGAAGTTGCGCGCTCTAGGTTAAGCTAGGTTAGGTTAGGATAGAATTATTATTTTTGTCGTGGTTGTGTTCTCTAGGTTTGGTTAGGTTCAGTGTGTGTATATTTATGTGTCAGCGTGCTATATCACATCAGTTGGCGTCTAAACCTGTATCCTTTCAATTTTTTTTACTTTTCATCTTTTAAAATGGTGGGTGCTAAAGTGAGGTCACATCATGCCTATCACAACTAATGGAACACTACAACATTACTGACGCACTGGAAAGTAATGAAAACTATGATGTAATATACACAGACTTTGTCAAAGCGTTTGACAAGTGTGACCATGGAATCATAATACATAAACTGAAATATATGGGAATAACAGGAAAAGTAGGGAAGTGGATATATAATTTCCTTAGTGAGCGGCGGCAAGTCGTTACAGTACAAGGAATATCTTCATCAGAATCAGAGGTTCTCAGCTCAGTACCACAAGGAACAGTATTAGCTCCACTACTCTTCATCATCATGCACAGTAACATTCTTTGCCGATGACACAAAGATCCGTAGAAAAATAAGAAATCCAGAAGATATAGGATCTCTACAAACCGACATGAACAGAATCTACAAGTGGACGGAGGACAACAATATGAAGTTTAACACTGAGAAATTTTAGCTGTCACGGTACGGAAAAAGGGAGGACCTAAAATCCATGGAATATTATACCCCAAATGGACAGGAAATTCAGGGAAATTCTAGAGCAAAACATTTAGGAGTTGTAATGACTGATGATGCAAAATTTGAAACGCAAAATAAGATAGCAGTAAACAGAGTAAAGAGAATAACTGGGCAGATACTGAGAACCTTTAAACGAAGGGATAGGAATATAATGATTCCTCTACTGAAAACACTGATCTTACCGAAATTGGAATACTGCTCGGTCCTGTTGCGTGGTCTTGCGTTATCATGCAAAAGAAGGACGTCTTCCAGCTTTCTCTCCGGTAGAACTCGCTTTATACGTCTCTGGAGTCTCTATAGGGTAGAAATATATGCTTCTGAGTTGATTGTTTGTCCTTTCTTCATAATGTCCCAGAAGATGGCCATAACCTTTCCTGCAGAGGGAGCCATTTTGAACTTTTTCTTGCGTGGGGAGTCTGCGTGATGCCACTCCATGGATTGGCGTTTTGTTTCAGGTTCAAAGTGGTGTACCCAAGTCTCATCCCCAGTCTCAATTCGTAAAAGGAAGTCATCCCTTCTGTCTCATATCGAACCAACGACTCAGAAGCAATTTCTTTTCTTTAGGCTTTGTGATCTTCATGTAACTCGAACTGTCCCGGCGTAATTTCCTTAAAATTCCCTTGCGCGCGCGAAGGTATCGCGGTTACAAACAATTTAAAGGTTCTATCCTTAAATGCTCGTAGCCTACGAAATAAAATAAACGAATGTTTTTCTTTAATTGCTTGTGAAGACTATGATTTAATTGCGATAAATGAATCGTGGCTTAGCACTGAAACATGTGACTTTGTAGGGGAGTATGAAATTAGAGGTTATAGACTTTTTGTTAAAAACAGAATAGGTAGGCGGGGAGACGGTGCTATGTTGTATATCAAAGATGATATTGCGAACGTTATATAGAAATAAAGCACAAAATTCCAGAACCGATAGATTCGACTATAGCAGAACTAAAATTGAACGATTTCAAACTTGTTGTTTCGGTTATATGTACAGGGTGTCCCAGAATTAACTATCTATTTCAATGAAATCGGACAAATTTTTAAAAACACACTTTTATTTATGTTTATCATGTTTAATATGTGTTAAAAATGTATAAATTTCTAAATTTTTTTCAGATTTATTTTCATAATTTTTCATAGTTTTTCATAGTTTTATTTCATTCTCTTTCAGAACCCTATTAATAATGAATACACAAGAACGCATCTTTGTTGTAACATCCCGTATCAAAGGAATGCAATATATGAAATCAGAGAAAAATTTACAAGAAGATTCACAAACCGGTCCTACAGACAAAGCGATTCGTGAACTTGTGAACAAATTTAAAAGAACTGGATCCGTACACGACGAGGTGGGAAGAGGACGCCCAAGGACAGCACGTAACAGTACCGAACAGGTACGACAATTGTTTGAGGATGAACCAACAACTTCGGTTAGGGAGGCCGGTCGAAGACTCAACATATCCAAGACAACAGTTCATAGAATCTTGCGTTCGACACTGATGAAAAAGGCTTATCACATTCAAGTACTGCATGCCCTAAATGAAGAGGATTATCCAAATCGAGCAGCAAGGTGTGCAGAAATTGTGGATCAAATCGAAAATGAAAGTTTATTGGATAACATCTTATTCAGTGATGAGGCGACTTTCCACACGTGTGGTAAAGTCAATCGACACAACTGTCGTATTTGGTCCAATGAAAGACCGTCTGAAGTCATAGAATGGCAAAGAGACTCTCCAAAAGTTAACGTGTGGTTGGAATGACCAAATCCAAAATTTGTGGCCCATTCTTCTTTGCGGAAGCAACTGTAACAGTACCGTCTACCTTGATATGCTTCAGCAGTTTCTCGAAACACAGCTTCTTGATGATGGCATTCTTGATAATGTTGTGTTCAACAAGATGGAGCACCATGTCATTATGCTCTAATTGTTCGAGAATACCTCAACAGATGCCTTCCGAATCGGTGGATTGGACGTGGAGGACCTCGACCTTGGCCTCCGCGTTCTCCGGATTTGACCCCTGGATTTCTTTGCATGGGGTTTCATAAAAACAAAGGTTTATCGCCAAAAGATCAATAGTTTACCTGAACTTAAAGAACGCATCCAGTTGGCAGTGCGGGAGATAACACCTGAAATGCTTCAAAATGTGTGTCGCAGCGCTGAGGATAGATTTGAAATTTGCAGAGATACAGACGGTGCACATGTTGAAACTTCTCAATAAAGTTTTGACTTATGATTTATAATCTATTTGTTTTTGTATCATAATTTAGTAATAAACACAAATTATGTCAGTTTTTATTAAATTTGTCCGATTTCATTGAAATAGATAGTTAATTCTGGGACACCCTGTATATAGGCCCCCTAATCAAACAGCTGATACGGACGAAGCGTTATATCGTGAACTAAAGAGAATAATAAGTAGTGAGCAGGCTTTAGTTATGGGTGACTTTAATTGCGCCAACGTGAATTACGATACAATGCAGGGAGACGCGGAAGGTAATCGTTTAGTTAATTTTCTCGAGGATAGCTATCTTATTCAAAAGGTTGGGGAGCCCACGAGGTTGAACAGTATTTTAGATTTAGTAATAACCACGGACGATAGGCTAATCACTGATCTTCAAGTAATAGAACTGTTAAGCAATAGCGATCACAATATGGTAGAGTTTGTCCTCTCAGTAAATCACTCAAAACCAGCTAACTCGACTAAAATTCCAACATCCAGCACGCAGACTTCTGTAAATTTAGAAATGAATTGTCACACGTCAATTGGGAAAACGTAATGGGGACCTTCAACGCAAAACTAATGTGGGAATCGTTTGAAACAGTATTTAGGACTATAAATAAATGAGGAATGTGTACCGTACAAGATTAAGCGTGCGAGAATAAACAACAAGCCCTTGTGGTTTACTTTTAGAGTAGGGGATATTATAAAGAGTAGAGATAGGGCTTATAAGCTACATAAGTGCGATAAAGACAATTTGTGGTTACGAAACAATTATATATCTCTAAGGCGTGAAGCGAAAAGCGTAATAAAAAAGTCCAAGCGTGATTTTGAAATCTCCGTAGCTCGTGACGGCAAAGAAAACCCCAAGCGATTCTTTCAATACGTCAATAATAGGAATTCAGTAAAGAGTGTCTTGGGGCCGTTGAAAAATTTTAACGGAGACCAAGTTCCTGAAAACAAGCAAATGGCTACCCTGCTAAACGAATTTTTTTACGTCAGTTTTTACAATAGAAGATATAACGAATATCCCTACGGTCATAGACATAATACCTTTTGACAATGGTAATACTTTAGATAATATTGTAGTAGTGAAAGGGAGGTAATGCCCTATACTGATAAAATGAAAATGTGTAAATCACCGGGGCCGGATTCCATATATTCCATACAACTAAAAGAATTAAAAGGAAGCATTGTTGTGCCGCTAACAAAGATTTTTAATGCGTATATTTCTGCGTACCAGATTATTTCAAGTTAGCAAATGTAACACCTATTTTTAAGAAAGGCCATAAAGGTGCGGCGGGAAATTATAGGCCAATCAGTTTAACGTCTGTTGTAGGTAAGCTACTGGAATCAATAATTAGGGATCGTATAGTCGAACACTTGGAATTGCATAACTTGATTAGAAATACGCAGCACGGTTTTAGGCGAAACAAATCTTGCTTAACTATCTTTTAGAATCTTTACAAAGCGTGGTTGAAGTTTACGATAGTCATCGGGCGGTAGATGTAATGTATTTAGATTTTCACAAAGCGTTTGACATCGTACCGCACAAAAGACTCATTGAAAAAACTAAGGCTCATGGAATCAGGGGTGCAGTAATAAATTGGATAGAAGAGTGGTTGCGAGGTAAGAAACAGACGGGTGGTCGTTGATGGAGCGGAGTCGTCTTGGGCTAATGTAGCGAGCGGCGTTCCTCAGGGTTATGTATTGGGCCCCTTGCTTTTTCTTATATATATTAACGATTTAGATGTCGGCCTAGTCAGTACAGTTTCAAAGCTTGCGGATGACATGAAGTTGGGTGGTAGGACAATTAATGATGAAGATAGAGGTAAAATCCAGGAAGATCTGAACAAAATCGTTGATTGGTCAGTCACATGGCAAATGAGATTTAACGTCGATAAGTGCAAAATTTTACATATAGGTTCGCGTAACGGTAATTTTGCGTATAGTATGTCAGGGAAAGAGTTGGCAAGCGTAGATCAGGAAAAAGATTTAGGAGTTATCGTCACTGGTGATTTAAAAGTGGCGAAACAAAGTACAGCAGCGATCAATAAGGCGAACAAGGTGCTAGGTTTTATAGCTAGGAATTTTTACTACAAATCGCGCGATATTATTGTTCCTCTTTGTAAATCATTAGTTAGACCCCATTTGGAGTACACGATCCAATTTTGGAATCCGCATATGCGAAAAGATATAGATAAAATCGAAAGAGTTCAAAGACGACCAAGTAAGATGATTCCGTCGTTTAGGTCGAAGTCGTACGAGGATAGGCTGAAGGAGTTAAAATTGACTACACTCGAGACTGGGAGGCTAAGGGGTGATCTAATCCAGGTTTTTAAAATTATGAATGTGCTCGATAACGTAAATAGAGATAGCATTTTCGAAATATCACAATATAATAGAACAAGAAATAATGGGTGTAAGTTGACAAGTAGAAGGTTCGAGACAGCAGTTGCCAAAAACTTTTTTACACATAGAATAGTAAATAGCTGGAATAGTTTGCCGGTAGAAGTAATTAGTAGCACGTCTATAAACATGTTTAAAAATCGATTAGACGCATATGTTGATAGTTTTGGTATAGTTTAAGGTAGTAAAATTAAGGGTTTTGTGGTTCGGAACCCACGTAAAATTGTAGATCCCCTCCGCCACCACGGAGGACATGCGCAATACACAACTACAACTACCGTTAGATAGACCAGCCATGAGTGGATCCTAGAGTCTTTGTTGGTCTGAAACAATATAAAATTATAACATATATATATATATATAGGCGCGTGCGGCGAAGCGAGCGATCGGGTACGCTGCTGCCAATATACTAGGGGCACTCAGTATATTTTGTCCCACCCTTTTTTCCTAGGTAAATAATAGGGCATGGGGCTGAAATGTCTTTTGGGCCGTAAGTTTGAACTTTCTACGCTTCACATAACCGGATTTTTCCACTTTGAACCTCCCCTCCTTGTATAAAACCGCTTTTAAACGCCCTTGTATAAAACTGATGGTTAACGCAGTTTCGAAAATGGCGTCTGACAGTAATGTGCGTCGTAAACAGAGAGCTGTTATCGAGTTTTTAACCGCCGAGAAGGAAACAGTTGGAAATATTCACAAATGTCTACAAAACGTTTACGAAGATGCCTCTTGTTGATCGAAGCACAGTTGGACGTTGGTCATCGGAGAGAGGGAGAGCCAGCCTCGATGATGAGCCACGCAATGGTCGCTCGGCATCGGCTGTGACATCTCACACTGTGCAACGTGCTAACAGCATCATTCGATCAAATCGGCGCGTCACATACAAAGAGCTATCACTGGAGCTAGGGATTAGTGAAGGAAGTGTGAATACGATAATTCAGCAACTGGGATACTCAAAAGTGTGTTCACGGTTTGTTCCTCGAGAACTGACTGAAGATCACAAAGCCCAAAGAAAAGAAATTGCTTCCGAGTCGTTGGTTCGATACGAGACAGAAGTGGATGACTTCCTTTCACGAACTGTGACTGGGGATGAGACTTGGGTGCACCACTTTCAACCTGAAACAAAGCGCCAATCCATGGGGTGCCATCACGCAGACTCCCCACGCAAGAAAAAATTCAAAATGGCTCCCTCTGCAGGAAACTTTATGGCCACCATCTTCTGGGACATGAAAGGGGTGATTTTGGTGGACATTATGAAGAAAGGACAAACAATCAACTCAGAGGCATATATTGCTGCTACCCTACAGGGATTCCAGAGACGTATAAAGCGAGTTCGACCGGAGAGAAAACTGGAAGACGTTCTTTTTTTCCACGATAACGCAAGACCACACAACAGTTTGTAAACAAGAGAGGCCATCACAAAAATGTGCTTGACTGTGTTACCCCACCCTCCATACAGCCCGGATCTGGCACCTTCAGACTTCCATTTGTTTGGGCCATTGAAGGATGCTATTCGTGGAAGAAAGTTTCAGTGACGATGAGGTTGTTGAGGAGGCTAAGAGGTGGCTCCAGCGGAACTCAGCGAACTTTTACCAGCAAGGAATAAAGGTCGTTGTTTCGAGGTGGAGGAAAGCTGTAGAAAAGGATGGAGACTATGTGGAAAAATAAAAACTTTTAGAAAAAGTATGTAACTACTTGTGTGCAAAATTTCTGGAACTTACAAGGAAACTTGGAAAAAAAAAAAAAGGTGGGGCAAAATATATTGAGTGTCCCTCGTGTGTGTGTATATATATATATATATATATAGAAAATTTTATTACGCAAGAATTTTCAAGAAATAATGATGATATAAACTATAATAAATTATGACCTTGGTACGGTAGTAACGGTACTTACCAAATCTGGATGATGGGGTGGACACTGGATATGGTATATATTTAACTATTTATATGCGACAGCGCGATTTTGTCGATATTTCAAATCGACCCTACGATTCTTAGTGGAATATTCATCTGTTACTGAATTGTAGAATGATGGGTCAGATTTCATTTGAACTAATAACTCATTTTCGATGCTCATAAGGGCCAAGTATGACAGCCTTTCTTCGCCCATTGTACTTCTTAGATACGTTTTAATTCTCGTCAAAGCCGAAAATTATCTTTCTACTGATGAAGTTGTAGAGGGAATGGTTAGTACTAGCTCTACGAGTTTTTAAAGTTCAGACATGGTTTCACTCAAGTTGTTCAGGCTCAACAATTTTGCAATATGGCAGGGATATTGTCCTTGAAATTCTTCACATGAGCATAGGACACTTAGTTCATTTTTCAGTCTTATAAAATCAAAAGAGCCACTGTGTAACTCTGCAAAGGTTTTAAGAATTTCATCAGGGAATGCGCGGCTAAATTTTAGAAAATTTTCGGGATTCAGAAGTTCCAAAAATTTCAACTGTGACAGATTTCCAAACCGAGCAGTAAGTTGCACGCAAACCGTATCTATGATTTCTAAATAAAGTCTTTTCATTTCCAAATCTGGCCGATCAATCTGTGCTAGCCTTATTCGTTTTGGTTCTGCATCAGCAGTCAATGGCACGCGATATTTCGCCTTTGCCACACAATCATCAAAGCCACTCCGCATTTTCTGAAACTACCCTAAAACACTCCAGCGTATCCCAGGACATTTTTCGGCCAATAGTAAGGCAGTATTTGTTAAGCCCCGCCCAGCACTTAAGGATCATATTCCTATGCAAGTACATTCTATGCTCAGAGCGTACCTTGTAAGAAAGCACATGAGAAAACAAGGAAGTTTCACTAATTTTACTTTGTATTGCTTAAGTATACTGAATAAATTATAAAATTTATTGGTATTTATAATAGAATTTTATCAATTTTAAAAAAAATTTAAATTTTTAAATTTAATAAAAAAATTGGGTACGCACTGCGTACCCAGTGTGCACGCCTATGATATATATATATATATATTTATATATATATATATATTATATTATATATATATATATATATATATGTGTTGTTGTTGTTCTTTCTTATATAACGTACTCTATCCTTGTTTGGGGAAACTCCGCTAACAACACTTTAACCAGTATCTTTGTTATCGAAAAATGAGCAACAAAGTTATTATCTGACGCTGATTTTCATGATCATTCTAGTGCATGGGTCGGGGAACTTTTTTGGGTATTACCCAAAAATCTATTTGAGTGAAATGAAATTACCCCCAGACTTCAAAGTAAACAAAAACAAGCCAATTGCTCTTAAAATTGTTGCATATGGTATACAAAAAATTCAAATTCAAAAAATGTTTATTGGATCCATTATTATGGAGAAATAAAAAAAGCCACACATGCTGGCATAAGAATAGCATACAAACAAAATAGTAAAAGGATTGAAGAACTGAAGAATTTCATTCAAAACATCTCCACTTCAGGTTTTGGAAAATGATGCTGTTTCATTTTGATACAACAACATCAAAATCAGGACGTAAATTCGTAATATTCTAAAATTTAGAATAACGCCACATTTATGTAACAAAATAAAATGAAAATATACGAAAAAATATCAGCACAAAGTGTCAAGCACTAAAAGCACCTCTTCGTTTCATGATACCATACACACGACTGAGGCTCTGAGGGAAGTGTCTCTCATACCGCACGCATTACCCCCAAAATTTTTAAATTTACCCCATTTGGGGTAATTTACCCCTGTTCCCCGACCACTGTTCTAGTGCATTAGTTAAAGAGCTAAAACTACTGAAGCTCAAAGATGTAATCAAACTGGCACGTTTTATTTTTATTTATAAGTATAAGAACAAAATCATCAACTTACAGTGGATAAATAAATATTTTGTAACTCGTCAAGAAATCCACTCATATCAGAGCAGAAATAGATCAAAGCATATTATTCCTCAATTTAGATTGTCTTCATCTGAAAAATTAACCATTTTTATTGGACTGAAACTATGGAATGATTATTGTGAGTGTAAATTCGTTTAAAACCAAGTTGAAATCTCGATTAATAATGGAACACTAATAAAAGTCTAGGATTAAGTGTACATTACTCTATTACTTATTCATTTCTCGTGTGTAATCTAGGATTAAATGTACATTACTTGTTATTGTTCCTCTCTCATGTCCAATATTAAGTTTTTTGTATAGTAGCGGTATCATACCTTCAGTAATGACTTTGTATTTGTTTTATATCTATAATAATAACTTAAGATTAATACATACTCTCATTATTAATGAGAGTATGTATTAGTCTTAATAATTTATTAATAATTCTTATTCAGGATTTAGCTATTATTAATAAACACTGTTTTATTTTTAATTAAGAGCACAGTAAAGCGTAAATCTTTAGGGCCAAATTAAATAAAAACTAGTTCAATTTCTCAATTATTTATGTAAAAACAAAAACAAAAATTGTAAAACTATTTATTTTATCAAAAAGGGAAAAGGGTTATTCAATTCAATTCAGTTCAACTGATTAAATTTGCTGGATATTCGTTTTGTTTAAAAAATCCACGCAAAAATTCAAGATGGGAATGAAATGAAAAATAATCCTAATAAAGGTTATAAGCTCGAAATGTGGGAATAAAATGAGGTTTCTTTTAAAGCTCAATGGGACGTTTGACGAAAATTTCATGCCGAATCCTGTAAGTGGTTGGCTTACGATAAACAGGTGTGGTAAGTTTTATTTCCTATTTAGTGATAAGAATATCTAAAAAGTTTATACTATTATTTGCTTCTAAATCACAATTAAACTCAACAGAGGAATTTTGGAATTCACATAATGAAGAAACTGCATCGCATGATCTTGCAGTCGGAAGATCAAAAAAGGTATCATCAACACAGCGTTTATAAAATAATGATTTAAAAGATAGAGGGCAATCATCCAATCATCGAGTTTCACGATAACATAGAAAGGCATTAACATAAGTGGGTCACACTGCGAACCCCCATCGCTACTTCGTTTGTGTGTTGATAATCTTTTTATTAAACAAAAAAATACTATCATTAACTGGTAAATCTAAAAAGGGTTGAAAAGTGTTTTAGTGAATCCGTGGACGATATTTTGAGATCTGAAAAATTCATTCACACAAATCTCAGTGGTTTCATTCAACGGGATGTTCATAAATGATGATTCAGCATCAAAACTAGACAATACAATATTGCGTGTAATTTGAAGGTTAGTAATTTCTTCAAATAAAAGAAAAGCCGTCGGAGACTAAATTCATTTACACATAAAGGTTTCATTAATGGAACTAAAAATTTTGATAAATTGTAATTAAGTCTACCCAAAGCAGATAAAATAGGTCTTAAGGGAGTGTTAGTTTTATAAACTTTAGGCAAGCTGTATAGGATACCGGGTAAGAACCGACAGCAAACAAATAATTGTAGATACACTTAGATATTACATTATTAGACCTAAAGTTCCGTAGTAATCTATTAAATTTATATTTCGGTTTAAATATTAATTTAAGGATAACATCAGTTATTGGTATAAATTTTGTCCTATCCTCCAAAATTACTTTCATTTTCTCTATATAATCCTTCTTGTTCATAATTTCAATTCCATTGTCTTTATCAGGTTTAGTTATTAATATAGAGGTATCGGAACCAAGTTCGTTAAAGCAACGTTTTCAAATTTAAGGATAAAATACCCAAAGATTTACAATCTTCCATCGTTTATTTTTATGAGTGTAACCACTGCAAAGGGTCATATGTGGGAAAGACAGGTCACCACATGAAAACGAGAATTTTTGAACACCTGAGTACATGAATACATGAATACAACCAACCATCCAATCCCTCGCATATCTTTCAAAATTTTAGCTAGTTCTCATTTTAAGTTAAATTTTTTGGCGATGGAGACATTTCTGATTTACAAACTTTAACTGCTCCCCAACTGTGATGATTCCTCCATTAAGCTATTTTGTGTTTAGTAAGTTTTTATTGTTTTATTATTTTATCATTTTTTGTAACTGTGTTCTATATTCTAAACGGTTATAACGTTATAAGATAGGTACCATTGAAGATGAAAGTTTTCGAAACGTTTGGCATAATAAAGATGATTGTAACAACGCTGGTGTTCCATTTCATTACTCGATCACGATTTCTACGAAATATTTTATCTACTCTATATATATTATATATATATATATATATATATATATATATATATATATATTATATATATATATATATATATATATTATAAAACGCAAAATCACGTACCACAAGGTAAATTACAGTGAGTATTCGAACTGGTGTCTATTAACTTGAAAACACTTTTGGCTCACTGTATATGTGATGTATATGTGACAGTCAATGTCTAAAATCAAGCAATTTGTAAATTGACTAAAATTTTAGGCAGTGTCAAATTGATGACACACACAAAACCTAACCTAACCTAACCTTTCTTGTTATGCTGCATATGCATGCCCACTGGTATTTCCCAATATGCTGCCTAAAAATTCATTAGGTTAGATTAGGTTAGGTTTTGTGTGTATCATCAATTTGACACATTGCCTAAAATTTTAGTCAATTTACAAATTGCTTGATTTTAGACATTGACTGTAACATATATATGTTTACTGAAAGAAACAACAAAGGAATAATTTATTTTTTTGCATTCATTCATAATTTAAGAGTGGTCGAGGTCACAATGTTCCCTCTAAGGTGTGCGCGTGTGCGCGCGCACACGCGTTGTGAAACCCGCGCACACAGCAAAATAAAATGCGCACAGGCTCAAGCGTATCATGAGTCAAGACATTAAATGAAGTAGTTTCAAAAATATACCGTCACACAAGGTTTGACCATTTGCATCAACATACTCTATAGTTTCCTGAAAATGAAGTAAAAGAATGGTCTGCCTTTGATTGTTCGGCTATTTTACAGAAAGACTTTGACTTTGGCATTGAGCATGTTAAAGCTTTATGTGCAAAATATGCAGATTTTCTTGGTGAAAGTTCTACCATAATCAAACAGTACAATGATTTTAAATTTGTTATATGCGAGAAAATAGAAAGTAAGCTGGTTAAAAACTTCGACGATATGGTGACATTCGTCCTCCAAAATGAACAATTTTGTGACCTTGCTAAGTTGGTGGATATTGGGGGAACCTTCCTAGCATCTAGTGTGGACTGTGAGCGTGGCTTCAGTTTAATGAATTCTATAAAGAACAAATTAAGAAACCGCTTGAAAGAAAATCATTTGGACATGCTCACGCGAATTAAAAGTTACCTGAATGATGACGGATGTATTAATCTTCATAGAGTTTATTTGGAATGGGCAAATGCTAAAGATCGTAAGGAGAAATCATAATCATACTTAAATGAAAGGCACTTTCATCTAATGTTATTTTTATTATATTTTATTTTATTGAATTTTATTATTTTTATTTTATTCCTATTTCGTGAATGGATAAAATCATGTATTAATCTTGATAGTCTATTTTAAATTGCTAAATGCTAAAAATTGTTTTGAGAAATGATAACTAAAATAGTCATTTTCAATTAGTTATTTTTATTTTATTTCTTTATTTTGTTGAATTTCATTTTACTATTTTTTATTTTATTCATATTTTTAGAATGGATAAAATGTTTTCTTTTTTAAGAATATATAATATTGTAAACAGTTTTTTAATATCCATTTAATAGTACCGTAATGATCAAGCTATCACCTTATGGAAATAATATTTATTAAGTATTTAATATTTATATATATTCAGTTTTGAGGATAATAGCGGTCAGAAAACTTTGCACAATTTTTCACCATGAATCTAAATGTATGCACAACGAAAATTTCTTGTGCACACGGACTAAAAAAAATTAGAGGGAACATTGGTCGAGGACCGTTGGTTTATATCTTAATACCAGCCTTTCTCCCCTTTGAAATGAGCTGTTGCTGAATCTAACTGGAAGGATGAAGCCTCGAGTTGTAAACAATGTGATTCCTTTTACATAGGTCAGACGGGAAAGGATTTGCACACACGTATAAAACAGCATCAATATTCCGTTTGAACAGGACAGTCGTCCAGTGCCCTTTTTGTCCATTTGTCAGAGTTATCCCACTGTATTGATTGGAAAAATGCTTCAGTTTTATTTCACTCTAGCAACATTGTTAATAGAAATATTCTTGAGTCTGCCATTATCCAACTTACAAATAACTTTAACATAAGCAAAGGTCTTTTTCAACTCGATCCTGTTGTTTTGAATTCCTTCAGAACAGATTTAGATAAGAAAGGTAGAACATTAAATCTTTGGTAAACTTGTCTACTACTTTATTAACTTTTAATTTGCATTTTATTTTTATATATATCGAAACCTGACCATAGGCAGAGTGTTAAAACCCGGGCAGTATTCCAATATAAATTTGTATTTTTATAATCCATTTGATCTTGGGCTAAAAATCGATATTATTCCTTACAAATCTGTACGCCTCACGGATAATCCTTTAATTTTTAATTTTTATTTTTACTTCTCTGTTTATTGCATGTATATATATATATACATATGTATGTATGTATGTATGTATGTATATGTATATATAGATATGTATGTATATGTGTGTGTGTGTATGTATGTATGTATGTTATTTATTTTTCTCTTTTTTTTTTCTTTCTGTAACCTACTGTATATATAGGCTGTTACCCTTTTATGTACTTCAGTGTTCCTGAGGATGTCATTAGACGAAAGCGCTTCAGCACCACTCTGTGTTTCTTTTCCCTTCGTGGTTTTATTCAATATATATATATATATTCCATTGAATATATTAAATATAGTGAAATTTGATTGAAGGATTTATTCTTTGAAAACGCAGTTTAGTGAGAAATAAGAGAACGAAGAGTTTGTAATATATATAACCTTTGACTTGCTTCCGCCCGAATTGTTCATTCTGACGAAGGTCAAGCTTTTCACTCCACCTTAGACGAACAGTTTAACTGGAATCCGACCCACGCCCCACCAGCAGCCCAGCGTCTTCACCACTAGGCCACCCAGGGTACCCATTTATCTACCAACCACTTTCTTTGTTGTGTGGAAGGATGAACAGCTGGGTTTTGCTGTGCGCCGGTCACCGGGTCTCGATCCCGGGGACGATGGATTCGTAGTCAGCGACACTAACCACTATACCACCGAGGCGCATATATCTATATATATATATATATACGTAAAGAACGACGCTTGTGTAGAAGAGCGTTTCGCACAAGATGAGGAGGGAGAACGAACAAATGAAAAATGAGGTACCACCCGGGAATCGAACCCGGGATCATCCGATTGCCGTTCGGATATGCTATCCACTACACCATGGACCTCGATCAATCAGAAGTCGTAATTCTCCTACATACGAGCAGAAACCAATGCCCTGAGGGGGCACCTTCGCATGCCGTACATATATATACATTTTAACTGCAAACAACGTTCTTCTACACAAGCGTCGTTCTTTACATTAATTATACTGTGTGTTGTTTGCAGTTAAAAAAAAAAAAATATATATATATATATATATATATAATATATATATATTAGTGTGGACCGGATGTCACTTTTTCAACATCTGCGGATGCGGATTTTTAATTTCAATATCCGCGGATGCGGATATTTAGTTAATCTATCAATATAATATAGAATTATGAATATATGACATAATTTTTCAAATTTCGTGATATTACTATTATGGCAGGCAATGTATAAGAATTAAAATTAATATTAATGTTTTCATTATGATAAAAATAATAACTTTCTCAAGAGTTTCAGCCACAGAAATTCAATGAAACAAGTTTCATTCAATTTTCTGTGTTACCACGTATTTATATTTTGAGGTTTATATATTTCTTTCTTTATTAATAATTAATACTTTACATGAAATGTGCATGACTGGGCCTTAGAAGCTACTTTTACTTTATAAGCTAATTTAATTGTAAATTGCATAATTTATTAGAGGTAATATCCACATAACATCTGCAGTCAGAAGTGCGGATGCGGATGTTAAAAATGATGCGGATGCGGATATCCGGTCCACCACTAAATATATATATATATGGGATGTATTTCACAATTAAACACGTGAAATGAATGAAGATGCAAACCCACAAGGAAAATGAAAAAAAATTATTCCAAGGCTTTTCGTGTATTCAGCAGTACATTCCCTGACGAGGATGTTCTAGGATCTTTTTCTCTATAGTACCCCCATTGTTTTCCTGTGTTAACTGAATGCCCGGTTAGCAGTAGCGCCCACAGGATTGTCTGACAGGAGGGTGGGGGTGCACTTCCACTACGTTATGTGGATATACAGTATATAATATTGGTAGTTTGTAGAGTATATTTAAGATAATACCTTACTGTATAAGTAATCTCGAGTATTTATACTGTTATAAGTTAAACAAAAGCAATGAAAGCACACTAACACATAGATAACAATTTTATATAAAAAAAAAATGTCAGTTATTGCATGTAAATATAAAGTCGTCTGCCAGTGTGAAAAATTTCGAGAAAAAAATATAAAATTTGTGGGTAAATAATTTGATGTCGTTTACTTCATTTGTACCTATAATTGCAAAAATACCTAAATTTTAGATTCAAACAAGACTGTACAGTAATACCTTGAACATCGTTGTTTTGAACATCGTCGTTTTGCGCTTTCGTCGTTGCTATGCTTGCGATTAAGATTTACAACATCATCGTCTTGATTTTGCTATTTCGTCGTCTTACGCCTGGCAGCATCACCCTTCCCCCCTTTTCATGTTTAATAGAAGGTTTAAATTGAACAGTAGACAAATGTTTTGCTTAAAAATAATTTCCAATTTAATTTTTTCGTTCATATTATAAATTTTAGTGTTTAAATAAAAGGTTTGAATTGAACAGTTTCTTATTGATGTTTTTCCTGTGATTGAGCTGTTAAAACGACTGTATTTATAATGCAAAAAATCCTGATTTTGGCACAAAAAAATCTGAGAACGGAACCTCTTATTTCCCATAGGTTACATTCCTTGAACATTGTTGTTTTGAATATCGTTGCCTTTTCCAGGAACGCATTAGCGACGATGTTCGAGGCTATACATTCAATGGTGTAAATTCAACTTTTTTAAAGTTAATTATGTGCTTATAACCTTTTTTATAATAGATGTTCATTCAATTTTGTTTATTTATATAGAGCACACAATATTGTACTTCTGTTTAATGCCGTTTCATCTCTTCATTGACATATACTCAAAATCCATTTAAAATTATCCTTTAATGTAAAATTAGTACTTCTTTGGTCAACATAATTTTCATTCAATATTTAATGTTACCTTTTAACACTATTTAGAATGTTAAACGTTCATGTTTAATCTCTGACATAATTCTATTTATATTATTGCAATGTTCCCTTAATCATAAAGTCTAATTGTCTCTCGTTTGCCTGTGATTTAAATTTTTCATTCGTATAAAATATAACGGTACGCGTTAACTATTACTAATAATCTTAACTAATCTCATCTATAATCTACAACTGCCGAAATCTAAACCAAATCCATATAATACCATTCACTAAAAACTTTACATGTCACCAACTTATTAGGTGCATTCATTACTCAGCGATCCGCGTCTATTCGTTAGCGAGTTTCTCTTAAATATTCCTCTCAAAGTATTTATTACCTTATTCCTTAATCATAGGCTGACCATACGTACCGTTTTGAACGGGACAGTACCGTTTTTTTTATGGGTTCTGTATGGGTTCTGTCACTGAAGAATAATTGTAAGCTCAATATGTTTATGTACTTACTTTTTCATGAATACAGAATATTACATAACCCCCGTCCCTTTTTTGCCATCCCAATGTCCCGTTTTTGTCTCAAGGAAATATGGTCAGCCTACTTAATCATATAGTTATATTGTAAAGTACGATAAGAGTAAAACAGTTTAACATGGTAACCCTCTTGTTACTGATTCTGGTAAAATTATAATTTTTATGTTGTCATTATTGAAAAATAGTTATGCACAATAACCTGTATTAAATTCTAGCAATTAAATTATCTATTAATTTATTTATACCTATATACCTAACATATTGCATTGTATTCAGTTATTATAAAGTGTAATTAATAAGAAAAGATTGCCGCTACAGGCGCATTTTCAAGACTCATACTTGCCAAAGTCTCAGTGCACTTATCTAAGAAGTGAAGTCTCTACGAGATTTTTCATTACCTTCCCTACCCAACATTATATCTGTTGCGCCTGTGCCTTAACTGCAATTAAGTTTCCCCTACTCGGAATGATTCCGACTAACCTTGGAGATCAAGGGCGTAACTGGAGTAAAAAAGTTGGGAGGGACGAATACATTTTATTGTTAGAAGCATTCTTTATCTATGGGAGTAATTATAAAAGTTGGGGGTGGGTTGGGGGGAGACAACTTTTATAATTACTCCCATAGATAATGAGTGCTTCTGACAATAGGATTGTGTTCGTCCCCTACCCCTAACTTTTTTACAACCGACCTTCGTCGAGTTTAGAGAAACAGTA
The DNA here is from genome assembly GCA_023014485.1 of Bathynomus jamesi. NCBI lineage: Eukaryota > Metazoa > Arthropoda > Malacostraca > Isopoda > Cirolanidae > Bathynomus > Bathynomus jamesi. The sequence continues at coordinate 903,118 of JAJOZX010001207.1, forward strand.
TATACAACCCAAATAAACACGCGACAGGAGACGCGTTTTATACATTATACATATACTTGTATAATATACTCGCAATTTATATATATATATATGTTAAAACACAGACCGTGCATGGAACAAGGAACTCTTCTGGGAAAATTAAATCCACTATAGTCCGAATTACTTATTCGGACTATAGTGGATTTAATTTTCCCAGAAGAGTTCCTTGTTCCATGCACGGTCTGTGTTTAACATATAATGTTCTCAGGGAACCATTCTGAGTTTGTGTATATATATATATATATATATATATATATATATATATATATATATTTTACATATTATACACACGCGCACACCACACACACACACATATATATATATATATATATATATATATATATATATATATATATATATATATATAATATATATATAAAGGGTGTTCGGAAAGTCACTGTGCACTTATATTTATTAATAGCATACAATAGTATAACATTGCATATATGATAGAGGTTATGGATGGGACCATCAGAACTTATAAAAGGTGTTGAAAACTAAAAAATAATAATAAAATAAAAAAATAATATAAAAAATAAATAATAAAAATATAAAAAAACATTAATTATATAAGTGCACAGTGACTTTCCGAACACCCTGTGTATATATATATATATATATATATATATAATATATATATGGTGTTTCAGGAGGAAAGGTCAATACTTCGGGAGGTGATAGTATCGGACATTGTGAGAAAAAAGTTCATATGAACATGTGTCTAATTCTGAATGGTTACGGAGATAGAGCCGTTTGAATCTGATGCGCGCGCAGCTCTTCCTCCCCTGCGGTGGTCCCATTCAATGGCCACCAAGGTCTCCAGACCTCTCTCCGTTAGATTATTTTTGTGGGGGGTGGGTGAAAAGTCAAGTTTACAAAAGAAAAGTGGATACACGAGACGAATTGCTCGCGCGCATTTTGGATGCTGCTGCCCGCATAAAGGAACGTCAAGATCAACTCAGACGAACAACACGCAATTTTCGCACACGAGTTGCAAAGTGCATTGAGGTTGACGGTGGAATTTTTGAAAACGTATTGTAAACTGTAACAAATTTGTCATTTCTGTATTTGATACCATTCAAAATGCCAATATTTAAACATTAAATGTTAGAAACAGTAATTGGTTTCTCTTTCTTGATTACCATTAACAATGCTTTTGTATTTGTAGATTCAAACAGTTCTATCTCCGTAACCATTCAGAATTAGACACATGTTCATATGAACTTTTTTCTCACAATGACCGATACTATCACCTCCCGAAGTATTGACCTTTCCTCCTGAACACCCTGTATATATATATATATATATATATATATATATATATATATATATTATATATATATATATATATATATATATATGATGGATGTTAAGTGAGAGTGACATTTATAGTTTTAGTTTTTAAACTCGCTTTCCTAATTAACAATTTAATCTGAAAGAAAAAAAAATTGACGTATAATCATGAGTAAGATAAATAGCTTCTTTTGGAACTTTTAAGCTGCTATATAACATTTTTCCCGTATCGTAGGTATCAAATGCACCTGTGGCTAAATGACATTAAAAAACTTTCACCGTATAATTTAATAATTTAAGCATTTTATTATGTGATATAAGATCACCTGATTCATAATGGTAACTTCACCCTATGAAGACCGAATAAACAAAGCCACCTATCCCACTTCTTATCCCTTTTATACTCTTTTAAGACAAAGATCTCCGCACCGAGTTTTATATTTTGGAAAATTTCATTCCTGATACAAGTTTCCGTTACTACTGATTTCCTTCATTTTGTTTCCTTCGTTTTTGAGAATCCTTTTCTTGACTTCTTTCACTACCTTTTAAGTGCGAGAATTTAACAGTGAAGCCGCACTTCCTTTAGTACTAGAAAAAATGGATCTCTATCCATCGGATCAATAGACTATAACATCGACACTAAAAAACTAGCAACCTTAATTAACCTAACTTATGTTAAGGTAATCTAACTTAATCTAACGCACAATATAATTGTCGATGGAATGTCAGGTCGATCAGATATCGTATTCCGAAAAAAAATTAGCGCATCTTTACACCTTATTCGCGGTACAAAGATACAAGCCGGGGAAGGAACTTCGATTCTTTCATCAATATTTAGAAGAGCAACGATAAAGATGAAGAACTTAACGACAAATACATTGCACACTCGACATGAAGTGGCATATTACTGAACAGGAAACTTCTCCAGTGATGACTCATGTATATATACACGCGAAGGGGGGCACAAGAGAAGACCAGGAACAAGCAAAAATGTTGATGGCTCTCACAAATGAGTTTATGCTGACACAGGAGATAACAGAAAATACCAGAAAAAATAACTGCCTGGATCTGGTATTCACGAATAACACGAACTTGATTGCTGATATAAAAATAACCCCAACCATTATCTCAGACACACAACTTAATCGAGATATCAACAAATATGACGGCAGCATTAGAAGAAATACACATATTGTGGAAAGAAGTAAATTCGGGGCCTTTAACTTAAACTCGAAGACTATAAATTGGGAAGCAATCAGATCGTACATGGCCCAAATAGAATGGAGAACAATTTTCGAGAATAAAACAACTGAAGAAATGCTAACAACCTTGGAGGAAAAAACGCTGAGAGTTTTAGAAAAATATGCTCCGAAATCACAGCCAAAAGGAAAGAGGAGCTGGCTAGAAAGGCAAAAGAGAAGACTATTCCGCAAAAGAAAGAGTGGAGGCGAAGTTAGGTAACTGCGGAGATAATGACAGGAAAGCAATAAAAAAAAAACTGGAGGGTATCGATAGGGAAATACAAGCCCTGATTAAGGACCATACAGAGAGGGAAGATGAAAAGGCCGTAGAAGCAATAAAGGAAAATCCAAAATACTTCTATAGCTATGCAAAAAGGAAAACAAAAACGCGCGCCGCTATTGGGCCCTTAAGGACGGGAAATAATGAACTAACCGACGATCCAAAAGAAATATCTGATACATTGAGAGCTCAATATGAATCAGTTTTCAGTACCCCAAAAAGTGACAAAGCGATACCTGACATAAATGCATTCTTTGAAGAGGAAATGCAAGGAGAGTATATAACAGACTTTGATTTTACACCAGAAGATGTAGCGAGAGCTATAGGACAAATGAAACTACATTCAGCTGCAGGTCCGGACAATTGGAACGCATTATTGATTAAAAACTGTAAAAATGAAATAGCTACACCTTTATACTGGATATGAAGAAGATCCCTAGACACTGGGGAAATACCGAGCATCTTGAAAAGAGAAAACATTGTCCCTATATATAAAGGAGGGGACAGATCTCAAGCAAAGAACTATAGACCAGTGTCATTGACGTCCCACCTCACCAAAGTATTTGAAAGAATAGTTAGAGAGAAAATTTATGATTTCCTGGAGACACGGGAAAGATTCAACAAAAATCAGCATGGATTCCGATCAGGTAGATCATGCCTATCACAACTAATAGAGCACTACAACAATATCCTAGATGCATTGGAAGGCAATGACAACTACGATGTTATATACACAGATTTTGTTAAAGCTTTCGATAAATGTGACCATGGTATAATAGCACATAAAATTAAAGAAATGGGAATAACAGGCAAAGTGGGAAAATGGATCTACAACTTCCTTAGTGATCGTCTGCAGGTCGTCAGAATTCAAGGTATATCATCATCAGAATCGGAAGTACGCAGCTCAGTACCACAAGGGACAGTACTGGCCCCACTCCTGTTCATTATCATGCTAACAGACATAGACAGCGGAGTAAACAGCAATAGTATAGTAACATCCTTTGCAGACGATACAAAGATCAGCAGAAAAATCAGCGATGTACATGACGTGGAGGCCTTGCAGAGGGACACGAACAAAATATACAAATGGTCAGAAGACAACAACATGTCATTCAACGCCGAGAAATTTCAGCTCTTGAGATATGGTAGAAAAGAAGAACTTAAACAGACTGCATATTATGCTCCAGATAGACAGGAAATTCAGAGAAGCATGAAAGTGATTGATCTCGGGATAATAATGACAGATGATGCGAAATTCGAAACACAAAATCAGATAGCGATAAATAAAGCAAAAAGAGTCGCCGGACAGGTTCTAAGAACGTTCAAGAGAAGGGACAGGACAGTAATGATTCCCCTGCTAAAACCACTGATTATACCAAACTTGAATACTGCTCAGTTTTGACGTCCCCATATAAAAAGGAAGAAACTAATAAACTAGAAGAAACGCAAAGGCATTTCACAGCCAAGATTGATGGCTGCAAAGAACTCAACTACTGGGAAAGACTACGTAAACTAAATCTGTACTCACTGGAAGAAAAAAGAGAGAGGTACATCATAATCTACATATGGAAAATGATCGAAAAACTGGTACCAAACCTAAAACTAAACCCAATTACCATTCAAACAAACTGGAAAATAGGAAAGGCAGAATGTGTAGTGTGTTCCCAAATTAAAGGCCCGACAAGGGACCTCCTCAACCCTGAAGGGAAATAGCTTGGTTGTCAGGGGGCCAAGAATTTTCAACCAGCCTCCTAAGGACCTCAGAAACGTAACGGGGGTCAAAGCTGAAGTCTTCAAGAAAAGACTAGATGCCTGGCTCAGAACAGTACCAGATGAGCCGGGCGTGCCTGGCTATGTACGGTGGAGAGCGCAAGAAAGCAACTCGCCTCCACCGGGCCAGACCTAGAGGCGGGGCCACCAGCTTGACCTCCGTGTGAGAGAGACAACGCACGAAACAACATAAGGTTCATAAGGTATATATATATTATCGAAACAGTTATAATGTGCAGCAAGTCAAAAAACTGAACGTACACTTCTTTTATTGGGAGAAATACATTCGGCTTTTAATAAGTGCTAGAAACTGTCAGAGACAGTGTTATATAATGCACTGTTGGCCTATTTAGGAAATTAAATAATAGAGTGAGAGTAAAGCCTAGTTACAGAAATTGTTTTTAATATCTGCTTTTTTTTTTAAAATTAACCGCACTGCATATGTATGATTTTTATTACATTTATAGTAGAAATCAATTTAAAATATAAGTCGCTAATTCAAAAAGAACAATGTAAACTTTCATTAAGTTCAATCAATACTTAAGATATATTTTGTAATAATAATAATAATAATAATAATAATAATAATAATAATAGCCCACTCGTAGTTCAACTTTACGGGCATAAAACGGTTCTTTTCCATCCAACGCTTTATGCAAACCAGTCTACTATTGTATATGCTCAGTTTTTACTTCTTGTTTTGACTAACGAGTTTCAGAACTAAAAATACAACTTTTCAATGCTAAATACATGAATTTTCAATAAAAATTTGCATACTGCTGCTTTATATCGATCGCCCCTGATATATATTGGCTTTGTAATTCCATTAATTAATGAGCAAGCGTGTTATTAGGGTACGTCTCCAATTAAAGAAGCTGAAGAGGGAAGGGTTGTTCAACATTCATTCATGTATCGCTATATACTCACCTTCCCTCTTTCTCACTACTCTCATCGTCTCCTCCGACTCCATACGTCATTTAGAAATTTCTCTCACATCATCAATCCGCCTTCAACGTGGTCTTCCTTTCATATATCTTACCTTGCCACTCCGTTATGTGCGCTTTTTTCTACCATACGTTCCTCATTCATCCTATTTACATGACCAAACCACCTCAACAAACTCATTCATTTTCTCTTCCAAAGGCGTGATCACACCATACCTTTGTCTCACCTTTTCATTTCTCACTCTGTTACTCCTCCTTACTTCAAACTACTGTATGTATTTCACATTATCCATTTCAACGCGTTACATCAACAAAATCGAATTTCATAATGTTGACGTTCGACCTTATGCAAGTACTGTGTAAAGGTTTCAGATTTCAAACTACTGTATAGTCTCACTCCCATACATCAAATTTAGTACAAGCATCTCTTCATTTATACCTCTCGTGGCATTCACAGGCCGGGTAGAGGAACAAAGTCGATCTGCACAATGTCGACATGCATAATGTCGCCATTAAAAATTTAGTCTAAATTAGGTTAGGTTAAGTTGGGTTGGGTTAGGTTAGGTTAGTCATTTTCATTGAAAATCTGAAATGTATATTTGAAATCTGAAATCCATATAGTTGCATAAGGTCGAACGTTGACATCATGAAATTCGACTTTGTTGATGTAACGGTCACAGGCAATTGTTTCTTCCTCACCAATGCACTTGTAACCGATATACTCTTATTCCTTCTTAAATTCTTTGCTTCACTTCAGTTTCACGTGTATAGTCTTGCTCATAGGACTTTTCACATAATTACAATCATCTGTCACCTTTAACATTATTCCATCTACGACTATTTCACACCTTATATTACCACCCATTAATTCATTAACAGTAGCCCAAATCCCTGTTTGTAGCATACTACCAGTTAACTTGATTTTAAGTAACTATTAAACTGAATTTGTAATTCTAAATTTGTTAAATTAATTTTAGTTTGTGACTGAACCGTCATCTGGTGTTACTTTAATATTACATGCAGTGGTATTGAATATTGTATTATAATAACCTTTTAATTTGTTTTAGCTACTGAGGATGGAAATCGAGGATTTCTGAAATGTTTGCCCGAAATAATGTTTAAAATTTTGCTTTGGTTTTCCTCGTCTTTATACATTTAAATAATTATAAAAAGTCGTGCGGATTCATGCATGATATCCCTCCCATTTATGTCACTTCAGCGTTACACCAGAAAGTTTGAATGAAATGCTGGTCATTACATCGAGCGAGAGAGGATTAACACTTAAAATGCCTCTTGACGCGAAAGTGTTATGCGTTCCTTCGGTTGTTTAAATGTTGACAGGTTATATTAACTTTTATCCTGTCATAGTGTAGTGGCTAGCGCCGTGAGTTGTGGACTCGAACCCTGGTGGAAACGATTTTTCCATCATGAAAAATCGTGCGGATTCATGTATGATATTCCATATATCTGTAAAAAATACTTACCTAGATTGATTGTTAGAATCGGGACTGTGCCACGCGGGTGTTGTATGAGCACAAAGCGCATCCAGTCCAACGTGCAACGTAGGAACTAAAGATGGAATTTAACTGTACTCGTACCCAACCCAAGGACAGAACCGATACCTGTAAGTGAAAGATGAGGAAATGCGGTTAGAAATATTTATCTTCACTAACTACTACATAAACCACTACATGTAGGCCTATGTTTTTATATTAAAATCATGCGCTACCGATAATATTAAAAGGATAGAGTTGTTATTTAGGAGTTATTTAGAAGAGTCAACTATACTGTACACAGATCTTCAAATCTCTTTAGTTGCTATGTGACAGCTATGCTAAGTTTATTTACCTAATGAATTTACTTAATTAATTAATCTTTAACCAAAGTATCTTAAATCTTTAATGTGGAAACCTAAGTCGAATAAGGAACAAGACTAATCGATATGCAAATATTTAATAGTCAAGACTTTCGATATATTCTAATGTCATCTTCAGTCGTACTAAAAATAGACTTACAAACCCCTCCCAAACACATATACAGTATGTTCCCACTCCTATGAGTTAGACCACCCAATTAGTCCTAATAATTTTTCAATAATTGCAAAAACTAATAAACACGATTCACCCCTCTTAGAAACAATACTCATTTTTAAACATAAACCAGATATAAATCATCATACTCCATTGCATAATCTCAATATGCATTAATAAAAAGTTTTATCACCAACCAAATTAACACGTCTTTAAACAAACTGTACCTATCTCTCTCATCTCTCATTCTCTGCTGCATCTGTGATTAAGTAACTTGCACCCGATTTGTTTCCTTTAACGTTTTACAGATTTTAATGTTTTATATTTTAACTTGTCATAATGTCCTCTTCACTTACAGTATTTTATAATGTTATTTACTGAAATTTACTCTCTTCCTTACTTGGATACTCTAAAATTCTGTGATTCTAAATTTTTATTCAACATCTAACATGTAAACACTTATGGTGTGATGTAATAAAGTTACACGTTCTTCTGGCTTACTTCTGTGCATGTTATATAGACCCCTATATATATGTGTTGTTTTATTGTTCTGTTTGTGACGATGTTTCATTCATATATTACAGAGTAAAATAAACCTCTCAGAATGTTTGTTTTTGCCTTAAAATTCACAAAAACCTGACGTTTTCACGCCATTTTAGACTCGCACCCAACCCCCACCATAAAAAATCCTGGCTACGGGCCTGATATATATATATATATGCGCCTCGGTGGTGTAGTGGTTAGCGTCGCTGACTACGAATCCATCGGCCCCGGGTTCGAAACCCGACGGCAGCCGGCGCGCAGCAAAACCCAGCTGTTCATCCTTCCACACAATAAAGAAAGTGGTTGGTAGATAAATGGGTACCCTAGGTGGCCTAGTGGTTAAGACGCTGGGCTGCTGATGGGGCGTGGTTCGGATTCTACGTTAAACTGTAGGTCTAAGGTGGAGTGAAAAACTTGACCTTCTTCAGAATGAACAATTCGGGCGGAAGCTAACCAAAGGTTATACCAAAGGTTAAAGGTTATATATATACACACACAGTAGAGATGTGAAATAATTTAACAAAATATTATTTAACTTTCAAAACTTATTTCATTTTTTATCCCATATCTGGAGCATGATGTAAAACGTCGGTCATTCCATTCATTATATACAGTAGTTTATAGAATAAAAATTGCGTTTTAATTGAAAAATCCAGTTTCTTCTCTGGTGTAAATTTATTTATAAGCAGCGCATAGCAGTAACGCATTTCGTTGCAATTAAACGCATCTTTGCGTCCGAAGTAAAAGAGTCTGTTATTAAACACAAATAATGTGTTTAACAAATAAATGCAAAATTTCACTCTTTTACGTGGAGGTCGAAATGTGACAATAAAACCCACAGTAATAGACGGAGTTTAGTTCCACAACAGTTTCGATACTCACTGGCATCCTCTTCGGGTGGATACAGAAAAACGAATGAACAAAAGTGAGTAAGAAAACAATCCAGGAAAGGTAAGGAACATTCTAGAAGGGCAGAGACCATTAAGAAATTCACACCTAGGTTAGATCCCGTTCACCCGACACCGGAAGGGATTTTTTGACCAGGACTCTCATTAAAGGGTCCAGCTTATAAGTACCTTCGCTTATAAGTACCTTCGATTAATAGAATCTGTATGTATAGAACAAGAAGATAATTTTAATTTGTGTGAAGGTACTTATAAGCTGGACCCTTTAATGAGAGTCCTGGTCAAAAATCCCTTCCGGTGTCGGGTGAACGGGATCTAACCTAGGTGTGAATTTCTTAATGGTCTCTGCCCTTCTATAATATTCCTTACCTTTCCTGGATTGTTTTCTTACTCACTTTTGTTCATTCGTTTTTCTGTATCCACCCGAAGAGGATGCCAGTGGGCATCGAAACTGTTGTGCAAATAAACTCAGTCTATTAGTGTGGGTTTTATTGTCGTGTTTAACAAAGTTTGTCTCCGTAGGGAAATAAACGAGTTAGGAATTAAATCGAACTGGTATTAAATCCAATTATAGAATTGGATTGTGTGCCATTTCGATTTAATTCCTGACCCGCCTATCTTCCTATTGTTCATTTTCTTTGATTCTACTACTCGAAATCGGAATGAAGTGAAATTATATTTTATTAAGGTCAGTACTAACAGGATTCGACTTAATTCCAATTTCAAAATTCGAGTTTCTACAGCATTTAATTCAGGTTAGTTGGCTAACACGAGCGTACCATATGGAGGGAAATATAAGCGCGTGAGCAAAATGTGCTCCACCAGGAGTCAAGCGTTTGAATCCCGGTGGGAACTTTTTGCAAAGCAAAAAGTGTGTGTACTTTTATGCCTTTATATTCCCATCCATATGGTACCTTCGTGTTAGGCAGATAGATTTGAGTTGAATGATGTCCATTAGCTCGAGTACAGGGAAGTTAATATGTAAAACAATTCTAGGCGTGAGAGCGCCAGTATTTCTCTAAGGTAAAAATATTCCTAAAACCAGTCCAACAAAAAACATCATTGAAAATAAAAACCCACTCTAATAGACAGCGTTTATTTCCACGACAGTTTCGACGCCCACTGTATCCACCGAGGAGGATGTCAGTGGGCGTCGAAACTGTCGTGGAAATAAACTGTGTCTATTAGAGTGGGTTTTTATTTTCATATTTTGACCTTCACGTAGAAAAAAGTGAAGTTTTTTTGCATTTAAAAAACATCTTTATTTTTTGGCACAGTTTTCGATGAGTTCACTTATCATTGTCAGTGCATATACTAAAATGTTCTGGACATTTACAATTATAAATGAAATAAATATAAATATAAATATAAAAAATATACATATTATAAAATTAACATTTGTACCTAATTTAAAGTTTGTGAAGTTACTATACTGTAAAAAATACCAGATTTTAGAAATTTTGTTGAAAATTCATCTTAAAAGATTTAAAATATAGAGAGGCATTTAATCGTTTAATTATGGATGTCTTTTGAAAATATGAACTCTTTATAAAAGATTAATATCACATTTTCCCCCTTTACAAATTATTTTAAAGTTGTTACTCCTTAGTCCTTATTGGGTGATCTTTACCATATTCCTGATTTATATATCAGAATGTGTAGGGTCATAAAGCGAGTTTCCGGTGGGACTGCTACGTTCTCCATGTTCATCAATTCTAACTTAAAATTGGCGAGTTGTTTTGCCAATGTAGGATGAATTGCATTCATCCAGCTATGTTCGTATACGACTAATTAGCAAAAACAGTTCACATGTTTCTCTTTTACACGGAACAAAAGATCCAACTAACCGATAGTTGGCAAAAACACATCTTAGTTAATTTGTGGATAAAATTGTTTCATTAGAATACGGAGTTTATTTTTTAGCGTTATACTTTGACAGTCATAATATGGTTTTTTTAAACGTAATTTAAATTTTGGTACATACTTTACTCTAATTTTCCCGAGAATTTCTTATTTAATTAATTTTTAAAAATCCTCTCGGTTAATATTAACCGAAAATCATTACCGAATAAAAACATTTTAATTCTAATTTTGTATGGAATAAATTGTAATTGAAACATGTATTCTAAGCTTCATTCATCAAATTTCAAATTAAATTCTCTTTAAATATAAATGAGGTGAAAGAGTCAAACTTTATTCCAAATCCAAAATTTTTTTTTTCCAAACGTGGATGTTATTAACTTACTTTTTTTCTTTTTCAATAAACATATCCAAAAATAATATTGCTTGATTTTTTGTGTATCTGAATTACAGTAACTTCAAAAACTTTAAGTTAGGTACATACGTTAATTTTATAATTTTATAATATTTATATTTAGTTAATTTATAATTGTAAAAATTAAGAACAATTTAGTATCTGCAATGAATTTATCGAAAGCTGTGCCAAAAAATACAAATATTTTTTGTTGGACCCGTTTTCATTATCATTTATAATAAACTTACATTTCAAAGAAAGAAATCCTTAAATGAGTAAAATATATATATATATATATATATATATATATGGGAATGAACTCAGAATGGTTCCCTGAGGTTTTTTATGATACACACACACACCGTGCATGGAACAAGGAACTCTTTTGCGAAAATTAAATCCACTATAGTCCGAATAAGTAATGGTGAATGACAAACACTATAGTGGATTTAATTTTTCCAGAAGAGTTCCTTGCTCCATGCACGGTCTGTGTGTATCATAAAAACCTCAGGGAACCATTCTGAGTTCATTCCCATCATGAAACGGACATGTTATGTGCCTTCAAAAGTGGACGCTCAATTCTGTCAGTTGAGGTTTAAGTTTTGGTTTTTGGCTAAAAATATAATAGTTACCCCTTTTTCTTTGAAGTATTCAATCCGACGTGAATGCAACGAGTCTTTTGCTTATATTGAGGTTCTAAATGTAGCGGGGCTAGGCTGCTTTAAACCCTAGATCCTGTCCCAAAGCTGGATCCTATCTGCTTTGCAGATAGCTGGTGAGGGAAGCTACAGTATATTTTTGGGACCTCTTTGCGAGTGACCCGTTGCCCACGTCGGGCTAACATAATGAAAAAGAAAAAAACTATAGTGTTTGTCATTTACCATTACTTATTCGGACTATAGTGGATTTAATTTTCCTAGAAGAGTTCCTTGTTCCATGCACCGTCTGTGTGTATCATATATATACACACGAGTGTATATATATATATATATATATATATATATATACTATATAGTAGAAATACAAAACTGTTTCTCGTCTTCATGAAATAAGTGATTTGAAGTGGCAATTATGAAAGTAGATTAACAGCTTTATGACTTAAAATTTATATAAAAAAATCTGCTACTATACAAATGCAGATGTTAACCCTTTCATCCCCAAATTAAGTCGAAAAGTAAAAAAAAAAAATTGGGATATAAAAATCGTTTAATTGGACCCAAAATAACTGAAAAATATATTTTACAAAGTTTTATTGTTCATAATTAATAAAATACGAAATGCGTTAAATTTCACACATTGGGAACTGGAAGGTCTAAAATTGCTTCCAAAGTTAACGATGAAAATTTCACACACTGGCATTAAAGGGTTAATAGTATGAATACAAATTGTATTGTCTATAAATTTACGTAAGATTTGGAATTATATTGACACCAATTTTTATATTTAAACAAAAACTATTTGAATTCTAATAATAAAACTTGGCACAAAATATAAGAATACATTTGTATATATGATGATATGTAAACTTCTGTCATTTAGAAAGAATAGTTACGGTTTATGGGGTGATAAAATAAAAGGTTTCCGGAAAGAATAATTCGGATAACGAAAGTGGGAAGGAGTGACGGACTTCGAATGTTGTATTTATTCCTTTTTGTAGGCCTAAATTCATACTTCCATTGTACGTAAAATTTAGCTCTTAGTGGACCGCAATCGATTTTACAGTTTTCAGATGTTTAAAATCCCTACGAAAAGATATTCAATAAACTGTAAAATTTATACCTCTCAATATGCCCTATACTATATAGAATGAAGATATTAATTGTGCATTTTCAATTTATGATTTTATATGATTTTTTTCCTTGGAGATTACGTGTTTCGGGTTCGCCTTCGTTCAGTAATGATATTTTTACTGCTTATCAGTTCCATCTGTTAGGCATTATGAGGATTTTGAAATAATATGTATACTACTTTCCGTAGCGCTATTACCCACAATTCACATCTCCAGCATAACTACCCTATTATTTATCAATATATTTGTGATCAACCTTTCTCTCTTTAAATCTAAAGAACTCCAAAAAGTCCTCAGAATCGGAGATAAACCATGGATACTGCTCAAAAATGGAGGAGTGCGCCAAAAAATAGCACTTGGGATTTTTCTCGTTTTCAGTTCGATAAAAATATTTGGGAGTTTCCTTCAAGTCAGAAAGTGGGACTGGTGGAAAAAGGGGGAGGTGAACTAGTTCGAATGAATATATTTCATCCTAAATAAGATCCTGAACGTATGATAAATGAAAAGCGAAATCCCAAAGACTTCAGAAAACTCGGCAGCGTGGTCAATTTAACGTAAACATTCAGATTAACTTACAAACAGTTTATCATATATTTTGTTGTTGTAATCACAGTTTCCTTTCTGTATAAAATTTATATTCATACTGAATTGAGAAAAACAAAAGCGCTCTTGTTTGTGAATAAATAAATTTTAAATTTTGCCACTAATGCAATTTATTCCCTTAACTTTCCTGAAGCTGTCTCTTTCCAGGAACGATATATCATTGAGAAAAACAATTTCACTTTACTAAAGACGATAAACAGCTGACGACTTACAGGATAATTCTCTAAGCAACTTAAATGCGATGAAATTGTCCCACAAAAACTGTTCCCTTTCAATGTCAGTTTGACGGACGTTACTTAGTTCATGGGTTGATATACTACGCAGCGTTTCTTTTTTTAAAATACATTCTAATATATATATATATATATATATATATATATATATATATATATATTATATATATATATATGTGTGTGTGTGAAGAACGACGCTTGTGTAGAAGAGTGTTACGGAAGAAAAAGAAGATTTAGGTCAGGGATGGGAACTGAAAAATTTTTAAGTCCAGTTTTTTATTTCAGTTTAAGTTTGCAAAAATATCGATTTCAGTTTCGATTTAAGTTTTTAATTTTTTTTCGATTATAGTTTATTTTTCGATTCAAGTTTTATATTTTTCAGTTCGATTCAATTTAAATTTCTTTTCCATTTTTTTTTTCAGATTTCTTTGAGAATTTCTTCGTACTAATTATGTTATTTTTTTTGGGGTATCCTATTGACAAATTCAGATTTAATTTTATATTTGTATTTGCATTCGATTTCTGTTTTTCAAAGAGAAAATTTGCTTTAGTAACTATCTTTACTTCTGTATGATTAAACATGTAAGCATCTATAGCCAACTGAATCAGCACGAAACACTTTTTTTACTTATTCGCTTCATTTCTTTCACATAAAGTTTTATTTAACAAAAACTTTCAATTCGAAATGTTTTATTAATTCGTACACTTCTTAAATTTTAAAGCACACGACATGTATAAAATATATAAATAATAGTATTAGAAAGGGGAATAAAACAATTAAATGCACCTCTGTTTATTATATACAAAATACAAATACCTTGTAAACTCACATGTTAAAATTAGAGCGAACAATTAAAATATTGTCAATGTTTTCGGGCAACAAATTCTTTCTTTGAGGACTTAAAATCAATCTGAAAAGAGAAAAAGCCGTTCCACACTAACGGAACTAAAAGCCGCTCCACATCGAATTAAAGGATAAATGGATATTTTAAATCCATACAAATGTTAAGTCACCAAAAAAGGAAAACAATTCACGTTATTTTATTTTTTTGCATCCAAATGCTCCTCAAAACTGAAACGCAAAACTGTTATTTTTAATCTATTCAATTCAGATTTCAGTTTTTGAGTGTTTTTCAATTTCAGTTCGAATTTCGATTTTTGTTGTCAGAAATTTTTTCAGTTCGAGTTTTTTTCGATTTCAGTTCATAAAATAAAATCGGTTTTATCAGTTTATCGATTCCAGTTCGATTCGGTTTCCCATCCTTCATTTAGGTATTATTGTTCCCGACACTATTAAACTGAGTAAACAATGTATCGAAGCGGTTATGAAAGCAAATATAGTCTTAGGATTTATTGGTAGATCATTTGAATTTAAGTCGGAGAAAACAATGCTAACATTATATAATTCCTTAGTACGCCTTACCTGGAATACTGCGTTCAGTTCTGGTCCCCATATTTACGACAGGGCATAGAGAGAATGGAGAAGGTGCAGCGGCGGGTTACGAAGATGATTCTTAGACTTAGAAACAAATCATACGCTGCCCGTTTAGAAATGGGGCATTCCAGGACAGATCATGCAATGCTTAACACCACACCCCTTCCAATTTTTGACGAGTGGAAACTCGTCATCTGTAGAATAATTCGTTTCCTATGTCCCACCTCAGGTCACCCCATTGACGTATAGGGTATATTTTTAAGGCCGAAATTTTCGAACTTAAATGCGGTCTTTTTGTATTTTCCATTCACAGAAGCGTGTTCCTGCATTCCAATTAATAATCTTTTAGGTAGAGCTCCAAGAGCAACATTTTCTACCTGCTTCGATGTTAGCCCTGAGGGCACTGTATACAACTTGAGTTGGACTCTATTAATTGGATATTTTACTGTGGCGCGTAGTACATTTTTTTCAATTTTTAGTTACTTAGCAGAGCTTAATTTCACATAACGCATGCGGAGATATGTCTCCATAATATGAATCACCACAGGCTTCGAGCTCTCTTCTTGGTCAGCACCCAGATTTAAGCAAATCTCAGTGCTCGTACGGGTGAGTTTTATTTTCATTTCGACCCCATTCACAAGCACCTTCTCTTGGAATGTGAAATCTGTGTGGAAGCGCCCGAAACATTCATATATCTTCGTTTTAGAATTTTTAAATTTGGCCTTTATACTACTTTTATCTTTAGCTTGATAATAACCTTCGACATTTAAAAAGGTATCCTTCGCTCCCTTTGAAAAGTTGGGGACATTTTCCAGATAGGCCCGTAGGTGGTAGTAGCCAGACCCTGCCGAGATGTTGACCTGATTTAAATATACGTCACACTGACTGAATATGGAGTGTAGAAAGTTGGTCTCTGGGTATATAACGTAATTGTTTTCGCAATCCGTTCCATCTGTATAGGCTATCCATAATTTAGCGTACATATGCACACAAATTGGGTCAAAAAAGTAAGGGCCTAAGCTTAGGATCACAAATTCTGTAGGAGCATTCGGCGAGCTCATGATATTTAGCGGATTAACTGTAATGAAGTTACTGTGCTCTATAGATACTTGTGTCGGGGGCATGTCAAAGAGGGCCAGCTCCGATTTACAACATTGTGAACTACATGGATGGATGAAATGTGCCATGGCGCATTGGAAATAGGGGAGCTCTCTCGACAAGTAGTAATCAGCCTATGATTCATGAAAGCAACGTCTTTAGCTTATATCAGTTAAAAAAGTGGTCAACCATAGGTTTCATGCGCTTAGAACACCTCTCTTTTGATGTCCTTTTACGTTTAACGCCACTTGCTGGTAATTCCTTCTTCTGTACAGGGCACTTCTTCTTCTTCCCGCCACCACGCATTTTTCTCTTTGCATCTTTGATGATTTCGTCCCATGTACGCTTGAATTGCTCTTTTAGAGCTTCTTTAGTCTTAGTCCCGGCCATTATGTCTTCTACAGTGTTAAGACCTGATTGTACCGCTTTCCTCTCAAGATATCTGGCACCACTTTTCATCAAGGGGACAGCCGTACGCAGTATGGTTGAAAAAATGGAGACAATCCCACTCCCGCGCTGGTATCTCACCCCTCACTAGACTGTGAAACGGCCTTCAGGTCATTCTATCACAGTGTGACGGAAGTGCAGCTTCACTGTTAAGCTCCCGTCACCGAATGGAAACTTTTACCTTCAATCGTTCTTATATATATTGCGATACTGGTTAGTAGGTTAGCTTCGACTTTGACATAATGAGGCTTGTCGTATGTGATGCTGAAGCTACTTCCTCTATGATTGAGAATGTGGGTGATGCGAAGCAGCCGCGCATGGGTATCCCCAACAAATTGATTTTCCACGATATTGCTGTAAATATAGCACATGTACGGGGGAGGGTTTCCATCGTTCAATTTCTCCAATTTCAGTTGATACAATAAGCTGCACAAGTCATGTTGTGATTCGTAAAAAGTATCTCTTTGGATGGTTGCCCCATATCTGCTCAAGGTTATAATTTTGAATAGCGATTTGTCTTTAATATTTCCTTTACCCTTTGATTTTAGAGTCAAAGTATGTGCCGGGGTATCTTTGTTTACGATTTCATATACTAAATCAGACGTAAGATTTGAACTTTTCAAACTACCATTTAAGTCTCTTACAACATCCTCGGCTGTATCATATTGACCCGCTCCTAGTGTTACTTCTGTAGTATAGTACTGCGCCTCCCCACTCCGGGCGGCGCGCATGGTATCGTCCCGAGTTACTCCGGCCTTTTCACACTCATCACGGTTTCTAAGAACCGTAAAAACGGGTTCTTTATTATCAATACTTAAAAATTTGGTAGCCAATTGAAATTTTCATATTTCTCCCTCATATATTTCACGGCCCAATTCAATGGCCCCATGGAGTTCTGTTACAAAGTTGGCCAGGGTGTTGTTAGAATGTACAGATAGAGAAGAAGAGGACGGGAGTGTGACGTCGAAGTGGTTAGGCAGTCATGTTGTATACTATTTAAGCTTTATTATTGCATCAGCTTTTATATAGGTGTTGAAGCTTTCTGGGTACCCTAGCCATTTTACCAGGTACATTTCTCTCTTTCCTGAACCTTTGCTTCCTCAAATTTTTTCAGTTTTAAACACTTTTTCCTAAATTAAATGTCACTTTCTGCAGCTCCTCGCTGTAAAGCCCCATGAATTTCTTCCCCATTCAAATCTTCAATGTAATACAGCATTATCTCGTCTTTAGGTCTCATAGCCCTACCTTTAAAAATCTCACGTGTCCACCCTTGCTCAAATCCCTTGGCGAATTTATTCCCGGAATGCGACAGCTTTACGTAATCATTGATTTTGAAACGCCTAGTGCGTGTTGGCACTCTACGAATATCTTATTTCACCTCACGTTCTAAAATTTCATTAGGTGTTGTTCCAATCGCTCGGTGGTGTGAACGGTTGTAGGATGAGGCCGGCGAATCCAGAATATCTATATATCTATAACTGTTTTTAGGTGTGAAATAGCGATGCATGCGTTCCTTTATGGTACGCTGGACTCTTTCAGCTAAAGATGCCTTATGTATGGAATTGCTAGTGTAATAACTGATGTTAAACTCTGTCAACATGTTCTGAAAAGCTCGGCCTATAAATTCTTTCCCTATGTCCGTGCAAAAATAGCCAGGAATCCTGTTTTCTTTCAACATCAACGTTTTGGTGGCTTTAGCAACTGTTTCGGGCGATTTATTTTTCAGGGGAATTAGCTACAAATATCTAGAGAATACATCTATAATAAACAGGATGTAACGGTAGCTTCCATTATACACTGAATATCTCTGCATGTCTGTTAAATCTGCCTGCCAAATAGAATCAACCGAGGCTGCTGTTGTCTTGGCCGTTTTAAACCTTTTTCTCACCGGCTTATGAAGTGTGTAACCATCCTGCGCCCGCAAAAACCTCTCAACATCTTTTTCCCTATTCCCTTATTATAAACGCCCCTGTACAGTCAATTAACGCCACCGTGGGAGACTGGGTTAGAAATGTCATAATTACGTTTTCTTAATATGTTAGCCATTTGCGTATTTTAGAGGCGCTCGGGTGGGGTTGGCCGTTGCTGTTTGGTCTCTTCTTCCTCCTCCTCAGAGATGTTACCGCTGGGGGTGAAGGCGTGTTCAGCTGTGGTACATGCAAGGTTCGTCCCAAGTCTTTTAACCTGTTCAGATTACGTATCAGTGTTGTGGGGATGTTTATTTGCTGTAATCTTGCTTTAATATGTTCCCTTCCTGCTGGTGAGGGCCTATCCCACTTTCGCATCAAGTCATGTACGATGTCAATGATGTTCGAACCCTGTACCTTTAATCCTTCAACAACTTCACCTGTATCGGTCCACTGTATAATGGGATCCTCATTCAATAGATTATAAAGACTTAAGCTTTTATTCCTCAATGTATGTGGGAGACTGCTTTTTAATACATGCTCGATATGTTGCGGAGTCGTGCCGTTGTTCTTTTGGCTGTTCGTCTCTAGCCTCGGCCCCAGGTCCTATGCCTCCATGCTCAACGTCGTCTGCGCCGTGCCTAATAACTACGGGGACCTCTGTCGGATTCTTATAATTTTCGTACTCGAAGAAATTTCTGCAGAGCTTCTTAGTATGAGATTCTTTTCTCATCAGGAGACTTTTCACTGTTTAATAGCTCTAACAATTCGATTTCCACATATTTAACCCTGCGTTTACGGGGTTCGAGAATCGTATCTGGACTCTTTGAGCTTTGTAGTGAAGCATACACTTCTTGTGGAATAACGACTACATTCTTCATTATATTAAACTAGTCAGTAAAGGCTTCAAAACTGAAAATAAGATGGGTAGGAATGAGCCCCCTCTTTGTACAATAGTTCGCTTTTTTTTCTCCACAGTTTGACTTTTCCGAGCGAGTGCACGTATTATATTCTTGTAACGACGTAGGCAAGCCTTCTGAAGGGATTTTTGGTACATTATATTTTATAACGTTAAGATAGATTTTACAAATGCACTTTAAAAATTCGGAGTCGATATTTTTAACAAACAGCTGTTGCAGTGCCTGTGGAAGTCGATGATAGATTTTTATTAATTCACGGTATTTCTTTAACCTCTGTCGTTCTGGGATATACACCGTTTCAGACTCGTTTGGGAATATATTCGTTCGTAGAAGCACCCTAAACGTGTTTCGCGGGTGAAGGTCACGAAGCAAATATCCGTAAGTTGGCTTGGAGCGTCTTTATAAATTTCCAAAAACTCCTTACGCTGATTCGGGAACATTTGATTGGCTAATACCGAAATTTGTGACATCTTTACGTTGTGCGAATAAGACTAGATATTGAGTATTTAGCGACACATCGCGCATGTATCTATTTTTGAAAAATAAATTCTGATTGATGAAGAATACGCTTATGTTAAGATGGTGGAAGAACACTGTAAATGTCTCGGCAAACGTTTTATCCATTTCTAACATGAGATCGTCAATTACAATGACCGTGTGCTCATTAACCTTTCACGAACTAACATCATATACACCTTTGTGGAACAAAATATCATCTTGGTACTCGTTGAATACTGACTGGTATGTCGAATAATACCATATGACTTTATGCACAAATTTTGAGAACATCTCTTTATGTTTAATGATTTTAAGCATAAACACAGTTTTACCACATCCTGTAGGGCCAGATATATCTACAGATCTACAGAAGCTAAGGCTAACAAAGACCCTAAGATCCACTCTAAGGTTAGCCCGAGAGAAAGGAAAGAGTAGGGGTTAAGAGAAGAGTAAGGGGTTAAGTAGCAACACCTATCACTCGTGGGTTAACATTCATTCAGAAAAAGAGAAAAAAGACTCACCATCATCATCCGCCGGCCACTGCCGACAAGTCGAAAAATAGTCGGAGAAATAGGAAAGGGGTGAAAGATGAAAAGAAGTAAAATAAGAACGCTTACAAACCATGCAAACACAGTCTTAACTCACTGTCATACCATGCAAACTACAGACATGCAAGTAAAGAGTTACAGACATGCAAGTAAGGAGAGAAAAAAAAAAGTAGGTAAAGTTAAACAAAAAGTGGGTTAGTTTACGCTACGAGCTACATCTACGTTCGTGTTAGTCTAATTTTTTTTTATTTTCTGGCATCACACGCTGGCATGTCACAAGCTGGCATTAATCGTCAACAGACTCATCCTCGACCACCACCCCCAGAGCTCCTGTTGCTAATTTTTTTTTTTTTTAAACAACGTTAATATTTTTAAAATGCCTATCTAAACGGTTCTTAAACATATTAACGCTGGTAGAGTTAACGACTGACGCGGGAAGATTATTCCATTTATCAATTACTTTAAACGTAAAGAAGTTTTTAGCGATATTAGTAATGAAACGTCTGCCACGCAACTTAAATCCGTTATTACGAGTATTGCTATTATCGAAAGTGAACAGTTTGTCAAAATTTACGTTATCGATGTTATTAACGATTTTGAAAACTTCAATAAGCTCCCCCTTAATCTCCTAGTTTCGAGTGAATGCAAGTCTAACTCTTTAATCCTATCTTCATAAGGCTTGTTGCGCAATGACGGAATTAGTTTCGTGGCACGACGCTGAACCCTTTCTAACCTATCAATATCCTCACGCAAATACGGGCACCAAAACTGAACGGCATATTCTAAATGAGGCCTGACTAGGGACTTGTAAAGGGGCAATATAATATCCTTCGATTTAAATTCGAAATTACGCGCTATGAAGCCTAACATCCTATTAGCTTTTGCGCAAGACTCCAGGCACTGGTTCCTAACTTTTAAATCCTTAGATACGCGTACGCCTAAATCTACTTCCTCGTCAACGCTCGCTAACTCTCTATCCATCCATCGTGTACGTGTAATTATTGTTACGAGAACCTATATGCAAAACTTTACATTTGTCTACGTTAAATTGCATCTGCCACTTATCCGTCCACTCCATAATCCTATTTACATCGTCTTGGAGCCTATTTCTATCGTCCTCGTTAACAACCTTACCGCCTATTTTAGTATCGTCCGCGAATTTTGACACGTTACTAGTCAATCCTACATCTATGTCGTTAATGTAAATTACGAATAGCAATGGGCCTAACACTGAACCTGTGGGACACCGCTACCTACATCCAACCACCCCGATTCACTACCATTAACAACGACCCTCTGTCTCCTAGCACGAAGCCATTCCTCTAACCAGTTAGCTACCTGACCGCGTATACCGTGCGCTTTAACCTTCGCAATTAATCTTCTATGCGGAACTGTATCGAACGCCTTTTTAAAATCTAAATAAATAACGTCAGCCGCTCTATGCCTATCGTATTCGCGCACTATTTCGTTATAAAATTCTAACAAATTAGTTAAACAAGATCTATGGCGTCGAAACCCATGCTGACTACTATTAATCAAATCTCTACTTTCTAAGTGATCGATGATACGATCCCTAACTACGGATTCCAAAAGTTTACCGACAATTGACGTTAAGCTAATGGGCCTATAATTGCTAGCTACTGTGCGGTCGCCTTTTTTAAAAATAGGCGTGACGTTAGCTAATTTGAAGTCTTCAGGAATAATCCCCGTTTCGAGTGACTGATTAAAAATCTTCGTTAAGGGGCCTACGATAACGTCTTTCAAATGTCTGGGATAAAAAGCGTCAGGGCCTGGAGCCTTGCTAACTTTTAGCCTATCGATATAATGCGCAATCTCACCCTCGTAAACAGTTATTTCATCCAAAATAGTCTCGCTACTAAATGGAACGATATCGTCCACGTCGGGGACATTATTTACGTCTTCTACGGTAAAAACTGTCGCAAAAAAGTTATTGAAAATACCCGCCATCGCCTGAGCGTCAGAAGCCAAAGCGCCGTTAACATCCACTAGAGGGCCTATGTTATCTTTTATCGGCTTACGATTATTGACGTATTCAAAAAACTTTTTTGGATTATGTTTACTATCCGCAGCTATAAGTATCTCTAAATTACGCTTAGCATTCCTAACTGATCTTTTAACCTGACGTCTAAGCTCGATATATCTATTAAAGTTAGCTGCCGTGCCATTGCGCTTATTAAGTCTATACGCTCTGTTACGCTCGTTTATGAACTCGCCTATTTCCCTAGTCCACCACTTGGGCCTACCATGATTTCTAGCGCGCTTGGGCCTACGAGGAATAAACTCCCTTTCAATATTCATAAAACTTTCTTTAAACGCCTCCCAATGCAAATTTGTGTCATTACCCATAAATAAGTTATCCCAGTCCACTACTCTCATCCTATCCGCAAAACTATCAAAATTAGCCCTACGAAAATCAGGGACTTCTATTACGTTACTATCCTTAGTGTTTTCTCAATCATAACTTAAACCTAAGAATTTGATGATCACTACATCCTAAACTCTCGCCTACTTCTAAACCTTCGACTATATTTTCGCCGTTCGTCATCACCAAATCTAAAATATTGTCACCGCGCGTTGGTTCGGTAACCATCTGTCGTAAAAAATTATCTCCATGAACTCAATCAATCTCAAACCCTCCTCATTACCAGTAAAAGTCTCGTAATTAACATTAGGGCAGTTAAAGTCTCCGACAATTATACTATTCCGATTGTCAATAAAGTTACCAAGAAGTGAGTAAAATCTAGTATCGGTATCGAGGGGTTGAACGGGAGGTCTATAAACAACAAAATTAAAACTAATACTACGCGCCCTAACTTCAACGCATATCGCATTAATTGCTGCCGGAAAATCTATCTTAACCTCGATAGCCCTAAGGGAATTACGAATGTACAGCAAAACGCCGCCACCAAACCTATGTAAAGAGTTTAAAACCCGGTATATCAAGTTCCCCCAACAAGTCCCGAGTCACGGTATTTAACCACGTTTCAGTGATAGCAACTATATCGTAGTTGCCGGAATAAATTATCGCCTTAAATTCGTTTAATTTATTTCTAATACTACGCGCGTTACAATAAAAGACGTTTAAGTTATTTTTTACCACGGGCCGGCGTTTTAAACTATTTTTCACGTCGGGCCCGCGTTCCCCGGACCCACAACGTTTAAAGAAGGCTTCGACCTATACAGCTTTCGTACGTTTTCGTCAATTAACCTACCTAGCCTAGCATTACCTATTTCATTAAAATGCACCCCATCTTTTATAAAAAGGCTAGGATCACTGAATTCGGACCACAGCTTTACGAAGGGTACATTTTCCTCAGCACAAATCTCTTCTAATTTATATTCAAAAATAGTTTTAGACGTAATCCTAAGACCCAAACCGTGCCTAGGGGTAATACCTAGAACTAAAGACCTATCTGACCTCGCCTTTAGGGACCTAATTAACCCCCTATATCTCTCCAAAAGGTCAGGCACTCTCGTATCGGGCCTATACGAGTCGTTGCCTACCATCGTCACCAACATCGAGTGACGGGAGGCAACGTCAATCCTATCCACTTCGTCTCTAACTCTGTCAACCCTGGCCCCTGGGAGACAGACCCTCCTCCTCTTGGTTGGATGCCGTTCAACGAACTCTGTCCATATGGCGCACTAAAGAGTCCCCAATTAAAATAGTTTCCCCCTCATTCACGTCCCTTTCCAAATGGGCGAAAGGGTTCGAAACCTCGATAGGGGGGATTCCTATCACCTAACGTACGCGGCCTAGCTCCACCCTTAACTTCTCTAAATCCCTCCCCATCTACTAATCTCGGACCAACCTTAACCCCTTCCTCCCTCCCCATCTACTAATCTCGGACCAACTTTAACCCCTTCCTCAACTCTATCCAACCTTCCCGATAAGCTACCTAAACTAGAAACTAGGTTACGCACCTCACCCTTCAAATTACTAACGTCTTCAACGTTAGTATTGGTTCGGCTTTCGTCAACCGTAGCCCTACCCCTGCAAGTCTTTCCGTTACCTCACGTACACTGCGTTTTATGTCAACTATTTCCTCCCTTAACTCGCAAAAGAAACAAACTGATCTCTCGGTAATCGCCATAGGACCGCCGTTATGATCTTTAAAATCCGAATACCACCGGTTTACCCCACACCTAACACAAGACGTTTTCTGCGACGGCATCACGCAGTTAAAATTAGTTTATAACCGTCACAAGTTTAAGTTAAATTAAGCCGGTACGCTATAAAAACTTCTAAATCGCTAAAAACCACTAATATTCAATTACTTAATTATAACAATGTGAATATAAACGCAAGTATATAAAATTCAAAACTTTCCAAAAGTAAAATTATTAGCAGTATGCAAAAGTAAAAGCAATATCAGTCAGAGAGCTCAGGAAATGCGTCCGTTCAGTACAGAGTCTGGCTGACGAATGAATACAGAGTCTGGCTGACAAATCACAGACGGGCATGTGGACGGGCTCATAAACCTGAATTTTTCTACTGAATCCATCTCTAATACGTCTTGTTTTTCTTTTTTCCCCAGAACCGTGAATGATGACGAGGATGAAGTACTGTGCCAGAAATATATCCCCATCATAGATATTGCAGATGATACCGATAACAGTGTAGTTGTTGAGGCTACAGACTCCATCCCCGTTTGCGAACCACCAGCAACGCCAACTGTAGCACCCACACGCGACAATTCGAGGAGAAAGCGGGGCATGACGAAGTTGCTGAATCGCCTTCACGTCAGGTGTAAAGCGCGGAAGGAGTGCGTCAGATGTTAGACCCACAGCAACAGAGCCCCAGAGCTCTACGTCTTACGACACAGTCCCCAAAGTAGTTCCTTCTACAAATAAAACTGTGCCCCCTTATTCCTGTTCAATATCTCCCGTTCTCTCCACAGCAGCACACCATTCTGTAGACAGTAACATAGCATTCGAGCTGGTGCGCACCGCCACCCCAACCCTAGTCCAACTACACGGACTGCGGCGTGTAGTTGAACATATTGTACAATTTTCCCTTTAGCAACAGTGAGGGACGTGAAACCAGGACGCCACTGTCCCTCGGGTTCGGGTCAGATGACGGCGATATAGATGATTTTTGGGTAGTAATACCATACAGGCGCTTGGCTGCTGTGGATATAGACTATATTTTGGGTCGTATAATACAGGCCTCTCAAAGTAGCATCGTATTCAACATAGACAACTTCACGATAGATATTGACCACGTATTCCGTGTTGCGGGACATACGGCCACACCTTATACTCTTAACTTCAATTCTCAAACTATTTACAAACAGCATATAAACTCAGAGCGTGGTTGCGGCTTTATAGCAGTAGTCTTAGCTCATATGTTTCCTGTACTAAATGCATGGGCCAGAAAAATTTGGTTGCCGACGGTTGTGGAGCGTGTTCGTAAACTAGTCGCAGACTACAAGATCGAGTTTGACTAATATGGGTCATGAAGAGTTGAGAAGGGTGGAGCAGGAAATGAATGTCCGTATAGTTTTATTATTCGGAATAGATGGTCGTCGTAGGACTGTGTATGTTAAAGCAGTGTGAGAGACCGTACAAGACCTCTACTTATTTTAGGGCTGTCAGGGACAACGTATCTCCCCATCCTCAATATAAGGGACCTTTACGCGAGCTATGATAAAAGTCGAAAATATAGAAGGCATCATGATTTGTGTAAAAGATATCTCGAGTTTGCGGATGATATAGTGAAGCATTGTAAGGATTACCACATGGTATGTGAGCAGTGTAAAAGCTCCAAATGTGAAAGTCGTGTAGTTAAAGCTGAGAAGAGGGACTGTAATGTGTATAGACTCATATTTTTCAATAATAACTGTTTTGAATTCCATAAATCAAATGGCACGTGCAGGAAAATGAGAATCTGCGGATGCGGCATGTTTCATATGATGGACAATTGGGGAAAATTCAGGCATAAATGTGATAAAATTTGTTGTTCTACATGCCATGAGCTATATAAGGCTGATGGTGTAAAACATGTATGCTATATGAAAGACGCCAAACCTAAAAATAAACCTTGTATAACTGTATACTACGATATAGAAACATACACGGATGCTGAAACGAAAGAGGTTATCCCACATCTACTTGTAAGCCAGACTATCTGCGACGAGTGCATGAACGTCGAGTGTGATGAGTGTCGCAAATGTGGTAAACGAACAAACGTTTTTAAAATGATCGCACACGACAACCCCGTGAAACTCTGTGTCCTATATTGTTGAGTTAGCAGAAAAGTGAAAACAAATGACTGTGTATATTCTTGCCCATAACGGCGCAAAATTTGATACACAATTCCTTTATAAGGAACTGCTTGAACGCGAATCATCGGAGATATTTACAGGCGATCCCTTAAAAAAAGGAAACAAGCTTATACAGATGCAAATAAGAAGTAATGTTCAGTTTAAAAACACTTTGTTATTCACAGCTTGTAAATTAGCCAAGCTACCCAAGGTGATGGGCCTAGCCACCGAAGTTTCAAAAGGGTATTTCCCTTACACTTTCCTCACTAGCGAAACTTTAAATTACGTAGGACTGCCATCCCTCAAACATTAATTTAACTATGTCAACAGGAGTGATAGTGAGAATGAAGATTTTGAGAGGTACTACAACAGTTTTAATGAAGATGATCCTTACAATATAGAGGATGAATGTGAACGTTATTGTGTGAATGGCGTACGCGTACTTAGAGTATGTTTCCAGGCCTTTAGAAGGATGTATATAGTCTGATTCAACTGCGACCCGCTACAAGCCGCAACCACGATCGCCTCATTGTGTTTTACTGTGTTCAAGAACAACTTCATGCCTAAAGATACACTGGTCGTCATTCACAGAAACAACCCACGCAGTTATAGACATAAGGCTATTTACTGGCTCATATATCTGCAGCAACAGACTGGTGTATACATAAAGCATGCCAGCAACACGGGGGAAGTGGATATTCAGGTCATCGGTCGTGTTTTTTGAGTGGATGGTCTAGGCCAGGGTTTCTCAACGGGGGCGAAAATGAAATTCTTGGGGGGCGAAAGTGGGCGAAAATTTATTTAGGCAACGATTAAAATTAAATTATTTTCGAATTGCTCATCAATGGTTTTGAAACACTATTCGGAGTATGTATTGTGCCGTCGATGACGTTAAAGGGAATTGACCAATGAGAAGTGCAGTGGGGCGGGGTCGTCATTCAAAGCATTCTATAGCGGCTTAGTGACGGTTACGCATACGGTGCGTCAGTTCTTACCTAATTAGAAGCGTGGGCGGGTGTTATTTTTTGTGCTATTATCTATTATCATTGATTTTTCTTTTAGTGCTTTAGTGCTTCTTAATTTTCGCGTTTGTCCCTTGTTTCGAGTACGGAGACAATGACCTCGTTGTCACGTTTCTAGTCACTCAATTTAATCACTCAATTAGTGCTTCTTAAGAATAAAATAGGGTTTCGAATGTTCGCTTTCTTATCTGATAAAAATTCATAAATAAGGAGTGCTAACACATGTATAAATGTGATTTTCCTTTGAAAACGTTGCAAGGTTTAAGGCGGAGGATGCCAGTTTGGCCTACTTCTCGGGAATGAGGCTACTTGAACTTAAAATTAGGCTTGCGCTACTAAAATGATAACGTGATTATTATTTTTAGTGCGCTTTTAGTGCTTTTTAGCTGCCAAACTAGTGCCTTCAAAATTTTTTAATTAAAAAAGTAGCCTCATGATTCACATGATTGTGATGAAATGACATCTTGTATAACTAGCATCATAGCAAAATTAAAAGTACAATTATTAGGCCTATTACACCTAGTTTGCTAGTCTGAGTTGGAGATTGAGTCAGAAGGACAAAAAATTGAGTAGTTGAGGTTGGAGGTTTTGTGTACTAACTCCACAGCCTTGCTAATGACACATCTAAACCCTTTTTTTCAAATTTCAGATATTTTTTAAATACTTTATCGTTGTCAATTTTTTATTGTAATTACATAATGCACAAAAAAAAAGATACCAAATTAGATGAAGCCAATGTTGCGTCATATGAGATTGCAAAAATTGTGGCAAAAAATGGCTGTCCTCATACAATTACTGAGAAAGTCATAAAGCCTATATTAGAAACTGTTATTTCAAATGTGATGCATGAAGATCCTTCAGGTATCTTAAAAAGTTTACCATTAAGCAACGATTCAATTCGAAGACGAATTGATGAAATGTCAGTGAATATTGAAGAACAACTAGTTGAAAGATTGAAAAAAACTAATTTCTCAATTCAGGTTGATGAGTCCACAGTTGTTGATAACAAGGCCCTTCTCATGGCGTATGTACGTTATTTTAATGATGATTGTAAATTGAAAGAAGATATATTATTTGTGAAATACCTAGAAACTGACACTACTGGGGAATCTATTTTTATTGCTTTAAGATCCTGGTTTGATGAAAATATAGTTCCATTAGAAAATTTGATATCGATTGCAACTGATGGTGCAACCTCAATGGTCGGAAGGCATAAAGGCCTCGTAGCACATTTGAAAAAAATATGTCCTGGAATCATTGCAATACATTGCATTGTTCACAGACATAATCTTGTAGCAAAAAATATGAGTCCAATTCTACATTATTCACTTGGTATAGTTATTAAAACTATCAATAAAATAAAATCACATAGCAAATATGATCGCCTATTCAGGAAGTTTTGTTCTGATCATGATGAACAGTATGTAAGACTTCTTTTACATACGGAAGTCAGATGGCTCTCCAAAGGAAATTGCTTAGCAAGATTTATAAACCTTTTTGATACCATAGTTAACTTTCTAGAAAGTGAAGGGGACGGAGATATTGCTAAAGAAATAAGAAAACATAAAAATAACATATATTATATGGCTTGGATATTTCGAAAGCTTAATGAGGTATCACTCAACTTCAAGGAAAATTTATTACATTGATTGATTGTAAAACAGTATTGAAAGCATTTACTGAAAAATTGGAAATTTTTCAAGATAATTTACTTAAAAAAATGTTTCATAGCATGCCTGAGCTGGCAAAATTTGTTCTTCACTTACCAAAATGGATCTTGAAACGTATTCTGGACACTTATGTTCGTTAAAAAGTGACATGAACAAAAGATTCTCTGATTTATTTTCCTTTGAAGTAAAACCATGGATGTTAGACCCATTTAATTGTGATGTTAGTTCAGCTGAAGAAGAAATTCAAGAAGAATTAATTGAATTACGATGCAATGATAACTCAAAATACATGTATGATAAAGTAGGAAAGACTGAATTCTGGTCATTAAAAGACTGTAAAACACTATATCCAAGGTTATGGACCGAAATGGCCAAAATAATTGTCTGTTTTCCAACATCATATATGGTTGAAACTGGGTTTAGTTCAGTGAATAAATTACTAACAAAGGAAAGAAACAGATTGGATGTATGCAGAAGAGGTGACATAAGAATTAAGTTCAGCGACATTGAACCGAACATTGCATATTTAGTAGAAAAACACCAATCTCAAGGATCTCATTAAACAAAATAGTAAGTTTGAAAGTTTTTTATTTCACTTTTTTTTGTGTGTGTAGGGGGGCGATTTGAAAATAGAGTGGGCAAAAATTTTTTCAAGGGGCGATGGTTAAAAAAAGGTTGAGAACCACTGGTCTAGGCGAAGACAGTGCCACTGGTGAGAAGACTGTATACTCCTTTAACGGATGCTGGTGGCATGGATGCCAACGTCCTACGTATGGAATCGTAGGAGATATCCATGGTAGATCTGCCGACAGTCTCGCATGGACCCGCACCCGCGACCAACTTATAAGCTCGCAGTTCACTCACAAGGTCTTATGGGAGCACGAATATGATGAGCGGATGGAGACAGATGGACAGTACCGCGAAGAAATAAACACCATCAAGCGTTCAATGGTGCTGGAGCCTCTCGAATGCGGCGATAGTTTGTTTGGCGGACGCACAAACCCCTTCAAACTTTCCTTTCCACCTACGAAGGGCGTGAAGCTCCATTACTACGACTTCTGTTCTTTATACCCCTACGTGATGAAGAACAATCCGTACTCCGTAGGAGCACCTGAAAAACTGGTGTGCTCCGCCCTGCCTACCGTCGGAGAGTTCTCAGCTAATTTGAACGAGAACTATTTCAGCCTTTCTTTCGTAGATGTGTTCCCCCCTCACGATTTACAGATGCCAATCTTACCCGTCATACTCATGTTTCCCCTGTGCATGAAGTGCGCATTGGAGAACAATGGGGCATGTAATCACACAACCAACCAGAGGAAGATCAGAGGCGTATATACAAGTCCTGAGCTGTCCCTAGCCGTTCATCACGGTTACAGGATATTGAAGATATATGAGGTGTGGAGGTTTCAGAATCTCCCCAACCTTTTTACACCATATATAAACACTTTTTTGAAGGATAAGATAGAAGCATCAGGGTACCCCCAAGGAGCCGAGACCGAAAATGAAAAATCGGCGTATAACAATATGTAACAAAATTTTGGAAAATTTGTGTTTATCTTATTTTTTTGGTGTTTCTTTGTTTTTGAGTGCGCTGAATTAAAAAATTGCATTAGTTTTCTCGTGAAAACTTTAGTTTCTTCTGAAAACCATAATCTTTTTTGTGTACCTAGTGGCTTATCAGAGAGCAAAATCACAATGAAGAAAAGGAAAGGAAAATAAATATATTTCATATTTAAAGATATATAATATGCATATATAATGTATATATATAATGCGTATATAATGTGTATATATAATGCACCCAAATATAATATATACACAAAAATGTTCACAAATCTAAACGGATAATGCTTAAAAATGTACATTTGAGCGACTTTTTCTCTTGTAGTCCCGTGGATTATCTCGTATTAAACACCAGATATAGTCGCCCATCATAGCTTCGTCCCATTTTCCATGATATCTCCTCTCCATGGTTTGGGTATCTTGGTGAAAACGTTCACCATGTTCTTCACTTACGTCATTCAAATTTGGTCTGAAGAATTCTAAATGCGAGTGCAGATAGTGTAACTTCAGGGACATTCTACAACCTAACCTTTGAAAGTGCTTGAGTAGATTTTCTACTAGCTCTTTGTAGTTGTCGTTCTTCTTGTTACCTAAAAATCCATGGACTACAAGCCAAAATGACTGCCAAGCATCGATACATGAAAATCGCTAAAGCGATACCGATACATCGATACATGAAGAACGTCTTAGGCGATACCGATACGCCGATACTTTCTAGATGTCTTAAGCGATACCGATACCGATACATGCATCGCCGGTACATTTTTATAATTATTCATTTAATATGTAGGTATTAGATATTATTGTTTATACTAGTAATTTGTACGCACTGTAAGTAAAATCAACGACATTTTAATGGGTTTTATAGATGTAAATAAAAACAATTGCGTTATTTAATGAAAGTATGTTTTAATTTTGTAGGATACATGAATGACTGAAAATATTACACTAACAATTAAAAGTAATTACTAAAGTAATTACGAAGACGGGTCAGCACTAATGAATACACCAGGTTTTGAAGGGCACAAGAGACACAAGCAAGATAATTTAAGTCGCTCATCACAATTCGCAATCTTAAAATATTTACCGCAAGTTATTAGGACTGATTTTGATCAGTTGGTATCTTTAATTTTATGGAAATGATTTTCTGTCTGTCGCGTCATTTTCACCAGGTTGTTCCTTTTGTGGCTCACTCCCTGACGCGTTATTATTACTATTAATATCTTCACTCATTATCGCACAACTACTCGGCGTGACGTCTACTTAATGAGTGACTGATTGATAAGAAATGCCTCGGGGGACCAAGAGGAATCGCTGCGTTACAAGTACGAACCTGTTTAAACTCAACACCGAGTGGGCGTGGCCAATAGTGTTGCAACACCAATGAGCGTTTCTATATTATATGAGCGTTTCTATATTATGAGCGTTTCTATATTATGGTTAATTAATCTCAATAACACAAGTACAAACGTGTTTAAACGTTGCGCCGTACTGTGTGACGTGACCAGTAGAGTAGTACTGTCATTAAATAAATATTTAATAATATTATTATTTATGTATATTCATAAATATAACTCAGTAGTGTCATATTATAACATCTATTTAAATATTTAAAAATTCTTATTAATGTATCGATGTATCGAAGTATCGATTTTTTTCGATACATTTAAGAAAATTGACCTTAGCGATACCGATAAATCGATACTTTTGTCAAGTAGCTAAAGCGATACCGATACCGATACAAAAGTATCGATCGATACGTATCGGCGATACATGTATCTAGATACTGCCCATCACTGAACATATATGATAAAGAGCATCACTTTCAGCATCCAAAGCTTTGATGAATTGCTTAATAAGACCAAGCTTGATATGCAGCAGGGGTAGCAAAATTTTGTTTGTTGGAACAAGGGCTTCGTTAAGAACATTGTGTTTGCCTGGATTAAGCTCATTTCTCACTGGCCATTCCTTTCTGATAAAGTGCTCACCATCTGCTCTGCTGTCCCAAAGGCAGAGAAAACACGAATGTTTAGTGTAACTGCCCTGTAGTCCAAGCAGGAATCCTAGCATTTTGAGGTCTCCACATACATCCCATCTATGTTCACTGTAGTTTATTTTGTCTAGCAACTGCTTTACATTTTCATATTCTTCCTTCAATTCAACCGAATGAGCCGCAGGAATAGATAGGAACGTGTTTCCATTATGTAGTAGGACGCCTTTTAAACTTCTAGTTGAACTGTCAATAAACAAACGCCAATCAGCAGGGCTGTATTAAATTCATATCTTAGCAAAAAAGCCATTCACATCACAGCAGTAGCAAAGAAAGCTCGATGCAAAACAGGAGTAGAAAGAAACGTATCGCAATTGCATATTCCTGTACAAAGAGATCTTGACACTTGGGTCCGAAAGATTCCACTCTTTAAGGCGGGATGTCATAATTTCTTCGTTGGTTTTCGTAAGGTTCATATCCCTGACTAGATCGTCTATGTCTTTCTGGTTGGGGAAATGGGGTGACGTATTGGAGCTTGCCTCGAAATCAGCATCTTCATCTTCATCGGAGGATATTAAAGGCGTTTCTTCTATTTCCTCCATGATGGGTGGGCATGGAACGGGTAAATCTTCATTATGGGGGACTGAGACAACAGAAGATGGGATATTTGGATATAGGAAATTTTTCCGACCTTTACCTCTCTTGTAGAGTAAAATGTCTACCATATAGAAGTAGTAATCATCGTAGAGATTGGTTTGCTCCCTCCAAATGCGAGGAATAACAAATGGCATGATTTTTCTGGTACCTCCCAGCCATGCTTCTAATGTGGAACGGCAGCTTCCACAGCAAAAGTGAGGTGACCATGATTTGTCTTGATCGCTCATGGGCATGCCAAAGTAAGCGTGATATGCTGTAAAAAACTTCGTTCCTGTGTCAGTTTTGTGATTTACTTGCTTTGGATTGATGTAATGGCCGCAAACATAACAAAATAACTCTGCAGAGTGTCTGCAGGGACTATTGGTAGCCATCACCATATACTTTTAATTCAAATATCTGAAAAATACAAAACATTTTGTAAACAGAAATAAGAAACCAAATGTGTACAAACATTTAATAATGGGTCTTAACCAATAAAAACATTACTAATAAACCCCAGTTTTGGGGACATTTTGAATTTTGCACTTGAAATTACTTTTGCTATCTCAGAAAAATGCCTTAAAAATAGCGAAAAAGTAAGATTTCTAAATTTGACCACATTATAAAAACTAGTTTTCCAAGCAAAACAGTGTATTATCAACGCTACCGTGATCGTGAAGGGATACAACTTGAACGGGACCAAATTGCGAAGAACTCTGGCAAGCGCTTTAGTGCAAAGTTGTGCCTAAATAGTCTTTTGGGGGAAATTTGCTCAGAATACAGACAAGGGGAACGTGCACCAAGCCCAAATTTATAACGAGGTGTGGGATTACGCCAATGCTCTCGATATAGAGGTCATGGAGATCGTGAATGTGGATAATACGTACATAATAAAGTATAACAGAACCGAATTGGCTACAGATACATCACGTGTTACAAACATACCTGTAGCCAGTTTCACAACAGCATACGCCTGCATCAAACTTTGGAGTCTACTGCATTCTCTTGGACGGAGGGTTCTGTATGCAGATACAGATAGTGTGATATTCACGGAGAGGGAAGATGAATACATGCCACCTGTTGGAATTCCTCGGAGAGTTGACTGACGAGATCAAGGATGAGTATGGAGATAGCGCCTACGCTAATTCTTTTTTCTCAACAGGCCCAAAAACTTACGGGGTACGGGTGAGGGTGGGAGAGGAAATGAGATATATCGTGAAGGTGAAAGGCATCACGCTTAACCAGGCGAACCGGCGGATCGTCAACTTTGATTCGCTGAAGGAGCTAGTGAGTTTAGCGATGAGGGTGACCAACCACCCCAACTGACTGTAGGGACTCACAATTTTCGGGCACAGAAGCTGGGGGCCGTGAAGGAGCTTAGAGGGACGATGTATTTAGTTATTTATTTTTTTTCTATTTAAAATAAATCACGTTTCAGTTAGCGTTTCATTTTCACCTTTTTTTTGTGTGTGTGTGTGTGTGTTGTGTGCGTGTATATATATATATATATATATATATATATATATATATATATGTGTGTGTGTGTGCACACACGAAAAACACTAAGGACCACCCACTGCATGTTGCTGCCCAATAAAATGAGTCACGTGACTCATGCTACTAATCGGGCGTATCTCCTTCCTGCGTACTCTTGTGTGCGTGTATATAGTATATATATATATATGTGTGTGTGTGTGTGTGTGTGTGTGTGTGTGCACACACGAAAAACTCTAAGGACCACCCACTGCATGTTGCTGCCCAATAAAATGAGTCACGTGACTCATGCTACTAATCGGGCATATCTCCTTCCTGCGTACACTGTCAAAGATTTCTCGTGTAGAAGAAAAACGATGGCTTCCAATGATGTATGCTTTACATTCCTGACGTGGTATTCACTAAAGTCTACAGATGTGGTGAACACCCACAGAATTTCTAGTTATTCTCCTTTGATCCTTTAATGCCACATTGACTCGTGCGAAGCATGAGGAGCATGACGTCCAATACTCTATGGTTATTCCGGCGAGGGCATTGCAGGGTTTCGCGGTACAACGATGTAATGGATTATACTGCAGGATTTAACTGCCT
The DNA here is from genome assembly GCA_023014485.1 of Bathynomus jamesi. Taxonomy (NCBI): domain Eukaryota; kingdom Metazoa; phylum Arthropoda; class Malacostraca; order Isopoda; family Cirolanidae; genus Bathynomus; species Bathynomus jamesi. The sequence goes on from JAJOZX010001207.1 coordinate 939,148, forward strand.
AGAGCGTTCATATGTCATGAAGTGAAAGAAGCCACGCTTGCAGAAGAGAAGCAAAGGATCTGGGTTGTGAACCTTGTTGATGATGGGTGTGACAGAAGATATTACACCATGTTACATCACACCGAGTACGAGTACACTGGGGCTGTGAATGTAAATCTTGTGATATGGACAGTCTGAAATACTTCTACCACTACATCTTATAACGAGTTGTGCAGTGAAGTTGTAGCTAAAGCTTGTGTGAGTTCTAGTGGAGTTTTGGGACGACTATAGTTCGTCCAGCAAAAAGGACAAGTACGGACACATGTTTCTGTCGAATAGATCGCCAGAGTGTTAATAAAATGTGCATAGTTCGAGAAGTACAATAGTGAATACCCCTGAACGTAGATGTATGGTACGCATTCCGGGAGTGGGTGTGATAAAACATTAAAACCGATATTATTTCATTATCGCAGATGGAAAAATTCTCTAAACGCCACCCAGTATGATGGGATACAAATATTCGGATGATTCGCGCAGCTAATCTTTCATGTTGGAACAATCTCGTACACGAATCACTAACGCCTGGAATCGACACACCCCTGTATGACTCGTACCCACCCGCCCTCCTAACCACCCGCACGATTCTCCAAGTCCAAAACAACGCGTCGGTTGCTCATAGCCGCCCCAGAGCCTGGTCCGTCTGGACGTTCTCACCTCACAATAGAAAACTATTAAAAGATGGCGCTTCCGTTGAGCAGTATCCTCAATGCAGTATACGACATATCCGTGCTGAAGTCTGTGCACGTATTCAGGCGTGATACCGGTGTTATTAATTATCACAGGCCTGCGATGGTTTTGTTGTCCGAAATATTTTATCACTTATATAGTAATATTTGCACGCTGATTCCGAAAATAGCATTAATTTTTCGCCGTCACGTACAGATTCTTCGCAAAATGTCATATTTCATATTACATACAGTATGTAAGTAATTTTCATAAAATTTTGATTAAAAACTACTGCTTATAAATACTTGGTTTCACCAAGACATCAGGGAAATGGAGAAGAGATATCAGGGAAGATGGGACATCAGCATGATGGCTGATTACTGCTGGATGTTGAAACGAGATACTCCAGAATTTTTACATAAAAGAAAAGGAACACTGCGTACATTTGAGACTAAAGGCACAGATCTCACAAGAAAAACTCGGGACAAATAAAGATGAATATGCAATTGACATTAATAGTCTTCTTTCTTTTTAAAGTTTATTGTTGTTTTTTTCTTCCAGTTTGTAGAAAATCCTTATGTGATAGAAAAAATGGACACCTTATTCGAAATCAGCGTAATTGAATTATATAAAATCAGTTATTCGTAAGAAAACAACTCTTACAAAGTTGTCATTCGCAGGCTTGTTTTATGTACTTGAAACGAAATGTAGAAATACAAGCTCTGGCAGACGCAATATTATTTATTAAAGTGTTGAATAAATGAATCGAATCTTCGTGTTGGTTGAGAAGTGGGGCAAGGACGGTTACAAAATATCGGCAGGTGTAGGGAGAAAAAGAGAGCAGATTAGCGACGAAACCTCATTCGCCATTATTTGCACGCTATACGTAAATCGTGATACAAAACAACCCTGCGTTGATATATGGTTGATGTGGAGGATGCTGCTGACAATAACGCCCTTATCCCCACGCGAAGCCGTTTCATTTTCGACAGAATTTTTGAAGTCGTCGGTTTCTGTAAACTGAAAACTATATTAGACGCCCGTGTTGCTGATATACTTTATTTTTCTACGGTTCTTGAATACGCGTACACCGTCCTGCTCGATGATTTTACCAAGTGTAGAGCCGAACAAGACGAGAATGGATTGGAACTGGCTGCATATTTAGAAGGTGCAGACTCATCGAAATATCACGAACTTTGGTATAAAGGGCTAGAACGGAACAGGGCTGAACTCGCCTTCACTGTTCACCCTGAAGAATTATTTCTTTATATAAGACACAGTTGTCGGCACGATTTAGAAACCTACTTCAATTGCCGATATGAGTTGTGAATTAGAATTTACAGTTGAAAAGGTCAGCGTTGAAAGAATAAACAACCGTTTGGAAAGATGTGTTTATAAGCTTAAGTTTAATGGTGATGTTGTAGCAAATGATGTCATCTTTGTGCGCGCTTTTGACTGTATTCTATCCGCACTTAAAGAGGGTGGTAGTTTGACCCTCAATTGTAAAGTGGGTACAAAAATAGTGTAAAAGGAGTTGAAGGCCCTTTACATTGAATAAAGATATTCGCATACTTTGAGTGGTGAATTACTGTTAAATCGAATTTAATGTGCAGTACAGAGCAATGAGGATGTAAGTATGGACTCGATCACATGCGAGTTTACTATTTTATTTAAGCATGGTAGAACTTAAAGCAAGCATGTATTTCAATTTTGGACGCATATATATATATATATATATATATATATATATATATATATATATATATATGCAGGGTGATTCAGCAAAGAGTACATTAAATTGGAGGATGAAATCCTTGGATAATTCTAAACCACAATGTCTCTATGGTAAAATGTCAGATTCTGCATAGTTTCCATGTTACAATACATTTAAGATATTGTATTAATGAGGGTGAATATGAAGTCAAACACCCGTAGGTTTTTTTAATCATTTATTCCAGATCTCTACAGTGTAACCCCTCTTTGTCACAACCTAAAGGAAATGTTCAAAGTTGCCCCCTTCTGCGTCAATGCAGGCCTGTACACGTCGTACCATTGAATGTCTTACGCATTCCAAAAGAGAACATTTTGCCCGAGCATCAAGGGAATATCTGGATACTGTTTATCCCAACAGGTGGATAGGGCGTGGTGGCCCCGTTCCCTGGCCACCCCGCTCCCCAGATCTTAACCCTTTGGATTTCTAACTGTGGGGCCATTTAAAGACGTTGATGTATGATACAGAGGTTCAAACACGAGAGGAATTATGGCCACGTGTTCGTGACAGGTGCGAGCAAATTAAACATAGTCCAGGCATTCTGGGGAAATACCGAGCATCTTGAAAAGAGCAAACATCGTCCCTATATATAAAGGAGGAGATAGATCTCAAGCAAAGAACTATAGACCAGTGTCCTTGACGTCCCACTTCACCAAAATTTTTGAAAGAATAGTCAGAGAGAAAATCTATGACTTCTTGGAGACATTGGAAAGATTCAACGAAAATCAACACGGATTCCAATCAGGAAGATCATGCCTATCACAACTTATAGAGCATTATAACAATATCCAAGATGCACTTGAAGGCAATGAAAAACTCTGATGTCATATAATTTTTCTAAAGCTTTCAACAAATGTGGTCACGGTATAATAGCACATAAAATGAAACATATGGGAATAACAGGCAAAGTGGAAAAATGGATCTACAACTTCCTCAGAAATCGACTACAGGTGGTCAAAATTCAAGGTGTATCATCATCAGGATCAGAAGTACGCAGCTCAGTACCACAAGGTACAGTTCTGGCTCCACTCCTGTTCATTATCATGCTGACAGACATAGACAGTGGAGTAAACAGCAACAGTATAGTAACATCATTTGCGGACGATACAAAGATCAGCAGAAAAATCAGCGATGCAATCGAAGTAGAGGCCTTGCAGAGAGACACAAAATATACAAATGGTCAGAAGACAACAATATGACATTTAACACCGAGAAATTTCAGCTCTTAAGATATGGTAGAAATGAGGAACTTAAAAAGACTTCATATTATGCTCCAGACAGAAAAGAAATTCAGAGAAGCACGAAAGCGGTCGACTTGGGGGTAATAATGACCGATGATGCCAAATTCGAGACACAAAATCAGATAGCAATAAACAAAGCAAAAAGAGTCGTGGGACAGGTACTAAGAACGTTCAAAAGGAGGGACAAGACAGTAATGATTCCCCTGCTGAGAACACTGATCACACCAAAACTTGAATACTGCTCAGTTTTGACGTCCCCATATAAAAAAGAAGAAATTAATAAACTAGAAGAAACTCAGAGACATTTCACAGCCAAGATTGATGGCTGCAAAGAACTCAACTACTGGGAAAGACTACGCAAACTAAATCTGTACTCCCTGGAAAGAAGAGAGAGGTATACCATAATCTACATATGGAAAAATGGTCGAAAAAGTGGTACCAAACCTCAGACTACACCCAATTACTATCCAGACAACGCTGGAAAATAGGTAAGGCAGAATGTGTAGTGTTTCCAAATTAAATGCCCGACAAGAGACCTCCTCAACTCTGAAGGAAAATAGCTTGGTTGTCAGGGGCCCAAGAATTTTCAACCAGCTTCTAAAGGACCTCAGAAACATTACAGGGGTCAAAGTTGAAGTCTTCAAGAGAAGACTAGATGCCTGGCTCAGGACGGTACCAGATGAGCCGGGTGTACCTGGCTATGTACGATAAAGAGCGCAAGGGAGCAACTCGTTCCTCCACCAAGCCAGGACTAGAGGCGGGGGCCACCAGCTTGACCTTCTTGTGAAGAAAGACCGACGCATGGAACCCAAACAAGGTTAACAAGGTATATATTATTTAAGCGTGGTAGAAACCGTCCTTAATCCATGTATTTCCATTATTGATGCGTATATATATATATATTATATATTTATATATATATATATATATATATATATATATATATATATATATTAAACATGTGTTGTGTATTTTGTTGTATTTAGGATTTTTCTGACTATCTGTATTATTTTATTTATGTATATATAATATATATATATATAAGCTGTAAACCCTAGATCCTGTCCCAAGCTGGGTCCTAGCTGGTGAGGGAAGCTATATTTTGGGCCTCTTTGCGAGTAACCCGGTGCCCTCGTTGGGCTTTCCATCATGAAAAAAGAAAAACTATAGTATTTGTCATTTATCATTACTTATTCGAACTATAGTGGATGTAATTTCCCAGAAGAGTTGTTTGTTCCATGCACGGTCTGTGTTTAATATATAAGTTTCTCAGGGGGACCATTCTGAGTTTGTATATATATATATACGAGGAGTGATCAAAAAGTATCGATAATTTTATTGCTACGGACAAATGGATGCAAATAAGAAATAACCGTTTCCATATGTGAGTCTTCCTGCCCTCTGGCGTCCGCAGTCTGAAGAAAAATCTGCTACCATGAGTCAGTAGTTGGTTGGAGCGCTTAAAGGAAGGGTGTGTTTTTGCAGTACGTCGAAATCTCGGAAATGGAGCAACGCGCGTGCCAAACTTGGAAAATCTGCATCGGAGATGAACGAAATGATTAAAACAGCTTTTAGAAATGATGCTCTCAGTGTAGCTAACGTTTACAAATGGCCCAAATAGTTTAAAAATGGAGAAACATCGCTTGAAGACAAGGAACGCCGTGGCCGCCCTTCCACTTCTCATTACGGATGAAAATTTCCAACAGGTTCGATTTCTGGTCCGACCAAATGTTTCTCCTTTTTTAAACTTTTTGTGCCATTTGTCAAAAACACTCTCATCATGTTGTGTACAATGTTGCAATGCGATTGCACTCTCCCATTTTGCAGCAATACTACTAGCGTATAATAATATTGCAGAATTTTCCCTAAGATCCTCCCCTCTTTGCTTTAAAATTTTCACTTGTCTTTAAATTTTCTTCTATCTTTTAACCTTCCCCCTTAAACAGTCTCGTTGGAACCAGCCGGTCTGTTGTTGTTTGGTGCCCTTTGTATTCCTTTATACACTCATATATATAATATATATATATTATATATATATATATATATATATTATATATATTATATATATATACAGGGCTATTCAAATTGATTCACCTGATTTCAAATGAGAATATTTTTAATGTTACAAATACAGAGTGATTTGTGATACATCAACCAAAAGAAAAACTGTCCAAATTTTGTCTCTCACCTCATAAATGCTCTATGTGACTTCCCCTAGTTACACGAGCAACGTCGACACGATAGTCGAATTCCTCCCATACTCGCTCCAGCATGTCCGTTGTCACTGACTCTACGGCAGTAACAATGCGAGTTCGGAGCTCATCCAAAGATGTGGGCAACGGTGGCACGTACACAATATCCTTAACGTACCCCCAAAGGAAGAAGTCACACGGTGTAAGATCCGGCGACCTAGGGGGGCCAGCTGTGGAGCACCAAGTCATGGGGCCCACTGCGACCAATCCAACGGCGAGTGAGCACTTCGTTGAGAAAACGGCGAACATCCAAATGCCAATGAGGCGGCGCCCCATCTTGCTGGAAAATGTAGTCGCCGGAATCTTCGTTCAGTTGGGGAAATAACCAGTTCTGCAGCATATCCAGATAGGAGTGACCAGTCACTGTGTTTTCCATGAAAAAGAAGGGGCCGTAAACCTTTGCCCGGGAAATGGCACAGAAGGTGTTAACTTTAGGTGAGTCGCGCTCGTGCTCGATTGTTGCATGTGGTTGTTGCGTGGTTGTTCTGTAACGTCGACGAAACTCACGCTGCACTGTGACTACCGATTTACAGCTCGAAAACTGCAACACACAAAACGCCTTCTGCTGTGCGGACGCCATTTTCACACTGACTGTTTGTTGCTAAGCTAGGCCACGGCGTGACTTTGGAGCCCTCTCGCGGTGATCTTGTAAAACTCGGAGATTTCCTCTTTCATGTGGTGTATGCCCAGTTGATGCACGGTTGATAGGTTCGGAAGTATTCTCAGTTGAAATCGGATGAATCATTTTGAATAGCCCTGTATATATATATATATATATATATATATATATATATATATATATATATATATATATTATATATATATATATATATTATAATGTTTTATATTCATATGGCTAAATCTTTTATGAAGAAAGAAAAGAAGATGAGGCGTGCTTAAATAGGAAAATTATTCATTATTATTTTGTGCGCTGAAAGTCGTGTAAATCAAGTATAAATCTTCGCAACTCCTTCGTTGAATCTGCGTTGAAGAAAAGGTACGCCAATAAAGTCGTTGGAACATATTCTGATGAAGGTGAAAACAACACCATTCAACGCAAACAAGAAGAAAGGGAGAGAGAGATATTTCATTCAAAATTCCTGTTTCGTTATTCCAGTTTTGCGAATATATTTTTAACATATGTCGAATGTTCCTCGTCACGCGCCATTCTTATTAAGTATGCAATTTCGTTAAAATAAAAACGTTAACATTGAAAACCATTAAAAATGAATGAAAAGAAAGCAAATATACAAAAACGTCAAATATTTACTCTGTAGACAAGATAAAACTCTCATGCCCGTCCCTCTTTACGGCAGCTATGAATTTTTAGCCGTTCAAGTAATGCGATTCCTAAATGCCCCTTTTTAAATGTCTATTCCAAATCTTCCATCGACAATTGTCTTGAAATAGAAAAAATTAGGGGATAAAAAAATGCATTCAATATACTGTATGTACAAAGTTTGGGGTGACAATTTTATTTACACGAGTTTGCAGCACGTCTCTGGGAGTGCTGTACATACATACATAGAGTAGGTACTGAAACAACAAATCTTAAAATATTATATCTATATATCCCTGGGGATAGGGGATTTAAAGAATTCATCTCACGTGGTCCCAGCGTGTCGTAAAAGGCGACTAAAAATAAGGGACGGATGCGGAGGGATGGAAACACCCCCACCTGTATGTAACTTTCCACAAACAGGAACGGTCAGAGAAGGGGCATAGCAGGAGTTTTCCCGCGACGGCTCAGGCTGGGGTGTCTGAATGTGCGTGGGTGTGGTTAGGATGATAAGAAGGGAGAGATTGGTGCTCTGTTTCGTGAGAGGGGCTTAGAGGTCGTGGCTTTGAGTGAAACAAAGATGAAGGGTAAAGGTATGGAGTGGTTTGGGAATGTTTGGGGGGGTAAAGTCGGGGTTGGGGAGAGGGCAAGGGAGGAGGTTGCGCTTCTGATACGTGATGGGCTATCGGAATGTGTGAAAGGGTGTAAGGAAATGAGTTCAAGGGTGATATAGGTTAGCATGAAAGTGGGCCAAGAGAGATGGGTGGTTGTTAGTGCGTATGATGTTCGGAGTAAGAAGAGTGAAGAGATACAGAATGCATTCTGGGACGAAGTGGGTGAGTGCTTGGGTAGTTGTGATGCGAGAGACCGAGTTGTCGTCTGAAGGATTTGAATGCGAGAGTGGAGGATGTGCCAATTGAGGGTATAGTTGGGGCGCATGGGGTGCCTGGTGTGGATGGAAGTGAGGAAAGGTTAGTTGAATTGTGTGCTGAAAGAGAATTGATGATTGGGAATACATGGTTTCGTAAAAGAGATGTACATAAGTACACGTGGGTGAGTGGTGTCCGAGGTGATAGGGCACTAATGGATTATGTGTTGATGACGAGATCTGCTAGGGGGAGGTTGTTAGATGTGAATGTATTGAGAGGAGTATTGTGGTAGGCGTGGAATAAGAAGGGGTAGCGTGCCTGTTAGAGAGGTAGTGAAAGCGAGTGAGCTGAGAAAAAGGGATTATGAACGGATGTATCAGGAGACTGAATGAGGAATGGTGCAGGGTGGGAGAGAGTGAAACAAAGGGTCTGGAAGAGGAGTGGTAGATATTTAGTGAAGCGGTGCTGTAGTGTGTGGCGGAAGTGTGTGGTGTACGAAAGATTGGGGTTGGACATAACGACGGGGTAGTGAATAGTGGAATATGGAGGCTGAAATGTTGGTGAAGCAAAAGAGGGAAGTATATGCTCGGTACTTGCAGAGCAGAAGTATGGGTGATTGGAAAGAGTATAAGAGAAAGAGGCAAGAAGTAAAGAGAAAAGTGCGAGAGCTGAAAGAGAAAGCAAATGAGAGATGGGGTATGAGAGTGTCAGAAAATTTCAGGGAGAACAAGATGTTTTGGAGAGAAGTGAATAGTGTGAGGAAAATGATAGGGCAGATGAGCATGACTGTGAAAAGAGTCGATGGGGAAGTAATGACAGATAGAGAAGTTGTGAAGACAAGGTGGAGTATTTTGAGGGACTGTTGAACGTGTCAGAAGATAGGGAAGCAGATATGGTATGTATGGGCAGAGAGGGGGTTCAGAGTATGAGAGTTGTGGCAAATGGGTTGGCCCTCGGCAGGATGAAAAGTGGAAATACTGCAGGAGTGGATGGGATCGCTGTAGAGCTCTTGAACAAAGGCGGTGAATGTAGTGTTGATTGGTTACTGCGTCTGTTTAATGTGTGTATGGACAGAGGCAAGGTACCTCAGGACTGGCGGAGTGCATGTATTGTCCCTCTATATAAAGGCAGGGGGGACAAAAATGTATGCTCGAATTATAGAGGAATTACTCTGTTGAGTGTGCCAGATAAGGTGTGTGGGAGAGTGGTGATTAAAAGGGTGGTTGCATACACGAAGCAACAGATTGGGGAGGAGCAAGGGGGTTTTAGAAGAGGTAAAGGGTGTGTGGACCAGCTGCTTGGGTCGAAGATGTTGTGTGAGAAATAATTAGAGAAAGAAAGGTATTTGTATGTGGCGTTCATGGATCTTGAAAAAGCGAATGATAGGGTTGACAGAAAGGCGTTGTGGCAAGTGCTACAGCTGTATGGGGTGCATGGGTTGTTGTTGTTGTTGAGTGCGGTGAAAAGTTTTTCCCGAGAAAGTAGAGCATGTGTGCGTGTGAGAAGAGAGGAGGGTGAATGGTTTCCAGAGAAAGTGGGTCTACGGCAGGGTTGTGTGATTCTTTATGGTTGTTTAATGTGTCTATAGACGGGATGGTGAAAGAGGTGAATGCAAGGGTCATGGGGAGGGAAGCGGGGGTGAAGCATGTTGCGGGGGGAGGTTCTTGGGCAGGGAATCAGTTGTTGTATGCGGATGATACGGCTCTAGTGGCGGACTCGAGAGAAAAACTACAGAGACTGGTAACCGAGCTTAGGAGAATGTGTGGAAGGAAGCTAAGAGTAAATGTGAATAAGAGTAAGGTTATATGGTGCTGTAAAAGAGAGGTTCGTGAGCGACTGAGTATGGTGACGAAATGGAAGAAGTGGTATGTTTCAGGTACTTGGGGTGGATGTGGCGAGGAATGGGACTATGGAGGAGGAAGTGAGTCACAGGGTGGAAGAAGGGCAACGGTACTGGGTGCCCTAAGAAGTGTTTGGAAAGAGAGATCAGTGTCTATGGGTGCGAAGATCGGTATATATGAAGGTATAGTAGTGCCAACAGTGCTGTATGGATGTGAGGCTTGGGTGGCGAATGCGAAGGAAAGGAAAAGGGTGGATGTACTGGAAATGAAATGCTGCTTGAGGACAATCTGTGGGGTGTGGCGGATTGATCATGTGAGAAACAGTTATCCGTGAGAGGTGTGGTCAAGGAGTCTTGTGGACAGAGCAGATGAGGGAGTGTTAAATGATTTGGGCGCATGGAGAGGATGAGCAAGGAGAGGGTGTTAAAGAAGATTTACGTGTCGGAGGCGGAGGGGGAAAGGGGGAGGGGTAGGCAGAGGAGGAGATGGAAGATGGGGGGGGGTGAAGGAAGCTCTGGGTCAGCGGGCCTGGACGTCGGGGGGGGGGGTGAAAGTCGCGCGCTGGATTGAAAATGTGGAGCGATGTGGTATATGGCGGGGGGGGGGGGCGAGGGGCTGGCAATGTGCCGCCTCAGGGTGTATGAAGCGGTCTGGGTAAACAGTGGAGTAGTCTGCGGGGCTGGGCTGTGGATAATGTTGCCCTGAGGCAGGTGCATTATTGTCATGACATCTGATGAAGTGAATGTGAGCGATTGAGGCGCTTCCTGCCTGTTCCTGACGCGACCTCACTGCGGTGGGAGAGGCGTTCGGGTATAAAAAAATATTCTCGATAAAGTTTATAGGAAAACTGAGAATAATAACGAATCTAAATTCATTCAAAATTGGTTGAAAAAAAATTAATAGATAAAAATTGGCGCGGAGTTATGACGAGTGCAACAGGAGCGAGATTTTTTATTTAATGATACCAATATTGTGGTTTGCTAGTACTTTTAATGTGATCTTAGGTTGGCACTGAAACTCAGTTGCGCTTTACTTGTATTATGAGTTGATTGAAATATCTCTTCTATTATTATGATATATGGCGATAATTTAGCGAGCCTTTAAATATGTTCCTTAATGGAAAGTCTCTTAAGTATTAACCAAATATATCAATTATACTTTGCTCTGCTCTGAGAACAAATACCAAATAAACCAAAGGATCTCAGGGACACTCTCAACCCTAATGTCTTCGCGAAACACGAGGCTCTCCTAAGAGACCTCAGAGACCTCCCCGTGTCTCGTAGCCATGAATCTGGAGCAATTGAGCGGGTCCCAAGGGATACAGCCCAGGGGAGCACCGTCCCAGTCTGCCTTTCTCGACCTCACTCTCGAGAATCGCCGACTCGCCTTCTCCGTTGTTTATGTTTAATCATTTGGGGATTATCGCGGAAGAACAACAGTACTTCAGGGAAAATGATGATATTGTAACATGAAGGCTTTTATGACAATTGTTTTATAATATATATATATATATATATATATATATATATATATATATAATATATATATTATATATATATATATATATACCGTGTATATATATTGTTATAATAATGTTATAATGTTTCAGACCAACAAAGACCCTAGGATCCATTCATGGCTGGTCTACCTAACTGTGGTTGTAGTTGTGCATTGCACATGTCCTCCGTGGTGTCGGAGAGGACCTACAATTTTACGTGGATTCCGAACCACAAAAACCTTAATTTTACTACCTTAAACTATACCCACTCTATCAACATATACGTCTAATCGATTTTTAAACATGTTTATAGACGTGCTACTAATTACTTCTACCGACAAACTATTCCAGCTATTTACTATTCTATGTGTAAAAAAGTTTTTGGCAACTGCTGTCTCGAACTTTCTACTTGTCAACTTAACACCCGTTATTTCTAGTTCTATTATATGGTGATATTTCGAAAAAGCTATCTCTATTTACGTTATCAAACCCATTCATAATTTTAAAAACTTGGATTAGATCACCCCTTAGCATCCTAGTCTCGAGTGTAGTCAATTTTAACTCCTTAAGCCTATCCTCGTACGACTTCGACCTAAGCGACGGAATCATCTTAGTTGCTCGTCTTTGAACTCGTTCGATTTTATCTATATCCTTGCGCATATACGGATTCTAAAAATGGATCGCGTACTCCAAATGGGGTCTAACTAATGATTTATAAAGAGGAACAATAATATCGCGCGATTTGTACTCAAAATTCCTAGCTATAAAACCTAGCACTTTGTTCGCCTTATTGACCGCTGCTGTACTTTGTTTCGCCACTTTTAAATCACCAGTGACGATAACTCCTAAATCTTTTTCCTGTTCTACGATTGCCAACTCCTTCCCTGACATACTATACTACTATACGCAAAATTACTGTAACGCGAACCTATATGTAAAATTTTGCACTTATCGACGTTAAATCTCATTTGCCATGTGACTGATCAATCAACAATTTTGTTCAGTATATATACACACACACACAATATATAGATATATATATTATATATATATATATATATCTATATATATTGTGTGCGTATGTGTGTGTGCATTACTCATTACTGAACTAACCAAAAAGGTTAGGTTAGGTGATGTAGGTCAGTAATGCATAATGCGTAATTACACGATGATTTCATAATTAATTTCACAAATTTATTGAAACGTTTGGCATTACATGAAATAACTGGCTTTGACTGTAGCATTAACTGTAATGTACGAATATATATATATATATATATATATAAAATAATGGAGAAACTAGTCCCTAATCTTACTCTGAATCCCATAACTCCCCAAACAACGGTGGAAGTAGAAACGGTAGACTGTGTCGTATTCCCAAATTGAAGGCGAGACAGGGAACATCCTTAACCCTGAAAGAAAATAGTTTTGTAGTGAGAGGACCAAAACTATTTAATCAGCTGCCCAAAGACCTACGAAACACGAAGGGAGTTGCAGTGGAAATCTTCAAAAGAAGACTTGACGCCTGGCTCAGAACAATCCCCGATGAGCCGGGCGTACCTGGCTATGTGAGGTGGAGAGCGCAAGAATCCAACTCACTACTTCACCAGGCCAACTCGAGAGGAGGGGCGACACGCTTGACCTTCGCGAAATGAGAAATCATCACGTGGAACCTTTGTAAGGTTGTAAGGTAAGGTATATATATATATATATATAAAGATAATTGAGAAATGGCCTTAGATATTATTTTGCATTCAGTTAGGTATTTATTTTGTTTATATTTATTAATAACAATATCGTAGCGTAATCAAATAAATAATATGTCAATTCTGATGCACTTTTCATTTTATTTTATTTTATTTTATTTCTGTCACCAAACAATAAAATAATCAAAGAAAAACAGAACATTACCAATTAATAATTTGGATCAAATGTAGAATTCGGACCCCAGCCTTCTTTAGTTAGCTTTATAAGGCTAACTAACGAAAATATCATGACCTAACCTAACCAATCGTCAAGGGCGTACAGTTAACCTAACGATTGGTTAGGTTAGTCGTGATATTTCGTTAGTTAGCCTTATAAAGCTAACTAAAGAAGGCTGGGTCCGAATTCTACTTTGATCCAATAATTTTTTATGATTTTTAGAAATTGCACGTCATATGAAATTAATGCTTTCTTGTTTAGATACGTATCTACCTCTATTTCTCTCCTAAATTATGTTCTAATGGATGAAGGAAAAAAAATGGTGACCAAAATTGGACTAGAATCATTCAAGTTTCAGTTGTGCGTCTCATTTGACATATTAGCTTTACTTTTAATCTTTCCTATTGTTTACAGTAGTTAACGCTACATAGTTTATCTTGCCTTTTGCTATTGCAAACTTATCCTATTTATTTTCCCAACTCTCTCCCTCTTCATTCTTCGAGTCCTGCGTATTTAATAAGGAAAAACGTTATCAACCATTATATTTCTTTGCGTGATTAAAACCTTTATTATAAAAACGCAGTAAATCAGTATAATGAAGAAAATACCGGTGCGTTTTGCTTTCTTACAATTACAGTATAACTAATGAACATCAATATACTTTGGTATTTAACCTAATTCTGGTACGGAGATGGAATGAGGGTAACCCGATTCTTGAGGAAATAATACACAGTGCTCACGAGAAAATATCTTTGGTGGGTACAATATGGTGAAGGTTCGGGGATTTCTCTTCCCGAGTGGCGTCCCTTCCCCGATGACTCCCATGAATGAAAAGATTTAATCACTCATTATTTCTCTTCGAAACTATTCATTTAAAACCATTACACCGTTCGTGGGTGTGGGTGTGTGACGATAGGAATGCACTTAGTTCATACACCGATATCATTCACACAATTCGGACGCTACAATTTAAGGGGTAGCGTGAACCCACTGATGTTTTTTTTTCAGATTAGTTTTTCACTTAATTTCAACTAAGTAAGCTAATATTGTTTATCGTTGTATTTTCAAAATTTACCTTAAGTTAAACTGTTTATAAAAACACACGATACTTGTAGGTTATCTCCCCCTCACGCTTGATTTGTCATCGTGGCAAATAGCATAAAGTCGCAGTAAATTCATTCTGGCTGAAAAAGCAATAATTAAATTGTGCAAAGGATTGGTAATATCTACTGAAATAGATACTATTAAATATATAATTTGGCTCATGTAATAATTATTGATACGATTTATTTTTAAACTAATTTATGGCCGGATTCTGAAGGATCGCCATTATAAAGTTAAGGATCACCTGAAGATCAGGGCCCCCAGCCTTTTTAGTTAGCTTTATAAGGCTAACTAACGAAAATATCACGACCTAACCTAACTAATCATCAAGGGCGTACAGTTGACCTAATGATTGGTTAGGTTAGGTCTTGATATTTTTGTTAGTTAGCGTTATAAGGCTAACTAAAGAAGGCTGGGGACTCTGATCTTCAGGTGATCCAAAGTTAATGTAAGTTGTATAACAAATCAACAACCAATGTGCATCAAACATTCTAGAACGAAATGCTCGTTTGATTGTTCTGCGTGCGTGCTATTTGCCACGATGACAAATCAAGCGTGGGGGGGAGATAACCTACAAGTACCAAAACACACTAATATAATTTAGTTATTATGAAACAACGAAGTTTTTAGACTTTTAATTTTATGTTCATTCACAAATTAAATTAACTTTACATTCCTTTATACATAGGCTTACCATACGTCCGATTTGACCGGGACAGTTCCGGTGTTTAGCTCTTGTCCCGGCGTCCCCGCCAGCTTGTAATTCTGTCCCGAAAAGCAAGGGGCACAATTATAAACCGGGACAGAATTACAAGCCGGCCGGGTCGCCGGGACAGAGCTAAACACCGGAACTGTCCCGGTCAAATCGGGACGTATGGTAAGCCTAGCTTATACATAGGGTGGCCAGACGTCCGGCTTTAGGCGGACAGTCCGCCTTTTGAGCACTCTGTCCTTAGGGTGGCCATTTCCAAATTTTCAAAAAGGAGGACACTGCGTATGTGGCTGTACGTTAACATATATATATATATATATGTTAACGTACGGCCACATACGCAGTGTCCCCCTTTTTAAATGGCCACCCTAGTTATACAATTAATAAACAGGGTGAAGCCTTAATCGAAAATCAAGTAGACCCACAGAAACGGGATAGGCCTCGCGCGTGACAGGAATAGAAGCCTAGGTCTCGGAAAGGATTTACTTTCGTAGTCCTAGTAGCAAATGAATTGAATTTACTTTATTAATTCATCTTAAATATGGCCCCTATTTCCGACGAGGTCGATCGAAGTGTTAAGAACAATTAACAAGGCAGGGCAAAATGATCTTAAGATGTACAAATTGCTCTGACGACTCTGCCTGACTTAATCCTCATGCCTCTCCTGACTGACTGACTAAGCCGCCTAAGCGCTGTCTTTTTCCCTTATCACAATTTGAGTTTTCTTTTCGCATTGAGAAAACAATTTCACGTTCCTTTTTCAGTGAATTTAAAACTTAGAAATATTTATTAGTACTCTGTTTTACTAGTTTTTAAAATTTCCTAATTATTTTATATTATTTAACTAATTTGGCCTATTTAACCGTGTTAAACCCTAACATTATTCAGGGTGTTTCACAACCGGTCTGCCATACTTTGGGGGTGATATCGAGTAAAAAAGTTAATACAACAAGGTGCTATTTCCAACCATTGCGGAGCTACGGACGTTTTAAGATGTGCAAACAACAAATACCTACTTGTGTGTAATTCGATAGATGGCAGCACTGGTTGTATTTTCGGTTAACGAAGTTACCACTACTAATTTAAGTTGGTTCTGATCTGTGGTACGAAACACTGTGTTGCGCTAAGGTAAACAATCAAAATGAATCAACAGTTCACACCCGCTGAATAGGCTGATATCCATTTCATTTATGGGTTCTGTAATGGTAACAGCAGAGCGGCAGTTGAGGAATATCGAAGACGTTTTCCGAGCCGCCGAATACCGAAAAAGCAAGTGTTCAGTGACACACACCAGAGATTAAGGGAAAAAGGGACAATTGTTCCACGTAACCAAGAACATGTAGCACAACGGCCCGTTGCTGTGGAGGAGCGCATACTGGACCTAGTACACCGCAGCCCAACTACCAGTGTTCGAAGGATTTCTAGACGAATTGGTGACTCTGCATGGCGTGTATGGCGAACCATACTTGATGAGGGTTTGTATCCCTATCATTTGCAACGTGTGCAAGCTCTTCAACCGGGTGATTACAATAAACGTGTTCAATTTTGCCAGTGGATGGTTAGGCATCGCCAAATTCTTAATCGCATCTATTCGGGATGGAATTAACAATAGACGAAAATCCCATTTGTGGTCCGCCGATAATCCCCACGGTATCGTTAAAGGAAACTTTCAACATCGATTCTTGGTGAATGTTTGGTGCGGTGTAATTGGAGATCAGCTGATTGGATGTTCGTTTTGGAACAGCGATTAACTGCTGATATTTATCTGAACTTCCTGACAAATTGCCGCTTTTGATGGAGGACGTGCCCTTGGAAACAAGGCGCAGGATGTTTTCAGCACGATGGGGCGCCACCACATTTTGGTCGTCATGTTACGGATTACTGGAATCAGCGGTACGGGAATCGTTGGATTGGTCGTGCTGGTTCAATATCGTGGCCCCCGAGATCTCCGGATTTAACTCCGTTAGATTTCATTTTATGGAGCCTTATGAAAGAGATGGTCCACAAGATCAAAGTACAAACGAGAGAGGAACTCTTGCGTCGGATTATGGATGCCGCTGCTACAAACGAGAACACCCAGAAATGATTCAATGGGCAGCAGACTCTTGTTTGGAACGAGCAAGGCTGTGCATTGAAAACCGAGGCGGACATTTTTAACATTTATAAGGTGTATCTCATAAAATGTAGCAATAAATACATCAGATTAATACTCGTTTATTTTTTTCCGTGCACTTAAAATGTCCGTAGCTCCGCAACGGTTGGAAATAGCACCGATGTTGTATTAACTTTTTACTCGATATCACCCCCCCCCCCCCAAAGTATGGTAGACCGGTTGTGAAACACCCTGTATATATTTAATGTTATTTCTAAACTAAAACTGTTTATGAATACATGATTGGACGAAACGGAAGGCGTTATGTCACGTGACTATTATCCTTATTTCTGATTAGATGAACAGAACTACAAGTATGAACGCAACGAAACCTGTTCTTCTGGCTTCGTGCTAAAAGTCACGTACGCTTTCCAAATTCATCTGAGGCCTATTTCCTTTATAATTCATCTATCAAACCTAATTTATGTTTTCTAATTAAGTATTATAGATTTTATTATTTTCTATTTATTGATAAACCCCCAATTTTGCAATCCCAACAGTGGTCATGTAACTTGCAATGTATTAGGAAGGGGAATGGATAAATCAGGCTATAGTGTGTGACGCAATTTTAAGTTATAGCCAAAATGTGTTCGTTTTATATCGTTTCGTATGAGCAAAAAGACAGAAACATCCTTTTACTTTTATAGTAGGAAAGGTTAGGTTAATTTAGCTTAGTCGAACTCTCGGGTAAATTTATAGAGCATAAAAAACTTAGTCCAATCGAGATGTACGTTTTGGCACAAACTAAAAAATATAAGGTGCTACTATAGCGTGATTCCTACCTCGATTCGGCGGTCTACCTTTTAATTATAGCTTCTTACCTTGTTTACTAATTGCTTGTTTACATTCCAATGTCCATCGCCCTTGACGATTGGTTAGGTTTAGTCATGATATTTTCGTTAGTTTTAACGAAAATATCGTGACTAAACTTAACCAATCGTAGGTAGACCACATACTATAGTAGCACCGAAACTATTTTTTAAATAAATAAAATTGAATAATAAATAGCATTTTATATTTATTATATTTTCATTTATACCTTGGATAGGAATCACACTCTACAGTACTGTAGTTTCGAACCAAAACGGGTAGGAATCACCCTATAGTATCGAAGTCACCGGTAGGAATCACGCTATAGTAGCACCAAATATAAAATGAGCACATTTTGTCGTAGAACTTAAATTTGGCACGAACGCCATAGCACTGAATCAGTTTGCATGTTGTTGGAGAATTAATCCATTTAATTGATAGATTGCTTTGAAGTGAGTTACGTAACTTTAAACATTAAAAATTTGTTATACCAAACTTCCGGTACAGTATAGATTAAATGCTTGTTTCCACTTTTCATGATGGCAGCGATGCCAAAATGGCCATTAAGCGGATATGAATGTTTTTGCCATCTTTGTGACCGTACAACCAATTTAGATAAATTTTAGCGGTTTTCTGTATTTTTTCCGCAGAACATTTGGACTAAATTTGACTAGAATTAAAAAATAAATGTTTTACTGTTTTTTTTCCACTTCAGAGCACTCTCCCTCTCCAATGTTGACGGTTCGAACTGGAAACTTAAACCTTATTTTCTTGAAACTTTACTCAACAAACCCATTTTAGAACCTTCCTTAAATCTTGATTGTGCTTCGAGATATATAGTTTTGAACTTCAAGTTTCGAAACAATGTGACCCTCTTTCATCCAATACTCAATACTTTCACCCAATACTTTTTTCGGTTCTTTTGCATTATCCTCCCAACACTAATTTTTTTATATAATGTTGGTTTGGTTTTGGTTATGGTACTTTATTTTCCTTCATTATAAAAAAAATTAGTGTTGTATTAGGTTAGGTTAGGTTAGGTTAGGTTAGGTTTGGTTAGGTTAGGTTAGGTTACGGTAAAAACAGCCCGCCGCAGGCGTTAGCCGTTATAAAAAAAAATTAGTGTTGGGAGTATAATGCAAAAGTACCCTTTTTTCCTTATGAATTTTCCTGTTAATGCATTTTTGGAAAGTTACATAAACATAATACTTACACGGCAAGTTTGAAAAATATTGTATTGTTGGGAGTAAACATTTTTTGATAAACTATAAAAATCAAGCATAAATAAAATCGAAACAGAAATTTGTACTAAAACTTGAAAATTAGGTAAGCTAAATCACTATCAACAGGTATAACATCTGTGATTTAGATAAATTTCGCATGCGCCATTGCCATATTAGGGCACGCCAGGCTTCTTAAACAAGGAGATTCTTTACTTCCGACAACGTCAGACCGCGCCTATATTTTGACCAATTGCGCTCTAGTGAACACCCTACTCCAAAAATAATTGTTTGGAAATTTTTTTTCATGCAGAAAGGAGGGGGTCATGGGCGAATGCCCACAAAAACGCCCCCCAACATAGAAGAAGAGGAAAGCCAAAATTAAGCTCTAAAGTTTCGAGATGACTGGACACTCTGCGTTTGAAAGAATGAAGGTAAGAGACAGGGGGAAAGATGGAGTGAGGAAGGTTGTCCCAGATTTGACCGATTGAGTACACGAGAGATTAAGAATACCGATTAACACTTGGTTAGAGAGTTGGACGAAAAAGGAATGAGAATGTGTCGAAAATCGTTATTGCGTGCTCTCCTTAAAGGAGGAGGTATGCAGTTAGAGAGTTCAGAAAAGCAGTATCCGTTATAATAGCGATAGTAAAGGGAACATTGCTGCGAAAAGAGAAGGACTGAAGAAAATCAGTAAGAGTCATGAGACGAAAAGCCTCGTCATGAGAAGAAAAGCTTTGGATTTCACCCACTCAAGTAGAGATATGTGGGTTGAGCGACCCCACACATGAGCAGAGCTGGGCAATAAATACATTGAATGTATTTAAATACTAAATACTAAATACATGGGAGAAATGTATTTAAATACTAAATACTAAATACATTTTACGAATGTATTTAGATACTAAATACAAAATACATCAATTGTATTTAAATACATTTGTAAATACATTTTAAATACATACAAATTTGCTTGTTGAAGCCATGACACGCACACGATAAAGAAATCAACCGCTTTCGACTAAGAGTGGCACATAACTGATTGAACTAACACGTTGAAACATGAACCATGCTGTACTACACTGTCGACGCGTCGTACTGTGCTAGTACAGAACGTGTATTAAACCAGTAAAAGTATTTACATTTTTATATTTTGAGTATTTAAATACATTGTATTTAAATACTCATTAAAGTATTTAAATACTATATTTAAATACATGAAAAACAATGTATTTATAAATACAGTTCTAAATACACAAATGTATTTAAATACGTATTTAAATACAAATGTATTTAAATACTGCCCAGCTCTGCACATGAGAAGCGTACTCCATACACTGGCGGAGGGCGGACAAGACCCCTATAAAGAGAGGGCAACTGAATGTGGATGAAAAAACTGCGTAGCCGGTAGAGCACACCCAACCTCTTAGAAGCTGCTTTAGAAGGAGAATATATGTAATCTTCCCAGGGAAGACCACGAGAAGAAAAACACCAAAAAAGTTAAAAGAAGAGGAAAGACTGAGTTGTGTATTATTGAAGGTAAGGGGATAGTGGTGTGGAAGATTGTGACGAGTAGACAGATGAAGGAACTGAATTTTTGAGGGATTGAAAGCAACTACGTTTTCTCTGCCCCAATTAGAAATAGTAGAAAGATCAGAAGTCAGGTGAACCATAACTATTTTATGCGAAGTATGGAGTTACTGTTGAGAAAGAAGCTTTACGAAACGGGTGGAGAAATGAAGAGTGGAATCATCGGCATAGGATTGGATAGGACAAGAAGTGCGACTTAAAAGATCATCGATAAATAAAAAAAAAGTGTGTGACAAGACATAGTCCTGAGGAACACCACTATTAATAGCTTTAGGAAAAGAATAGTGGCTATCTACAACCGCAGCTATAGATCGGCCAGAGAGGAAATTAGAGAGGTAGGCACAGATAGAAGGATAGAAACCGAAGGAGAGCAGTTTTGAAATTAAAGATTTGTACCAGACTCTATCAAAAGCTTTTGATATGTCTAGCGCAATAGCAAAAGTTTCACCGAAATCCCGAAAGAAGGATGACCAAGAGTCGAAGAGATATGCAAGAAGATCACCAGTAGAGCGTCCCTTGCGAATCCTGTACTGACGATCTGAAAGAAGATTGTGAGAAGAGAGGTGTTTAAGAATTTTCTTATTAAGGATAGATTTATAAACATTAGAAAAGCTAGAAATCAAAGCAATTGGACGATAGTTGGAGGGTTGGGAGCGGTTACCCTTCTTTGGGAAAAGCTGAATGAAAGCGAATTTCCAGGAGGAAGTAAAAGTACCAGATGAAAGGCAAAGACAAAAAAGTTTGCCCGGACAGGGTGTCAGCGCAGAAGCACAGTTCTTGAAAACAACAGGAGGGACACCATTAGGATTGTACGCCTTCCTAGAGTTGAGCCCATAGATAGGCAGCACAAACATCTTTGGAAAAGATTCTAATTTTAGACATAATTAAGTCAAAGGAAGTTGATGGAGGAACAGCACCGGAATCGTCCATGGTTGAGTTGGAGGTAAAAGTTTGAGCGGAGAGTTCAGCTTTATCAGGAGAAGAGACAGCAACTGACCCCTCGGAATGGAGAAGAAGTAGTAGTAGTTGTTGGAGAGGTTTTGGCTAGGTGGCAGAAAGAGTGTGCAGAATTAGAATTAGAACCAGAATTAGGTTTTCACATTTTTGTCTGATAAAGGAATTTTTGAAGAGTCGAAGGACAGATTTTGCACGATTCTGAGCAGAAATATAAGCTAAATGAGAGTCACGATTTGGATGGCGAGGATACCTTCTGAAAGTTTCCTCTCTGTTGTGAATAGCATTAGATCAACCAAAGTTAAATCAAGGATTTTTGCATTAGTGGTTGGAATAGAATGTGGAATGTACGCCTCCATGCCCGAGTCACCTCCTTGATGCCCTCAGCGCACTTGGAGGCAGCGGTGGGCAAAAAATAATCGATTACAAATCTCTGGATTAATTAAATATAATTAATCCAAAGAAGTAATTTTTACTTTATACTTTTAGTTACTTTTCAGACATCAGTAATTTTTATTTTTACTTTTTGCCCACCATTGCTCGGAGGGGCCCCGGCCACGGAAGCAGTCGTCATTCTATGTGAAATTAGAGAAGTACTGCCTAAGGGCCTCCCAATCAGCGGGGCCAAAAACCAAAGACGTTTCCTCTTGGGAGGATCCAAAGGCCGAACTGGAGCAATAGGACAGGAAACAGATATAAGACTGTGGTCGGAGGAGCCCAACGGTGAGAAAAAGTTTGACAGATTAAGAAGGATGAGTGGTGAGAGATAAATGCAGAATGTTGGGCCTATATCTTGGGCGATTGAGGATACGAGTAGGATGCTGTACAATCCGCTCTTGATCATTCAGGATAGAGAAATTGTAAACCAGTTCACCAGGGATGTCAATGAAATGGGAAGAAAGCCAAAGGTGATGCGGCCGTGAATCTCGATGACAGAGTTCTTCCTAAATAAAGACCAAATACATTGAAAATATCCTTAATTTTTTTTTTATTTAAGTCATAAACGACTTGTGATACCATATTATAATTTCACCGTTTTCATACCCGTGATTTATGTAAAATGATTTTTATCAGCTTGTTTCATACACCGATTATTGTTGTGATACTCGACGCCGTCATCATACGAAACTAATCTTCAATGTAGTCGTATCCTTCCCACAGGTTGTGGTGAACTTTCTAAATTGTGTTGGTGATCGTCAGGCGCGTGATATAAAATTATTTGGACCAAAAGCGTAACAGGGCCTTGGTTAACATCCCGAAAGTTATCAATCGAGGTCCACTGCAGTATGAGGTAGGTTAGCCTTAGGCACCTCAGTGACTCCGCGACAGTAAAGTTCGTCCACGTATGATGTTAGGCCTAAAAAAGCTTGGTATCAGAAACCAGTTGGCCACCTTTACCCAGAATTTCACCATAATTCGAACAGTAAAGTATTTGTTTTCATTCACAGTAAACGGGTAAGAATTTTGACACCCTTCAGTATATCTAGTTAATTTTTTACGCCTGTTTGAAAACTGGTATTTCCATGTTTCCGATTTTAAGTAAATTGAACAGGAAAGTTCATTTATCTAAAAAATTTTAATCCGTGCGATGTGTAGAGAAATCTTTCAGAGTAAGTTTGAATACAAGTGGACAAGCCTTTTTTGTTTAGATTCCAATGGAATCTGTAGACACCTTTCGTCATATGATAGATACACCACTCATTTTATATAAAACGCCTTTCGGTTTTAGAATATACTTTCTTACCAGTGGTCAGAATAGGCACCGAATGTACGAACATTTGTATTTTTTTTTTAATTTAGAAACTTCTTTTTGAACACTGGCAACAAAAACATCAATTTCTGCAAAATGCTTTTAAAGTTGAAGTTTCTAACTTCAGACTAAACTTTTTCTCAGTTAATAACAACAACGTTCTGATACAGAAAAGGAATTTATTATCCTTGATTAAGTAAAATAGGTAATCCAAGAAAAGTTTTGGTATGACGAAAACATTTATCAGATTATATATATATACATACACACACACACACTCGTGTGTGTGTGTGTGTGTGTGTGTGTGTGTATATATATATGTGTGTATATATATATATATATATATATATATATATATATATATATACTCTAGGGGCACTCAATATATATTTTGCCTCACCCTTTTTTCTTAGCAAAATAATAGGCCATGGAGCTGAAATGTCATTTGGGCCGTAAGTTTGAACTTTCTGCGCTTCACATAACCATATTTTTCCAGTTTGAACCTCCCCTCCTTGTATAAAATCACTTTTAAACGCTCTTGCATAAAACCGATGATTAACGCAGTTTCGAAAATGGCGTCTGACAGTAATGTGCGTCATAAACAGAGAGCTGTTATCGAGTTTTTTAACCGCAGAGAAGAAAACAGTTGGAAATATTCACAAATGTCTACAAAACGTTTACGGAGATGCTGCTGTTGATCAAAGCACAGTTGGACGCTGCTCTAAACGTGTGAGATCATCGGAGAGAGGGAGAGCCAGCCTCGATGATGAGCCACGCAGCGGTCACCCGGCATCGGCTGTGACATCTCACACTGTGCAACGTGCTAACAGCATCATTCGATCAAATCGGCGCGTCACATACAAGGAGCTATCACTGGAGCTAGGAATTAGTGAAGGAAGTGTGAATACGATAATTCAGCAACTGGGATACTCAAAAGTGTGTTTACGGTTTGTTTCTCGCGAACTGACTGAAGATCACAAAACCCAAAGAAAAGAAATTGTTTCTAAGTCGTTGGTTCGATACGAGACAGAAGTGGATGACTTCCTTTCACGAATTGTTAGTGGGGATGAGATTTGGGTACACCACTTTGAGCCTGAAACAAAACGCCACTCCATGAAGTGGCATCACGCAGACTCCCCACGCAAGAAAAAATTCAAAATGGTTCCCTCTGCAGGAAAGGTTATGGCCACCATTTATTAAGATTTTTCTGGATTTTACCTCTATCTTCGCCATTAATCGCCCTACCACCCAACTTCGTGTCATCCGGAAACTTTGAAACTGTACCGACTAGGCCGACATCCAAATCGTTAATATATAAGAAAAAGCAGGTGGCCCAATACATAACCCTGAGGAACGCCGCTCGCTACATTAGCCCAAGAAGACTCCGCTCTATCAACGACCATCCTCTGTTTCCTACCTTGCAACCACTCTTCTATCCAATTTATTATTACACCCCTGATCCCATGAACTACATCTACATCTATCTATTTCACAAAATATGTTAAATATATGAAATAAATAAAAGAATGAACATCGCAGAATTAGTCTCATAAGCAGCAGACCTCACAATATGAAGGTCTTAATGAAACAATTAAATAATTATTTTAAAAGTGAAAAGGGAGTTCAAAGTCGAGGTTTTTAAAGGTAATCACTTATGCTTGTTTATTAATTAAAAAGAAATACGAAAGTTCATATTTTCCTCCTGTGACGGCTAAAGCATACACAGTGAAAACGGTGCTTAAAATATAAATACTTATTCTGTAGAGCAGTGGTTCTTAACCTTTTTACTACCATGCCCCCTCTAGGAATTGGTCCTTCCCTCCACGCCCCCCTTCAATCAAAATAACATTCTCAATAACTTCTCAATATTAGCCCATGCTCTCGTTAAGAGAATAACAAATACAATTAGAGAAATTCCTGTTTCTAGGGGGGCGCGCCCCCCCGGTTAAGAACCACTGCTGTAGAGGGTTATTATTGAATGTTTCTCTAACAGTTTCATAACTTTGTTTCGGTTCATTTGCGCAAGATATGAAGGTCATATTTGAACAGAACACACCAAAATACATTAGAAAAATGTATTTTGGATATTAATTTCAGTGTTAGTGAAACACTCAATAATTACCCTGTAGAGTAATATTGAATGTTCTAGAACATCCCAGAAATTACATAAAGCTTATAAAATGTGTTTGGCCACGAGTTTGCAGTTTTCAGCTGTAGTTATATTGTATGCTTTGAATTAGTGTGAATCCTGCGATTGCTTGACCATACAACATGAGATGTGTAATTCAAATAAAATCTGTACGTCTGCTTTTTATAAGAAATCGTTCAGGTGTAAATTACTGCATTTGCGTGAAAGTTTTCGCGTGAAAGAGGAACACACACACACACACACTTAATTTTATTAAAATATTTTTTGAATTAATTATTTACAATCATGACTTGCAAGGAATTTCAGTTATACTTGAAGTCAGAAGATGGAGCTGAATTTTGAAGAAGATTAAAAGTTAAAAAAATATTGACACGTGTCATAATATAATTAGTAAAGGAATGTATACTACAGTATTTAATATGCTTTCATAATTTCAATATTATTTGGGATATTTCAATATTATGTATAATAATTAATTTCAATATTATTCATGATGTTTAATTGTTAAGCATTATTTTAATAAAATTTTTCTAATTTTGTTTGTTGTAACCGTTGAAGAAATTTAGTTTCAATTTGAAAAAAATTTGGTCTTCAAAAAACTTGGAAATTTTTTTGTCCCGCATGGGCATTTGAAAAATCTGGCAACCCTAATTAGTAACTAAAGTTAAATATGTGTTCAGCATTTTACACTTAATCTATACGGCTGTATCAAACCTTTTGGATCACCTGAAGATCAGGGCCTCCAGCCTTCGTTAGTTAGCCTTATAAGGCTAACTAATGAAAATATCACGACTTAACCTAACCAATCGTCAAGGGCGTACAGTTGACTTAACGATTGGTTATGTTAAGTCGTGATATTTTCGTTAGTTAGCCAGCTTAGCCTTATAAGGCTAACTAACGAAGGCTGGGGGGCCCTGATCTTCAGAAGATCCAACCTTTTGGAGCTATTGAAGAATAGGAACCCCAGCCTTCTTTAGTTAGCTTTATAAGGCTAACTAACGAAAATATCATGACCTAACCTAACTAATCGTCAAGGGCGTACAGTTAACCTAACGATTGGTTAGGTTAGGTCGTGATATTTTCGTTAGCCTTATAAACCTAACTAAAGAAGGCTGGGGTCCCTATTCTTCAATAGCTCCAACCTTTTTATATAAAACTTAAACACTTTGTTGTATTCCATAACTAATAATAATTTAAAACATAATCAGCTTACTTTAAATTATTTGCAAGAAGCCATTTTTCGGATCACCTGAAGATCAGGACCCCCATCCCTCTTTAATTAGCTTTATAAGGCTAAGCTGCCTAACTAACGAAAATATCACGACTTAACCTAACCAATCGTTAAGTCAACCATACGCCCTTCACGATTGGTTAGTTAGCCTTATAAGGCTAACTAACGAAAATATCACGCCCTAACCTAACCAATCAAGGGCGTACAGTTGACTTAACGATTGGTTTGGTTAGGTCGTGATATTTTCGTTAGTTAGCCTTATAAGGCTAACTAAAGAAGGCTGGTTGGCTCTGATCTTCAGGTGATCCCATTTTTCTTTAAGGTTAAGGATACACGAGCGGTTTTGTCGCTGCGAGGAAGTTGTAACGACAAATCGCAAAGAATAAGCACCGTTGTTTCCTATGGTGCGAGCTACACGGCAAACAGTCGATGCGACAATTATTCTCTGTTGCATCCGGCTGCGTTGATTGCTCTCAATGCGTTAGGGTACACGAGCGACTTTGTCACAGCGTCACTGCCACGTGGCACTAAAAACGAAGAAATAGCAGCCGCTGTACAGAGTGTCCATAAATGTTTACCCTGAAAACAGTATGCTCTCATGTTTTAATGACGAATCTTACATCCGTTTTCTTTTTACAGGTGATCTCGTACACGCATCGAGTTTCTGTGCTGGTGTGTTTCGTCTACCGCATTCGCCGCTAGGAGCGCTGTAGTAGCTGTTCAGTTAAGATGGCGTCTGTGACAGAGAAGGCACAATGCGTTGTGTGGCTTGCAGAAACCAAATCTCCTGTCAGTGTTCAGCGAAGGTTCAGAACAAAGTATGGAAAGAATCCACCTGATGTGAAGTTAATTAAGTCGTGGGCGCGTGTTGTTCGTGAAACTCAACGCAACATTTCCAAATCGATGGAGTGGCAGGGACGGGCCAATCCCATGATCCCATGGCCCCCAAGATCACCAGACATTACCCGGCTGGATTTCTTTCTCTGGGGTCATGTTAAAGATTTGGTTTATGCAACAGTTGTTCCAGATATCAGGACATTGCGAGAACGCATAACGGATGCAATTGCAACAGTTAACCCACAAATGTTGGAAAATGTGTGGCTTGAGTGTGAATACCGTTTAGACATTTTACGTGCCACTAGGGGTGCACATGTGGAAGCTTATTAAGTTAATTAACTATGTATCAAAACTTTGTATGTTTATCTACTTATGATTAAAACTGTGTTTGAATACGAGTGTTTATTTAAAAGTTATAGCATGCTTTAATCAGGGTAATCACTTATGGACACCCTATAGTTTGCAACAGCCACTGCCTGCGATTGTGTTGATGCGACACCTTGCAACTCTTACGCAGCGACAAAGTCGTTCGTGTAGCCTTGGCCTTAAGTAACACACAAGTGTTTTAATTAATCCTTTCATAACTCATGGGACTTACAGACCACGGGAATAGTAATCTAAATTGTGTTACAATACAACGTTTCTGCAAGTGTTTCTACAAGTGATGTTTAGTTGTCAGAAAAGGAACCAAAAAGATGTATTTTAAGCGATTAGTTATTAAACTATGAAATTTGGTTCTGAATAACAATAAGACATACTTTTTTGGTTTCAAGAAACCTAAACCCAATGTTAAAGGGCTAATTTTACAGGTGTTTAGATTATCATGTCATGTAAATTCTGAACATGGTTTTCAGTGTGTCATCATTTTAATTATGTCCAGCAATACATGAACCATTTATAATATACATGTTATTCCTATATCTCTTTTATAATGTATCATTGTCAAAGCGGAAGTGAGGAACGGATAAATGGAGGGATGTTGTCTTTACTTTTCTTATTTTTTGTGCGTGTGTGTGTGGAGAGAGCCTCTTTATGAAGATCGGTGTATTCGATAGTCTCATAAGAAGATGATGGCGTAGCAAGGGCAAGATCAGGGCCGCCAGCCTCAATTACGAAATGATATCTTCGTTAAAACTAACGAAAATATCACGACCCAATCGTGAAGGGCGTACAGTTGACCTAACCGGGCATTTAATTTAATTTATTATTATATTGGTACTGTAAAGCAAAAAACAAGAATACATGGGGGCCTGGTCTTCAGGTGATCCAAAAGTTATTTCCAAACCTGTAATGGAGTAGTTTGGGATTTTTTAAGGTTTCCTATTTTTTTTGGTGAACATTTTATCGCAACTGTACGACCAAAAATGCACCTTCCTTATTGCGGTGATGATAAATGCAAAAATTTGGACTATTGTCATAGATTATGAATATAAATGTTGTTATATACTATTTCTAAAAGGCAAAAAATATATGTTCAGCTAATTCTAATATTAATTTTGTAGTCTCGTTTCAATCTGTAATATGGAATTTACATTACTAACGTCTCGTGGCTCGATCGGTAAGGGCGTCGCCGGTAGTGCCGAGACTCCGCTGAGTCGTGGGTTCGAACCTCAGTGTTGCCTAGAGCTGGGCGGTTATCTTTTTTGTACCCTAAATCACGACCACGACCAAGACCGGGCCGGCCACCCCCCTTGACTCGGGTTAAGGTAGCTTAGGATCAGGCCCCTACCCCTCACTTCCTTGCTTGGGGGACACGAAGAGAATTTATATTATCATTAAAAACAAACAAAATTTTGAAAATTTATTTTTAATTTTCAAATTTTTATTCCATTTTCTAAATTTGATTTTTCATTCTTTACATTTTTGTTTCCACTTTAAGACTTTCAAATTTTAACTTCAATTTCCATTATGAAAATCTTTCATTAAATTCTATTCTAATTTTTTATTTTTTATTCAATTTCAAGAACTTCATATTCAAATTTTAGTTTCCACTTTCCCATTTTAAAATTTCAATTTTACAAGATTGGATTTAGAAGAGTAAAATTTAATTAATTCGGAAAACGTACGATTGTCGATGCGATGAAAGCGGAATCAAAGGCGCGTCTCTCGCTTTCAATTGAATCACCTTGATGAAGATACATCGCTTTCCTCTCTCATTCCTTCGCATCTGCTCTTCGTCACTCTCTTAGCGGCTTCCCTTACTCTCAACCGTCCAATGTGTCTCAAGATTTTACAAATGGAACTTTATAATGTTCGTATTAAAAGTGAAAAGGTATTAAGGTATTTCGTATTAAAAGGTGTCACTCAACAAATTCAAAATGTTCCTCCCTTTTTCAAATTACATGGCGAATTCGGGCAGTGTTATTTTTTACTGCTGCCTCCAGCGTTTGGATAGAAATTGAGCAGGTTTCATGTTCCTTGGTTTCTCTTATTACCATAAGAAATTACAGGGAGTGAGGTTAGGTGACAGAAGGGGCCATGTAAAGCCGAAGTCCTGAAGGTGAGAGAACCTGTTAGCACAGTAAGTACCCTTGAGACAAAATTTTCACCAAAAAGCTTAACAGATTTGCTGTATATGGTCTTGTGCTGAACTGCTGAAACCAACTCCGTTTATGTCAGTGTTTCGGCCAATAGGAATTGGGATGAACTGCTCTTGGAGGATGCGGAGGACCATTGTGTCGATAAAGACTGAGCCAAAGAAATTACAATGACCAACTCGTCACGCAATGTTGTGTGCCTGAAATAAGTTTCATCCTTCCACAACAATCGTGCCATGTTTCAGAGTGTATAAGCTAGGTCATTGACTTGCAGTATTGCACGCACACACACACACACACACACACATATATATATAACTTAATTGAAGGGTTTGTTCTTGGGAAACCGTAACTTAGTAAGGAATAAAAAGACGAGATGGTACATGTTTATTTACAGACGTTTCGGAAATTCAATTTCCATCATTAGTGGTAAAAAAATAAAAAGTGAAAACGTGAACAGCTATAACTGAGTAAAAAATTTTATACAATATATTTATGTAGTCATACGATAATAATTTAAAGTTAAAAAGGTATATAAAATGTAGAGAAATAAGACAACGGCTGAAATATACAAAGGTTATAAGGTGGAACGAATATCGAAAATAAATCTTATTGGGTTATTATAGGAGGGGAAGTGGGGGATAATCTAATTGTATGAAGGTTGGGAATAGTTGAGTGTTGAAGTACCCATGTTGGGATTGTCCCAAAGGCCGAAGAGTGGTAGCGGATTTCTTTTTCAGTGATGAGTTGGAAGAATTATTTAGCTATGTTTAAGTTGAAGGCAGAACTTTCACAGAAGTATAGTCGTTGAGGGTTGGTTTTGTACTAAGGATATATAGACATTCGAGGATGCGGAGGTCGGTTAGTTGGTATGCTGAATTGATAATTTTGAAATTGGTAGGAAGCAGTGGGTGATTGTGGAGGTGACAATGATCTCTTATTGTTGATTTCGATGGTTTATTTAAAGGTCGTGATGTTCTGGTAGAAATGTCGCGATGTTCGTCCACTCTTGTTGATATTGGCGAATGGTTTTGCCAATATAACTCGCTTTGCAGCGAGTACAGTTGAAACAGTAAATAGCGGACGAAACAAGGGGCTGGTTTTTTTTTTCTTTATGATTGAGATATGATTTAATATTGTTATTATTGGTGAATATAAATTGAAGGTTGATTTGAGGGTAAAGAGGGGTGAGTAGGTGGCGAAGTTCTGATTGTATTTTGTAACTAATATAGTCGTAATTGGGAAAAGAAAAGTACTGCATGTCTTTTTTAACAGTGGGGACTTTAAGGGGGGTTGATAAATGGTGTTAAGGAAATTTCTAGAACGAGATTGTAGTAAACGTTTTGGGAAATAGTTATTAATGCTGAAATTGTGAATAAATTCTATTTATTGTGGAAGGATAAGTAGGAGGAACAAAGTTGATAAGTACAGTGGATTAAGATTTTAATGCTGTTAATTTTATATAGTAAGAGGATGTGCCGTAAGTAGTTAGTACCTAGACCTGTATATGTGGGTTTTCGATATATGGAAATGCTGAATTTATTATTTTGTTTTGTTATTGTAATATCTAAAAAGGGTAAGCTGTTATTGGATTAGTCTTCTTTAGTGAACTTGATGGTTTGGTGTTGGGAATTGAGATAGTTAAGAAAAATGGGGCCGTGGTTAGTATTGTGAAAGAGGAGAAAAGTGTCGTCAACGTATCTTTTGTATAGGTGTGGTTTGTAATGGGTGAGGCAATGGGGTAGCCAGTTATTTTCATGGTAACAGAGAAAGATGTTGGCTAGTGTGGCACTTACGGGAGATCCCATAGCTAGTGAATCAGTTTGTTGGTAGAGTTGTTTATTGGAAAAGAAGTAGGTGTCTGAAACAGCAAGAGTTAGCAGTTTGGTGAATTCTTGTTTCGTTAGGGTGAGGTCTGTGTTCTGATTGTTAGAAAATAAGTTGTTCATGCAGATGTCGATGGTTTCTTTAATTGATACGTTGGTGTAGAGGGATAGTAGTATCCCCGCGTTTGGGGAGAGGAAGTTGGGATGTTCTGAAAACCGGCCGCTGGAGGGGCCCCGATGAAGGCCTTCGCCTCAGTTATAAGGGGCCCCCCTTCCTTAAGTTCCTAACCCATTTATGGGGTCTCACAAGTCTTAATGAATGGCACTTGACCCTTGAGGGCCCCTTGCGAGGCCCCCTCCTCCTTCGGGGAAAACAAAAAGGATTCGTCTTCACCTTCAAAAAAAAAAATTAAAAAAGGATTCGTCTTCACCTTCCTTAAAAAAAAAAAGAATTGAAAAGGATTCGTCTTCACCTTCCTTCAAAAAAAATTCCTCATCAAGTTTCACGGTCTTTCGAAACAAACAAACATTCGAGTACTATTTGTTCCGATGCGTTCCGTCGTGGGGCCGCGATAGTTTTAGTCGCAGGGGAAGCAACATTCTCGCACAACAGACTGATATATATATATATATATATATATATATATATATATATATATATCAGGTCATCCCATAAGTAATATCGTTTTTTACGATAGATTAAGTTAAACTAGTCCTACTCGGTTTAAGCATAAATTTTCCGAAGGTTATATCTAAGACGAGATCTATCGTGTTTCGCTACATACTTTACAGACCTTGACCAGTGAAGACGTGTGTTTTGCTTTATGTGAACCCCTCATAAACATGGCGGTATCAGAAGAGCATATCAGGCATATAATGCTTTACGAGTTCAAAAAAGGGAATAGTGCTACTGAAGCAACGCGAAACATTCAGGACGTTTATGGCAACGATATTCTGCATGTGAGGAAATGTCAAAGATGGTTTCAAAAGTTTAGGAATGGTGACTGCTGTTTGACAGATGCAGCACGCTCTGGACGCCCTGCTGAGTTTGATGATGACCTGCTGTTAGCCGCACTTGAAAAAGACTGTTCAACAACTGTCGAAAAATTGGCCCAGAAACTCAATTCATCCCCGTCCACCATCCATCGACATTTGCAACAACTCGGGAAAATGCCTAAGTTAGGAAAATGGGTGCCACATGAATTGTTGGTCGACAATCTGAGGGTGCGGGTAAACATTAGCCCAGCTCTTCATTTCCGTGAACTCCAAGATCCGTTTTTGCACCGTTTAGTGACTGGTGATGAAAAGTGGATACTGTACCAGAATGTTAAGCGCCGTCGACAGTGGGTTTGTGCCGGAGAACCAGCGACACCATAGCCAAAACCAAATCTTCACCCTCGGAAGGTGTTGCTTAGTGTTTGGTGGGATAAAGGTGGTATAATACACTTTGAAACCTTACCACACAACCAAACAATCACCGCTCAAGTCTACTGTCAACAACTGGATCGATTGAACACTGCACTAAAAGAAAAGAGACCCTTTGGTTAATCGGAAAGGAATCGTGTTCCACCACGACAACGCACGTCCTCATACCGCTCGGATCACTTCTGCAAGAATTGAGGAGCTTGGGTGGGAAAAACTTCCACATCCTCCACATTCTCCAGACCTTGCGCCTTCAGATTATCATCTCTTCAGGAGTCTGCAAAACTATCTTGACGAGAAACAGCATACTTCTTTAGATGACCTGCACACCAGTCTTTGTACGATTTTTGCCTCAAAACCGCCTGAATTTTATAAACATGGCATTGAAAAGCTTGTAGGACGTTAGCAGAGTGTCATTGATTCCGATGGAAAATATATACTAGATTAAAAAGTTTCAGTTGTTTTTTTTGGTCCTTCAAATTCCGATCTAAAAAACGACATTACTTATGGGATGACCTGATATATATATATATATATATATATATATATATATATATATATATATATATATATATATATATATATAACGTTAATACCCGTACCATCAATTTAAATAGTGTCGAGTTCCGCAACGGATTATTTACATATTTACTGAGTCGTCCAACCACCATGTTTTATCCACGACAAATATATAGTTCGCGTATCACAGAGAAATACGCAATAAAGCGGGAAAAACAGAGAACGATGAAAGGCAACATGCGTAAAAGATTAGTTGTCCTGACCGAAGCATCGCTTAAGCTAATCTAGGACAGCATCTTCAGTAGGTTTTCACATCATCTATAGTTCATGTTTTAAAAACTGTTTACATCATTAATCCACCAATGAGCCATTTAATGTTTGCAAAGTTAGTGTATGTGTATATATATATATATATATATATATATATATATATATATATATATAAAACGAATGAAATTTTGACAATCTTGATGTCTAAAATCTTTTAATTGCAGAAATGTAATGGCACTCAGAATATTGCTCTCAAATTAGCGGGTAATCACCTTAATTCTGATGAAATTAAACGTATGTCTTTCAGGCGTATAGTTAAATTGTGGGTTGGAATGCCACTAACGTATTTCAAAGTAATTCACCCGGTTCCTTTTAAAGATCCCAGTTGGTTGCTTTGTCTTAAATCCCGTTAGAAACACTTATACCGCATAAAAGTATTGTCGAATTTCACTCGGAACCAGATCTCTTTACTCTTAAATTTTCGCTTTATCTTTAAAGTTCACTATTTCCTTCCAATCTCTCTCTTATGCTATGCTTTAAAACTTTCATTTACATTCTTAATTCTCTTACATCTTTTATCAGAGCTCCCTAAACAAACATTCTCGTATAAGCCGCCCTGACTGTCGTTGTTTGTAACCTTTGTACCCATTGTAACATTATATATTCTTATCATTTGTTTTCGTTTGTGCAATAACATCAGTAAAATAACGACATTGTAATGAGCTAGAAGATTTCAACAAGCGACACATCAGTACATGTATAGGCTTCAACTGAAATTTGACTATGAGAAGATAAGCATCCATCTTATTCATGTAGGCATATTTTAACTTTTCATACTAAGCGAATGTATACTCAACAAGGTCTTCAAACGCTTGCAGGAAGATTAAAACCTTGATTATAAAATGATTTAAAATAATATTGGCTGTCTTAGCCTCATTACTACCGAGTGTGGAAAACATTAAGCGCTTATTCGGATCTGTAGGTACTTATTTGAATGATATGTATTGCACAGAGCGATGATGGTGTCTGCAATATTAATCCCTTCTATCCCAACTTATTGTTTCGAGAAAAGAAAAGTTTTTATCAATTAAAAATGTTAAAAATAGGTATGGAAACGAGACTTTGCTTAGAAATAATTAATTACACTAGAAGTTATATGGCTCCATCGATGCTATCATTTAATAAGAGACACTAGCATAACTTTGGTACTTTGAATGGAACAAATAATAACAATATTTGGCCATTGCCAAACACAAGGGTAGACCATAATGCTTCGATCCATTAAGGTAGTTTTGTCGTTTGTTAAACGTAATGGGACATCACACTTTCTGCATTATAGACGAGAGTAGCCCTTCATATAGTTTCTGCATCTCTTTTGGGGTTCTAAATGTTCAGGGCAATGTCCAAGAACTACCAGATGTTGCTATACAATTCATTTTTATATTCAATTACCATAAGCCACCACTGAATCTAGTCTGAGGAAAAATATATATATTTTGTTGATGGTGCCATATGGAATCGCAGGCGCAGAAAGGGTTAATACTGAGACTAAGTTTACGTCATTAATAAGCTGTGGAGAAAAATATCGGGCATTATTCATGACTGGTGTGTAAATATACAACTTTTATTTCCCCATAACTAATATAATGAAGGTTGTTAGAATGAAAAGCAATCTAATACAAAACAAGAAATTTATTATCAGCACAAATACTATACACAGAAAATGGTTGAAAGGGCATGGCAAACAGTGGTACAAAGAACATATAATAAAAAAGGTGTAACAGATACATACATAGTTTAAATACGGCTAAGCATTACAAGGTATGCATCTAGTCGATTCAGTATCCAAAGGATACGGTGTTGTAGCTGCCAGGCATCTGGTAACGTTTCCTATAGGTGTTACGACAAACCTTCGTTCCTCTAAGTTCCTTCACACACCCTAATTTCTGTGCTCTGAAGTTGTGAGTCCCCACAACCAGGTGGGGCGATCGGTCATTACCATCTAAGCTCACTAGCTCCTTCAACGAGTCAAAGTTAACGACCCGTTGGTTCGCCAGGTTAAGAGTGATGCCCTTCGCCTTCACGATATACTTCAGCTCTTTTCACACCCTCACCGCACCCCATAAGTTTTTGGCCCTCTTGATACAAAGGAGTCAGCGTATGCACCATCACCATACTCATCCTTAATCTCATAAGTCAACTCTCCAAGGAATTCCACAATAGGAGGCATATATTCACTGCCCTCTCC